>JABFEB020000036.1:9129744-9145331 GCA_019775895.2 Stomatorhinus ivindoensis | reverse complement strand
CCTGCAAATTAGTGATTTCCGCTTTTAGAGTTCTTTTGGAGTTAAAATATTGGAAGAAACTTTTATTGTCATCCTTAGCCTCCAGCATTAAAATGTTAGACTGGCCGATTGACCCACCATTTTGGTTACAACAACTAGAAGATGAGATCTTTTTGTAAGAGAATCATATAACTGAAGTTGTTAAAAAAGATGTAGCGCATGTGCCATGGTCAATTTATTTTCTGTATTTCTGTAATTAGTGTCAGCATTATTATTTTTAATGAAAATTAAAGTATTGGATAATGTTTTTGTAAACAAATAAAATAAGAATTGAAAATAAAACTACAACTAAATGGAAACTATAAATATTTCTTCCAAAACTAACTGAAGTAAAACAACAAACAACTGTTTTGTTTTTAAATACTATTTAACCAAATTAATGATCTGTTAATCTTTAATTAGAACTACTAATACCTGGTACATGTTTTTCCAAATTTTAGGATATTAGTACGTAATGTGCACTGTGTATTAATGCAGGATGCGTTAAACATTCATTTTTCAGTCTATTGCTAGAAGTAAAATTACAAAAACTTAAGCCAAAACTAAGATATATAAAAACGAAATAAAAATATATCTTAAAAGTAAAAACTAATACAATTGCACTGAAAACTAACTTAAAACAAAATTAACTTAAAATTGAATTTCAAGTAGAAATTGAAAATAATTTGCTTATAAAAACTAAATTATAAAATCAAAACTATGATAACGCTTTCTTTTCTTACCTATAACCAGTAGAATGCAGACTTGAATCCAGTTGGAGTACTCATATTGTAATTTAAAATTGAACTGCTTTGTTAAATATCTACCATATGCATGGCTGATTAAGGAGAGTTTCAAAGCAAAGAAATACACTAATGCGTCTAATATACGATGTTTGGTACTTGTGTCCTAAACTGGCAGATTGCTGCATAAAGAAGAGGCCTTGTTTTCGGTTATGTGGAGTGTTTCAAGGACCAGATAAGAGAGAGGACATGATTTACATCTACAAGTGTTTGCATCCCTTTTCTCGTTGCTCAACATTATCGACATCCCCAATGCATCATTCGCCACCCAGTTTTAACACGTTTGCAGAAACAGGTGTGTATGGTTTTTGCTGAGGACCAACGCAGTTCCTCAGAAGTAAACAATAATGGTGATGATAGCTATCATCTGGCTTGGTTATTGTACAAGAATGTACATAATGTTACCAAATGTGTTGATGTAATTTTTATAGTCATTGTTAGAGTTTGTAGTCCACTAAGACAGTTGACTAATCCAGATTAAACCAGGGAGCTAATTTCTTAAGGATGTTTTTCTAAATCATTTGCTCAACTTTCTCTCAAACATTCAATATGTGTAACTAAGACACTGAAACAAGGGACATAGTTTGATTGCAGCCAGTCAGAAAAAAAAGACAATGATGACCGTGAGTGAAAGTCTAACTTTTGGTTGCCTTAATTGCTTAAACTTTTGTCTGCTGCAAGTTTATTAGAATATATCCATCCCTGCACCTTGTAAATGACTTGTGGTCATGAGTTACATTACAGTAGGCAAGGTGTGGGAGTTACCCAAAATGACAGTGACTTAAAATAGTGTGCTTAATTAAAGGTAGTCACAATAGCTTCTGTCTTACAAAATACTTTAACCATTATAATCCATCATCAGTCTGGCAGGCATATATATTTTTTTCGTCACTTAGATATAAATAAATGTATATGTAAATGAATGCTAGTTTTTTTTTAATGAGCTTACATTTGAAAATGTATGAGCTGACTCCATCCCAATAATTAAAAGACATAATGATTGGTTAAATTTAGCAAGTTTATTCACTTTAACAAGGCTATATTTGTACATATGTACTAGTCTCACATATTACAGCATATCTCACAAATGCTAATTAATAGTAATGCAAGTCTAAAAATATACAGTAGTATGGCATAGACAAAAAGTGGAGAAAGCCAACTTGTGTGTGTGTGTGTGTTAATATTTGTGTTTCCGACCTTATCTAATGGATCCAGTGGTTCTGTGTGCAGTTGAAAGGTATTAAAAGGCTACTCTGAGCCTTTCATCTCTAACATTGCGCAATATGAGACAGCTACTCTATTTTGCTACATGTTTGTATTGAAAATTTGTAAAATCCTCTTTCCTCCATCCAAAATGTTTGAGTGAGCCTGTGAGTCAAAGCATTTGAAAATACTTTTCACATTAAGAGTTCCACCTACAAAAGCCCATTTTCATGTCATTGGATCGAGACAGAACTGCTGACTGATTTTCCCTTTTAGACTTTTTTTTTTAAAAACAAACACCCCCCGTAATCCAGGTAGAATGGATATAGTTTTTTTTTTCTTTCAGAAAAGCATGCATGAATCCGTTTGCAGAAACAAAACAACAGGATTGTAAAAATGTAAGAAAATATAAATAAATGCCCATGCTTTACAAAGAACACAATAAACATTATTATTATCATTGTTAGCTGCCATCAGAAAATGTCAACTAGGTGCAACCATGTAGACAGTGTTTCTCCAGAACATTCTGTCTTCTGTCTTGGTCTTCAGTCTTACTAGCAGCAAGTTTATTACTGTGATAAGTAAACACTATATTCTAGGTGTATTATAGGCTTTATATACATTTATATTTTAAATCAAACGCAAATCTGAATAGTTATTGTATGTATACTCTGAAAGTGTGGTTGCCATTTTTGTCACTAATTGTCACTTCCTCTCAGAAAGGACAGCCGTTTCGTATCATTCCAGGGAAGAAATATTTACAAAATGTACGTGGCGACAGCAGCATGAATATTTTATTAAAGTTCAATTGATGAGATTAACTATGTTATAGCCCCCCCTCTTGAGTAAATCATGTTTCCATGACCAGGACTGAAGACAAACTCTACAGTTAAATCAATCAAACTTCTTCGGAAACATGATTTTGCAAAAGTAGTCTTGGTCTATTCTCCGGAAGCTCCCCATGTATAAATCTGATTTTAAAGTTAAACATGAGGGCAGATATACTTGAGTATAATGCTGTGGGGGCCATTTAATTGGTAGAAAAAAATTACCTGCAGTGCATATCTTAGAATTGCAGCCCCACGGGGAGCAGGAACTAATTAAGTATGAGAACACAGTGATAGGAAGAGCGAGCAACATTAGCTCCAGGTAAAACACTGATATTGATGAAAGTGGGACTGTGGACTCAATTTTGATTGCTTTGATTCGTTTTTTAGTTCACACTGTTGTCGTTTGGTTTAATAATGTGCTTTCATAACGTCCCTTCCTCCCCTAGCACTCCGTAGGTAATACTCAACAGAGACAGTTGTTAACACGAGGTTTCAAATGCTCTTAACATAAATTAAATTTCAGTCTGACACGTAATAAAAAAGAACAAAATGTTCATGATGTTCTGTTTTCAGACAGGGGTCTGGTCAGAGGACCCGGAACCTATCTGAGGCAGCTTAGGGAACAAGGTAGGGGTGCACCGTGGATGGGCTGCCCGGCCATGATACTGCACAGACATTCACTCACACACACGTCATACACTACAGGCCAGTTCAAATAACTGCTTGCTTTGGACTACGAGTTGAAACCAGATTACTGGCATGATATGAAAACTCCAGACCCACACAAAGCAGACATGGGATTTGAACCCACAACCTAAAGGTGTGCCACAGTACTACCCACTGAGCCAACACATCCCACAATGTAAACACATAATGATATATTTTCCACATATGTGAACTGCTTTTAAAATATCCCAAAAATAGCTAAAAAACCAGGATTGCGTTGAAGAGAACCCATAACCCCATGATTCCCTGATTGCCAAAGTCACATCTGGTGTAAAAAGAAAAAAAATCACAGATGTGGGTTTTGGTCTTGTGTACTTTGGAGCTTTTGCAAAGGTATTTTTAATTTCCAAATATAGCCTAGTTGTAAAAGCTGTTGTTGAGAGGCTATTCAAGCAAAGTGAAGAGTGCCCCCCCATCATGTAGCTAACAATCTGAGTCCCAGTGCTAAACGGTAATTGTCACCTCCTTCTGAAAATCGCCGCTTGCACAGTGGCCTATTTCAGATACAAACTGTTCTCCGACTGTGACTGCAGACAGAGAGGAAAAGCATATGATTCACGGCGTATAATCCCGGGGGGGGGTCTAAGCCTAAGTGTCTCTCGAGGTTTAAAAAAAAGTGAGCTGAAGATCACAAAAAAGCTGTGCTGCGGTCCGCACAATAAAAAAGCTGTGAAGTATACAGAAAATATCCTGGTAGCCTATGCATGCTGTCTCTAGTTTACGCAACACTACATCTACATTCTGGGGGCTACAGCAGGGCCAACAAAAAAGCTGCAGGGTCCTAGAGGGACCTGGCTGCAGATGGCCCTGGAATTTCCTTGGCCTCCTTGGTAAAGGGTTCAGACACAAGGCTGAGGCATGTAGCATTGTGGTGGGAGGTGCGCAGGGTGGCCAGGCTACCGGGCTGGCGCCGCGGGCAGAGGTGCGCTCGCAGGTGCAGCCGGACCTTGCTGTGCAGCGAGGCGTAGATGAAGGGGTTGTAGCAGGTGGAACTCATCGCCACTAGGTGGCAGCACACCTGCAGCACATTCACATAGCGCTTACCCACGATGTGGAATTCGCTGTCCAGGTCCAGGAGGAGGTTGAGCACCTGCAGCGGCAGCCAGCAGAGGGCGAAGGCGAGCACGGAGGCCACCAGCAGGGAGAAGGTCTTGCGGCGCTTGCGGTTCCAGCGGTGCTGGCTGTGCATGGGGGCGCCAGGGAGAGAGCGCTGGCGGAGGCGGGCCGTGATGGCGCAGTAGGAGATGCAGACGGACAGCAGAGGGATCATGTAGGAGGCCAAGAGCATGAGGCAGGAGTACAGGAATCGCAGTCGCCTGGGGTCCGGCCAGAATTCCTCGCACACCACCAGCTCCAGTCCGCTGGGCCTCAGGTCCACGTACCGCGTATGTAGGGAGGGCGGAGCAGCGAGCAGCAGAGACAGGGCCCACACTACCAGCACCACAGCCGCACAAGCCCGCAGAGAAATCCGCTGCCGGACTGGGTAGGCCACCACCACGTATCGGTCCACGGCGATGGCAGTGAGGGAGAGCACAGAGGCAAAGACAGTGGCTGCCTGCAGCAAGGGCACCAGGTGGCAGAGCGGCCGGCCGAATGCCCAGCCCTTGGTGTCGAAGGCGTAGGAGGCAGTCAGGGGCACGCAGCTCAGGCACATCAGCAGGTCACCTGCCGCCAGGTTGCCGATGAAGAAGTTGGTGGCGTTGTGCAGCTTCTTGTCACCAAGGATACAGGCCAGCAGGAAGGCGTTGCCCATGCAGGCCACGACCACCAGGAGGCAGTAGAGAGGCACAAAGACCGGCTTGAAGCGCAAGAGCAATTGCAGGCCTGAGAACATGTCTAAGGGGTCACTCTTGTTCAGGGAGGCTGTACTGTTTGCACGACCCAGCAACACATCCATTGTCATGCATTGACCAGTGAGTCCTGTAGGGGGCAGCATAGACAAAATCCCATTTACAGCACTGACAAATCAATTGACTGTCTCATGTCCCCATACCGTTGATTGTTCCGCTCACGATCAGCGCATCAGCAAATCGCATTCACGCTGGTGAATTTGAATGATTGCATTCAGCATTTGTGGACCATGCCATTTTAGATTTGTGATATAAGCTGCTAATATATAGAAAAGAAACTAGAAAGATAGGTAAAAATTAAGTAAATCTAATACGATCTAACATTTTCGCATGTATTATCGTGATTATCCTGCATTTTAATTGTAATAACACGACAAAAACTATTAATAACGTAACATTGTGTCGTGTCCAAAAACGAAAGCTTCTAGAAAACCATTCATTCATTATATATCATAATTGTATTCAGCTGCACTGGGCTCTGAGTTGATAAAATCGACTGCCTGCGTGTAAGTGTCCAGGATGACAATTGCCCAGATCGCACCTACAGCCCTGTGAAGAGCCTTAACAAAGGCACCAATTGATTGTGCACCCTGGCACTGACGCGGATCGCTTGAATCGCGCCCAACACAGGCGTAGTGATGCAGCATTCAGCCAGCGGCGCAGGTGGGTCATTCCACACTGTTACGGTGAAACAGCTTTCAGAAATCTGTGTGTTGCATAGACTGCTGGGATGCTGCTAACTGCCACAGCTGGATGTACGAGAAACCAGCTCTGAAATAAACAACTAACGGAAAAACTGACAATAAGGGATTGGAATGGTTAGATGGTGGCTTTCCTGCAATGTGTTTTAGGGTGTGCTGAAGAAATGGCTGATATAAAATGTGATTCAGATATCACCTGTGCCTCATCGCCTGTCCCTCATTGCCTGTCCCTCATTGCCTGTCCCTCATCGCCTGTGCCTCATCGCCTGTGCCTCATCGCCTGTCCCTCAATACCTGTCCCTCATCGCCTGTCCCTCGTCACCTGTCCCTCATCGCCTGTCCCTCGTCACCTGTGCCTCATCGCCTGTCCCTCGTCACCTGTGCCTCATCGCCTGTCCCTCGTCACCTGTGCCTCATCGCCTGTCCCTCGTCACCTGTCCCTCATCGCCTGTCCCTCGTCACCTGTGCCTCATCACCAGTCCAAAAAAAACTGACTTCTGTTTTAGTCCTGACCAGATCCAACACCCACCATGTTTTTCTTCATTCTTACACCAAACATGCAGTCTTTTGTTCTCATTCTGTTCCATGCTTTTGGATAAATCCATCACCATACTCGTGCCCAAATAATGCCCCTACTGCCATCTCTCATCCCCGTCTATGAGTCTCTTAAGCTGTCCTAATCAGAGTCCTAATCAGAGCGAGTCACACACTCTCCGCTCTATCTTGACTCGAAACGGGTGCTTTTTCATTCCTGGGGTCCAAAATACTACAAAACGACCAGACCCTTCCCGCAACCAGGCCAGTACAGTTTCCATGGTAAAATTCCACACAGCAACCATAGAAGAGATCTGTTATGATACAAGCAGCTTGAGGACTAGCAAGGCAGACTGCCCAGAGAAGGTGTGTATTTCTGACAGCTGTGGTGCTTTTCCTCTGGGGTCATAGCAAGACATCACTCAGCTCCCTGAGCCTTTACCTGAAGCTCAGCAGACGAATCGAATTACTTGATAAGTTGTTGTGGTTGTCATGGCGTGTTTTCAGTCCCCTGTGGAACCCTCATCTCGTATGCCAGCCCAGTCCTCTTATAACATGCGATGATTGAATCCTGCCTTTTCCACACGCAGGGTAATGAAATCTACTGTGCAACGTCTGTGATGTGGTGGTATTTGTGTTCCAAAATCATTAATATCCTATACCATTACCAGTTATTAATTATTATTCTTTTTTCATATGTTATATACAAAGCATCAAAAATAATAATGACAAAGATCAGATAACCTTTTATTAGTCAAGGCATTAAATAATACTCCAGTAATAGTAATTGTAGTAATAGTAATTGTTTTCATTGATAGAATGAAAACAAATTTAAACTAACACTATATAATTCCATAATTAAGTCTATGCAAAAGAGAAACTATGTTTAACCTATTTGGCTTCTAGCTTAATTCCTGCTGCGAAAATTGATTCCATTTAATCTTCTCATTTTTACTACAACAGCACCTGTTGCAATGGTAACGCGCCACTGTTGTGTACAACCAAGCAATAACTGATACACTCATACTGTATGTTCTCATACATGCATAATATTGGATGAGTTGGAATGAAGATTATATTCATTAAAAAAACAAAACCCTGTTGCTTTTCAACTTTTTTTTAAACAGTTGTAGTTTCAGATAAAGAGATTTCAAAATGAAATGATTGTTTTGTTGTTGTCTGTGTTAGAGGCAAACAAAATTGTGTGTGAAGTGTGCGTGAAAAAGGAGAGAGACGATACCTGGATGAAAGACCGACGTCCAAAGCACAGGGTGAACCTTCACGGCAGTTTATCTTCTGCGGCTGTGATCTCCGTCTCTCTGATATCCTGAATCTCTTGCCTCTAAGAGTGTGTCCAGAGCTCACCGTCAGAGTCGACGTGTCTCTCTGCAACACAAGGCTTTAAGTGCAGTTACAGACAGCGCTTGGTTACCATAGAGCATTCAGCATCAGGACCAGCGGTAAAGTGAGAGCCTGCTGTTGCTTTGTCCCCAGACTTTGCCCCCACCTACCACCACATCCCCCAACTACCTCCACCCTCCCTGTCCTTCCCCATGGGCTGAATCTCGCCAATCCTCAGTTATACCTTTGATATTGCATGATTTTTCACTATATCTTTGATACCTCTTTGTCAGATCTGTCTAATTGCAACTAATTTTTTCATACATATTCCATCATTTTCCTTTGCCTCGGTCACCCTTTTTCTGCTTAAAGTAACACACACTGCTAAATATAACCCTGGCACACTATGAGTGACCTTAGCAATTATATACAGGAAATTAATTGCTTGTATTGCATTTTAATTTGTACTTAACAGTATTATAGTTATACAAACACTTTAAATATAGTATTCACACATCAATTACATACTTTTATTAATAACAGCACTAGCAAATCCATCTTAGTACATAAACATATTTCTCTATCCTGTTATTAGACTTCAGTGGTTGCCTATGTAATGGCGCCACCTGTGTGTACATTTTGGCAAATACATGAGCACATTGGTGTCAGTTGCTAGAACAGAAGCAGGGAAAAAACTAGGAATATCAGCTGACTCATGGTCCCTTATGTGCGTTTGTCTTGTACGTTACTTAAATATGAGAATTGTACAGAGGCCCTCCAGATAATAGCTATATATGCAGTATGATTAAAATAACGACACTGACTGTACCAGTATGGTATATGGTATGTGGTATGTCTTCTTTCCTGTATTATTTGGCAAATATTCTACCTAGCAATTGACTGATGGAAGCCAAATCAGCACCTCAGAATTTCCAAAACTCCACAAAGTCCGCAGACATTTTCTCGAAAGCGTATCCCGTAGACCGACTGAGTCTTGGGAATTTGTTCTACAGTTGTCTTACCGGAGCTTTAGTGGCATCTGAATGTTTCTCCTCAAAGTATGAGCTGACAGAGATAGAATTAGCTTCATATGTGCATCCAGTCCACAGATTTCATCTTTTGCTGTAGCAGAGAGACACGATGAAGACAAATTAACAGCCACCTGGTGTCATGTACCTCGCAAGACATAAAGGGCCGGGTTCCCGAACAAGGATTAAGACTAGTCTTGGACTAAATTGCCGTTTCAATGGAGATTCACCGTTGTAACTCAAAGCTAGTCTAGGCTTAGGCTTAATCCTTGACTGGGAAACTGGCCAATAAAGTCATCCCTGCTCAACCCGCAGCCCTTCGCTGAGGCTCCTTCATATGGTGTTCTCCATCACACCAAGGGAGGTTGCTGTCAGGAGCTTGAGTCCTCATTCTGAATCAGGGCCCAGTGAAACTGAGAGGAGAAAATGATCAACTGGGGCACAAAAGGGCAAGTGTGAGCCCATGTTTTGGTCTATAAGATTTAGGGGTTTGACGTCTTAGTTGACTCTCCCTGCCGCTCTTGTGTCTTTATAAGCAGGGGTGGCACTTTGAGGTAGCAGCAGTTATGGGGACGATGGCTGCCCAGCCCTGTGTGGTTCACAGAAATCCGCACCCCCAGTCCTGGGGATGTGGTGAGCCAAATTCAGCTCGCCTCAGGGGCCCTCATGGTTGCTGTCATGGTAATAGACAAACTTAGAAAAATATATAGTTTCTGGAGGAGATTGTTCTTACCTGAGCTTCACTGAACAGACCAGGCCCATTTCCATGAAATCTTGCACGACAGGACTGAAGATGACCACTTCAAGACTATGGACTGAGAAAGTCCTAGCCATTGTTTATTTAATGATCTTTTCTTTATATTTATCTTCACGTCTTTAAATAAGATAAGCCTTTCCTTTTCTATCTTGATTTTCCAGTTAGATGACGAGGATAAGAGCCGACCTCAGCCTTTTTTGGTTTTAATGTTCCTTGCAAGAGCCCGGTGACTGACATGCTTGCTTTTTCAGGACAGAATATTACGTCTATTTCTCACAATAATTGTGTATCCCATTCTTGATTCTTCCACCGCTCGTATGTTCTTGAAAAATATACAGGCTTCTCGACGCATGAAAGAGCTTCAAAAACATGCGGTGTTTGGGGACCGCTGGGATAAGATGCACAGTGATTGTGATCAGTAGGTCGCCAATTTAAGCCACACCTGCTATTGCTGGCTGCCCGTCATAGCCAGCTGGGGGGAGAGATAAAGAGAATTTCTCCACAGGGATCAATAGATGTATCAGTTATTATTAAATAATACATATTCATATCTGAATACGTATTCATATCTTTGTGGGGACCGCCCATTTGTGTGTATTGGCAAACCCCTACTCCCAAAAATGTCCACCTTAACCTCTACCCAGCCCTAACCTTAACCATAAGTAACCATGGGGGGCGGAGCCCTGTGTAGCTTAGTTCTTCCCCTGTTCCACCACAAATTATTCAACTCAAGAGCTGTGTTGTAATTGGCACAAGGAGTTATAAGGAATTGAAATCAGGTGTGTTAAATGAGGGGAAACCCAAAAATGTACAGGGCTCCGGCCATCCAGCACTGGAGTGTGATACATCTAGGGTATTGAACGCATGCTCTTACCTACACACTTAATTTTGCGTTTATGCAATTTTTTCTGCACGTTTCACCAATATCAATAAAGTTTGGAACAGCTTTGACGTAAAAAAGGAAGCTTCATCAAAGTGCGTATTAAATATGTGTTCTGCAAATTCCAAAACATCTTTAATAAATCACTTCTAACAACTTATTTAACGTTAACAACGTGTCCATTCGAAAAGGTCGCGACTGCGAAATTAAACAAACTTCCCAGCAGATTCAAACTTGTTTTTTTGGTGTTATAGGGGGAAAATGCGCAGTTGTTAACAATGCAGTTTGCCATATGGTGGTCCATTCTGCACTATAACATGCGTTCTGACGTAAACCACGTGTCAAATGCCGTAATACACACATAAACATGACATACCGAACACCGTTGGCTGAAGTTGTTGAAGACAGGAATTTTTTCGTGTCTAGAGAGGGTAAAACATGCCACATGGAGATGATTTTTTCCCATGGTTTATATCCCGACGGGGTTCCCCGGGTTCGATGTCTCTGTAATGCAATTAATTGTGACTTAAGCCAATGTTAAGCCCTCCCTCAAAGTGACTGATAGAGCGCACCATTATTATGAAAATTGGCATTATGAAATTAATAGCTCGTTCGGGAAATACATTATTGTAGAAAACTTTATTGTGAAATATAATTCGAATCATGTAAGTAATTACATAATATAAAATTTTATACCTTCTTGCTGTGACCACCTTCCCTTCCAGTCATCTAACTTAAGTAATTTAACTTTAGTCAACTACAAATCAATTGCTAAATTAATTCAACTTTGTTAAATGCTGATTTATATGTAAACAAATATGTAGTGTTCCATGTTAAGGTGGAATATTTTAAACATTCCCATTATTGATATTCCCATTAAATGTTTTATATAATGATATTATTAGAGCTGTTGCAGTTTGTTTTTGTGCTGCAGTTACTTTCTGATGTTACCTGTGTTCTGGCGCCACCTATCAGTGTTTGGTGGTAGCGCAGGGCAGTGAAGCATTACGGTCCTTACTGCACTGACATAAAATGAAACCGCTGGTTTAGCTATTTTGTTTATTTTATCTATGTCATGCAGTTTCCTAATAGGTGCAAATGAAGCCTAACGATTTAAAACTAAATAACTGTTTTAGAGGAGACAATGAAATAAGTGCAGGTCCTGACTAACACATCTCATTATAAGACACATTGAATAGCCAGACTTCCAGGGTTGGCAGAGTGATTTCACCATTGGCCACCTGAGCGAGACCCTTAATCCCAATTTCTTCAGGGACTGGTTGACTCTACTGTCTCAGTTGTATGTCACTTTGGAAAAAATTGTCTGATAAATAATGTAAATGTGATACTGTGATAATTTTTTTAAAAAGAGGTAAAATTTCCAACAATCTAACAAAATCCAGCTCCTTTCATTCATGTAAGCAAACTATTTGTACAATAGCCTTACATCAGTGTCACCTGAAGCTTAATCAAACCCGGAAATCCAGCGTATAATCCAGTGAGATTTGCTTGTTCAGTCCTGGCTGTTGATTGACATATATTTTAATAATAATAAGCACTTCCATTGTTCCCCATGGGGAGATTGTCTTTATGCCTCCCTTGATTGCTCATTGCAGAGTAAGCTGTCTGTGAAGGGCAGCCACCTGTTGGGGCGCCCAGGGAGCTGGGGGTTAAGGAGCCATAGAAGTCCTGAGGCTGCATTTGAACCAGTGACCTTCTGTTTACAGTCATACAGGGTTAGCTCACAGAGACACACACTGCCCCCACAGTCTTGGTTTGTGTAGCAGTCTCTTGGTTGGACTTGGTTTGACTTCCCTTTTAATCTCCATTTTATCTGGTTTATTTATTACTGTCTGGCCTAGTCCATGCCACGATATGTAGGACAGTGCTGGTGGAAGCCGATGTGGCACCTTGGGGAAACTTTACTCTCCATTTCTTCCTGGCAAACTTCACTGTGCAGTTTCACTTTGTGGGTAGTTTGCCAGGTCGGCACCCTCAGCAGCCACCAATGTCAGCGATAAGATTGACCGGCGTTGTTATACAATGGTGTACTTGCTAAGATATTCTGTGCAGGATACTGTATGTCTGATGAGGTTGTTAATGATGCTCTCATTGCTGTGCATATGTCAGTATGTTCTCTCCAATAGTGTAAAACTATAGAACTTTGGCATCTGTCTCCTACAGTTTTTCATCTAGAAGTTCGGTTCCACCTGTCAAATTTTCCATCCATTAAGGAGAAGAGTGTTTCTGTTTTTCTTTCTGATATTCCATCTGCATCCCTCTTCATCCCATAGACTTGTACATGGAAATTAGTTAGTTGCTGAACTTGCTGAAGACATCTAGCACGAAAGTATTCACCCAACTTTCATCCGTTTAACCGTGTTTCATCCCTTCTTTGTGATCTCGCTATTTTCCTCTCATTCACTTCAATTCATTTTTATCCTAGTTTTGCACCTAGAAACTCCATCCCACCACTCTGACGTTCCACAAATACGCTTGTATTCCTTTTTGATTTTGCACCCTTTCATCCTACTTTCATCACATTCCATCAAATTTCCCCAATACAAAAAAGAAAGAGTAATGAAAAAGTTTGGATGAAGGAGGGTTAAAGGGATGAAAGTTGGTTGAATACTCCTGAGCTTTTATGCGCGTGGCAATCAAACGTTTCCACCAGGAAATGCCCTTTCTAGTCGTTAACTAATATTCTACAACATATTGTGACATTGGGGTCACCCAGGGTGCCTTTCTGTGTGGAGTTTGCATGTTCTCCCCATGCATGCGTGGGTTTCCTCCACGTGCTCCGGTTTGCTCCCACAGTCCAAAGACAGGCAGCTTTGGTCAACTGGCTACTCTAAGTTGCCCACAGGTGTGAATGTGTCTGTGTTGGTCCTGTGGTGGACTGGCGGCCTGCCCAGGGTGTACCCTGCCTTTCACCCGGTGATGCGGAGATTGGCTCCAGCTTACCCGTGACCCAGATGGATAAAGCGGTATAGGTAATGGATGGATGGATGGATGGATATTGTGACGTTGGTAAGAATAATTAAAAAACCACTTTGTAGACACGTGAACTCTAACTGTTATCCTGCTAATTCCTATCCTAGATCTACCGAACACCGTCTCTGTTGGAAAACTAATTAAATTATATACGACAAGTGCCTCTTTGTCTGATTGGAGGATGGTGACATCATCATTATGACAGGAGAGCTGTTCAGTATGAATATATTGCCCCACAACCCTGACCAGAATAAGCAGCTGAGAAATAAAAGGATAGATGTGCACATAGTATAAGAATTAAATGAACAGGTAACCAGGGTCTTATTTTCATGGCTGCAGCCTACCCATGTGGACTATCTGCCCACCCAACAGAGACAGACCAAATTTCATCAATCATTAGTGATTTAACAGAATAGCTCCTACACCCTCAGGGTGGATAACTTTTACCCACTAGAAGACCACCCCTGACCCAACTTGAGATGCCAACCCAACATTCCCAAATACCCACCCCGGGATGGCATCCTGGTAGCACCACTGCATGGCAGCACCCTGGTAAGGAGACACATTTTTTGGGATTTTAGACCCATTATTTTGGACAGCTGTGCCCCAAAGCCACGGCCCAGTGACCCTGAGCTGGAGGTAGATAATTACCCAGGTTGTAGCTGCCTGCTGGAAGCGGGGTTCCCCTACGAACGGACGTGCCCGGGTGTGCTGGGACATGCAGGACATAACTCCCTGAAATTTCACACATAACTGCGATTTTCTAAAGTTGAATATTTTAAAACCTCCCATTTTTGTCAGCATTTCCTCTATCTCCCTTGTTTAAGGTTTTTTCTTTGCCCTACTTTCTGCTACGAACGCCTCAGTCCCTCTCTCTTCTCCCTCATCTCCCTGATCTACGAGGAGCCGAAACATAGTGAGGACACTGGCAGTCGCCTTCAGCCACTCCGAAATTCCCTCGCCGTGTCGAAACCAGTTCCTTTTTAATTTTTACATTTTTTTAAATCTGCCTCTTTGTGTCATGGACTCGTGCCCCCGCTGTCGCCTGTGTACTTTTTGTACCCTAACCCGCCCACAGTATATATATTTTTAAATGCTCCATTTGTTTTTCACTTAAATGTTGTTTGTTTTTTAGGGAAGAAAATTTAATATTTATTAAAGTGTTTTTTTTATTATTTTAAGGTCGAAGAAATGTCTGACATAATTGCAATGATCTGAAATTTCTGTAAGACAATTATATGCACATTCTCACTAAAAACGTCTAGAAAACACAGAGGAACAAGTATAAGAGTATGATGTGTGGATCATTAGATTGTGACTAATGAAATTTAATGGCGGGTAATGTGTAGAGGGAACCCGCAAACCATAATTACATTTTCTCTATCTCATGTTTGAGATATTGTAAGAAAAAGTAGCTGATTTTTTGCACACTTTACTACTGCTGGTTTTGCTTTAATACTGCTGGTCTTGCTATGCAAAAATGTTCTAATATTGTCATGCTTTGATAGATCCAACAGTGGTCACCCCCCACCCTCTCCTGAATTCCCGGACCTTATGATTTCATGCATTAAACACCTGGTTTAATTACACAAAGCACCCTTGCATTGCCATTTTATCTTATTTTAGGGACATTTATGACTATTTCAGGAACATTTTTAAAATAATAGTGACCGTTATTATTAGGAAAAATAAAGAAAATTTGACCCATCAGACAAAGAGCTGGATAAATTTAAAACATTTTATGTAACTATTTATATAATCATATAATTCATTATTTTGTAAAAATATAAAATGTCTGGAACAGATGGTGCCTTCACTTCAAGGCTTGAAGGATGCATAAGAAGTGATGCTGAAGGATGCTTAGGAAGTGATGCTGAAGGATGCATAGGAAGCGATGCTGAAGGATGCTTAGGAAGCGATGC
>JABFEB020000036.1:9001100-9012555 GCA_019775895.2 Stomatorhinus ivindoensis | reverse complement strand
GTCTCACTGTGACGGCTTGCAGCCTCTCCCCAACAGATGGACTGACAGAGAGGTGCTATGGACACAGAGTGAACGAGGATAGAGATCCACTGCAGCAGAGTGGCTTTTAATTTCCGTCGTTGTTTACTTACGTGACGTTTAACTCCACTGTTCATCTTTTCTTGTCCGAGCCCTTTGCTTACACGCCTAAAGGAAAGTATTTCACTTGTTCTGCTTTTCCTGAGAGGCAGGGCAGTGGACTGGGATGGCCAAACTGGGGTGGGGGGCTTAGATAATAGAAAATGTTCATTTGGAAGTAAGTTGGTGTTTTAATTTTAGTTGGTCTGGAAAAATGTTATTTCCCCTCTTATTCTATACCCAAAGCTGATCCCTGTTTCACTGAAAAAGCAGCAAAACCATAAGGAATTCAATTGAAAATTTCACATCAGGGCTCCTGCAATACAAAAATATATATTATAATATTTGAGATCTACAAAAAAAAAGTATATACATATATATTTCTATCTAAATATATAGAGAAATATATAAATGGTGGACAAAATGTGAGATGTGAAGCTGTGTTAATAAAAAAAAAATATTAACGAGACAATCGTTCAGTGTGTAGAGCTGCAAGGTGTGTAGAAGAGTGAGGAATAGGAGAGGAGGAGAGGAGGGAGTGGAATCCCTAGAGGAAGAATGAATGAGAGATATTCAGAGAAAAGGAGAGTGGAATAGGAGGAGATAGTCGAACAAGAAAAGGTCAGGTCTGTTCCAGGGGTCTTTCAGTGCCCTACAGTCATAGCAAAAGGCTGTTTGATTTCAAGGTGCACAATTTTACAGTAAGGTAATGAATAAGGTGCTTAGGAATTAAAAGCTTCCTGTGCATTATTTTTTTTTTGTTTGTTTTACTGCAGCATTTTGGTCTCTATATGTCTTGTATGTGTTTGCACACAAATGTGGGAATGTATAGGAAAAAAATCCCATTTAAAGACAAGTTAAAACGTAGGGTTCCTCATAGGGTTGACATATGATGATCCTTTCTGAAGTGAGCTTTCAGGAGCTGTAGCATGTTATAATCATTGTTTTCACTTTTGAAAAAAAATATATATATTAAGGTGATGTTTTAATAATTGAAATATTGTGGAATAGCAGACGAGATGCACTGCACTGTGGTGCCATTGTCAGTTATTAAGTAACTTTATTTCTAATGAATTATGCACTGCTTCCCTGTTTATTCTTGTTTTTAGAATGGCTTATAAAAAATGTTGGTTACTGGTTGGATTTTAACTGGCAAATTGAACAGCGGTTCTATGTCAATGTGAAAGTTTGTGGCTTATTGACAAGTTGCTACAATACCAGCTAGAACTCATTAGCCCTAGAGGAACAGACCTGGCCAGCCCCAGAACATTCTTGGCCCATTCTAGTCTGCTAAAAATAAGGGGTTGCAGTCCATGTACTACCATCTAAAGAGAGACTAGAATTGAGCAAACTAAGGTGAATGAGGCTTTAATGGTGAGCTGGACAGGTTTTTTTTTTGGAACGGCCAGCGCTCAGGTGGGCTGCAAGCCCATAGGTTACTGCAACCCTGCTGCCACAGGTGGGACCTCTTGGGTCTCTGTGAGTGGAGGGATAGACGACTTCAGGGACAGATCATAGCTGCTTGCACACAGCACCACCTAACTGTGCAGCCCAGCTGCAGCTGTACAGTACATCCACCAGACTCTGGACCTAAGAATCATCACATAAGCCAGAGTTTCTCTCTGTCATCGCAAGACTCAGCCCCGACATAAAAATCACTAACAGCCTGGTTAAAGACAGAGGCATGTGGTGACATTCTGTACACATCAGCCCTAACATTTTGTCTCTGTAAAACAGGTCAACTTATAGTGCTGTGGAAAAAAATAGTAAAGACGAAACAGAAAAAATATCACTTCAGTGTTTTGGAGATTCCAGTGTATTTCCTGACATATGTTCTTGAACACAATACATCTTGTTCTTCAAGACCAAAATGAGTTCAAGAGACAGTGGGTGCAGTGTTATCATTCTTCAAAACTCTTCACACCCCGTCTCATTTTAATGATGAACTCTTTATTTACTGCTCCTCATGTTCGACATTTACTGGGCAGAGCAAAGTCTGCTACTAAAATAATATCCCTTTTCGTTATGACTGTAGATACGGAAAATTTCCTTTTTAATTTGTGTTAATGTAATCTTGGTTACAAGAAAGGCAGTGGTGTCATGCTATGGAGCAGGCCAGTTTAGTAAATTGAAATCAGGGACTCCCTCGCTCCAACCAATCACACGAAGGAGCTGTGTGAAAATTGGGCGGAGTCAGGAAACAATCCCCTTCCTTACCCACCCAGTTCACCCTGCCCATTTTTTTCTACATACCCTTTGTCCTTGACCAATCAGACCCCATTCTTTCCCTTCAACCCTACCCTTCTCAACATTATTTATAAACAAAAAATAGACTCTTGTATATAAGAAACGGTTTTGTATAAATAATAACTATTTTCGTCATCTCCAGAATAAACCAGGGCACAGCTTAAGGTTTGATGTTATAACTTAAAAAAACATCGGGTATAAAAGGAAAAGAATTAACAAAAATAATTTACACCTTAATTTCTGAATGGGGCATAACAAACCAGAATAGAAAATAGTGTCTGGCTTTTACATTCATATATTTATTTTGTTTTGATTATTATTCTTATTATTAATTGATGAATTAATTTCGTTGCATTTATATTAATTTTATGTCATGGTTTTGTTTTTTAAGATTTTCTTTTCACTTTTTTTTCTTGAAGAAAAAAGGCATTGCATGCACTGAATATTTTGCTGGTTAAAAAAGAAAAAAGAAAAACAAACAAAACCTGAAAATAATAAAATACCGAAGGGATTCCTAAACTTTTATTCAAAAGTTGCTTCTATTTGCAATTGCTTGTGTTTAACTAAACATTCTTTTCTATGAAAACAAAACAAAAAGAAAAAAGACTATTCCAACACCTTGTGCAATAAAGCTATCTTTCTATGAATGAGGCATTGATGTCCATATTTAATTTGCGACGTGTGTGCATGTTGGAATGTTAAAGCAGCTGCATAAGCCATATTGTGGTCACGTGACTGGTCTAAAAAATAAGAAAATCTATTTATTATAACGGGAAAATTATGAAGAAAATTCTATTCAGAAATGCAATTATTTTTGGGTTTTTTTTGTAGAAGATTAACAGAATACAATGGCACAAATACTGCCTTCTCCATTAAAGTACATCACCTTGTAAGGTAAAACACCTTTACTGTACTTGGTAGATGGTTGTTATCCTATAGTTCTCCGGCTTTTAAAAAAGCACTTGTTGACCTCTAAACCAACCAACGTCACAGCGCATTCCAACACATTCGTTTTTAGCGCATCCATCAAATCAAAATCAAAGATTATATTGGCGATCTTGCAAATAAAAATTTGTATCGTTCTTATGTACAGCTCATTCAGAGACAGTCTTATTATAATGAAGACCCCAGGCATGCACATTTCTTGGTGTGTTTATTGATGCTGGAAGCATCGATGCGCATCCATGCAATCACACGCTCCTCTCCACAACAGCACTGCTTCCACAACCAGAGTACTTATTGAAAAATGTTACACTTTCTGCCAGGTGCCGGACCACACATGGTAATGCTCTCATACAGGCAAAATAAATGCCGCTGCCATTAAAGAGCTTTGCTGCATTGACAAGCAATGTAGGACATCTGGGTAAACACGAAACGGGAGATGATGATAAAATGCTTGAATAAAGTTACTCATCCATGTCAAAATAAAACATTTTAGCAATTTTTAGTTAAATTAAATTAAAAGAGAGCCAGTGACAGAGATGATAAAATGAAAATGGTGTGTATGTGTAAATGACAAAGATTTTCCATGCGGCTCTCGGTCCATCACTTCTGGCTCTTCTTCCACTGGTACCTCCTGAACTGGATCTGTATTGTAGCGGCTGCTTTGTTCTTGCTGGTGAGGCCCGCAGGACAACACTGACGGTTACCCGAGGGCAAGTCTGAAGGCACGGAAAGAAGAAAAGGAGAATTGTTTTGGGTGCCATAAATTTAATTTTGCAAGCCCTGCTTGGTCAGCAAAGTGTTTAAAGCCTCCTTGAAGCATGTTAAGAAAATGATCCCCTTCAGCTTCCACTAGGCCAGCAAAGCCCTTGGTTGCCAGGTTTCTTGAGACAGAGGAGATTAATATGGACTTAAAGGGCTTTTCAGTTCCTTTAGAATGAGCATAAATAATAGATAATGGACAAAATACTATACTATATGGACAAATGTACTGGGACACCAGGCCATTACACCCACAGGAACTTCTATGACATCCCATTCTAAATCCATAGGCATCAATATGGAGTCCCCCCCCCCCCCCCCTGTAACAGCTGCCACTCTTCTGGGAAGGCGTTCCACAAGATGTCTGGGAATTTTTGCCAGAAGAGCATTTGTTAGGTCAGGTACTGATGATGGACGTGAAGGTCTGGCTCACAATGTCTGTTTTAGTTCATCCCAACGGTGTTCAGTGTGGTTGAGGTCAGGTTCTTCCACACCAAACTCACCCAACCATGCCTTTATGGACCTTGCTCTGTGCACTGGGGCACAGTCATGCTGGAACAGGAAAGGACCTTCCCCAAACTGTTCCCACAAAGTTGGAAGCATAAAATTGTCCAGAACGTATTGTTATGCAAATCAAAACATTCTGGACAATTCTATATTTATGCCTATATATTTAGAATGCAATATATTTTTCATAGAATCCTTAAAAAGACATCTGTAAAGTTTTGTTCTTCATGATTTTTCTTCATTACAGCTATAAAAAACCAGATGTTTCACTTCATAACAAAACACCATGTCTACCTTCTGATGGCTCAGATAATTATGCATGGATATGTAGGCCTCTAGTGGCATGTCAAATAAAAAAATCTGTTTTTCAATTAAATAATCTACTGTTTAGATTAGTGCTTGCAGTCCTATATACACTCCTGTATATTTTCATTGTAGGACAGTATGTTTGACACAGGAGACATTGCAGTCTGCCTTTATATGAACAGCCTTGTAGAAACTAACGGGTGGCTTGCAGAAGACTGAAATAGTGCCTCTGAAAGTTTCTCCTAATTCACACTCACCCGTCACGTACCCATTTCCGCTGTTCCGTCGCATGCTGTCAAACTGTAAAACAGGACACTGTGTCAGCACCAGTGCACATAATCTATGGGGCAGATGCCAGCATAAACCTCAGGGAATTATTTCAATAAAACTGCTTGGAATGTATGTCACTATGCATGATAATGGCTGAGATTACAACAAGGAAATAAAAAAAAACTGTATTATATACTTTATGTGCAACATGCATACCACGAACACCCTAGGTCCATTAATTAATTAATTTTTTAAATGCATTTATCACTCAATACATGTATGTGGAGAATTATGAAACCACATGACTATGTTTGGGTTAGTTCCTGTTAGCTGTTTATATAGTTGGAACTCTTCGGCTGCATGGATCCAATTACGTAATTTGCTAATGCTCTTAGCAACTATGCTTTTGGGAAACATACTCCCGGAGTATCCCTGCGTTGTGAAAGAAACAAGCACAGAAAACAAAAAAAGTGATTCAAAAGAACAAATGTTACGTCAAACAGCCCACATGGATACATACAGGTTTTCAACCTGCCGTATTTGTCTTGACCACAATCGATCTCCAGAAAAATAACAAAGCAGTCAATTATGTGGCATCTGCAAACACTTAACCTGTCAACATTGGATCCCACTGGGTCCAAGCAAAGAATTATATTGTGTTCCTTCCTTGTGCCAGAACAGCTGTATATTTTTTTGCCTGGCCTGTTTTGAGCTAAGAGGACCGTTTGTGCTGCGACATAGATTTTGTTCAGACAGATTACACAACCAGTTTCATCTTACCTCAAACAAGTTGGCTGCTGTGTGAAATGAAACATTCCTAAGAATGTATAGAAAAACAATGATTTCTTCTGGACTTCTGTTGTTATTTTTAACTTGTTTTTATACTTTGATTGTAAGTCTCTTTGGTCTTTTTATTTTTTGACTGTAACGTTATTATTATTTATTTATTTGATGTTAGTTTTTAGCTACTATATTTATTCCACCCTGTTATGCGGCTGCTGTCTGTCTTGCTTTTCGTTTACATACAAACATGTTGCACCGTGTATATAGACCCTCTCCAGCCCTCCTGTTTTGCGGTGTAATTGGGTTTTGTAGTTTAAGCACTGCGAAAACTCTCCATCATCACTGCTGCTGTATGTTGCACCAGGTCCTGCATAACTCTATTTCTTATCACTGTATATCTGTATATGGGTGGTATGACAACAAGGCCCACTTGATTTGACTGGAGGCGTTCAAACTGAAAGCGGGAGTTAAATTCGCAGTGCAACATCACTTGCAGAAACATCCCTGGCAAACGTGATCGATGGGGGGAGGGGGTGCGTCTCTGTTCTGTTCCCAGATGAATGCATCTCCTTCCTGTGCATGAGTTTTCACATCCTGGTGCACCGATCATGGAAGTCCACACACCAATTTCCCCCTACGGCTCCCTTGTCCATCTGCCTATCACTGGTTGTTCAGCAGATGAGGAGAACAAGACTTATACAGTTGAGTGCTATTTGGCCTGGCCATCACCTACTGGGTCAGGGGGCACTGACCTCATCAGTCCGACTGCTGCGGCGACTCCGAGAGACATAATGCACCCGCCATGGCACTGGCTGGGACACCACGTAGGGCAGGACGTCTTGGTGCAACAACCTCAACCCAACCTGGCAGAGGAATGCAGAATAGTTACTAATACTTTGCAGTCCTTAAGTAGTAATCAAAGTACCACAGCAAAGCTTAAGCTCTGCCATACTCAAATAGTGACAATGTGTGTAAATAAATCTCATTCTTGTAAACCAGCAAACCTGAATGTGAATTACGGAAAATAACGTGACTCGACTATGTGAGTGTGAGGGAAACACCGCCTCCTCGCACCCTTGGTTGGGGGTTTGAATTCCACCCATGGGAGTTTTACTTGAAAAAAATGATTGGTTCAGAGAGATAACAAATCAGATTATAGAGGAGGTGGGTCCAAGCAACTAGAGGAGGTGGGGCTGAGACATCTGATCGGTTGGTCCCATCTCCGCTACAATCTGATTGGTTCTTTCTGAACCAGTCATTTTTCATCTCGTCCTGACAACATTTTTGCGTAAAATTCCTATGAGCTTGAATTACACACCTGCCCCCTGTATGCATGTTCTGGAGATTTCCTCCCAAAGCCCACAGACATGAAGTTAGGGGAACCGGTGTCCCTAAAAAGCCATGTGATGGACTGGAATACCATCCTGGGTGTCCCCTGCCCTAAGCTGCCTAGAATGGGCATCTCCACTCTCCCCATCATTAACCTGTACTGGATAAGGGACAGGCAGCTTCATTCTGTCCTGAGTACAATGAGAACAAGGGTGATATTTGGCATTCATACAAACGCTGCTACTCTCATTGCATTTTCAGTCGCACATGTACAGACAGGACCCATTAGCTCTTTCCCAATCTTGTGTTATTTCACTTTGCACTTGCTCCCCACATGTGCAGCTCTGGGGATACAGGGGTCCCTTCACGCATGTGTGCATTCAGATGCCTGCTTGCGCTGCTGGGCTGTCCCTAGCGCCTGCGTTTATTCGGCTTGTGGCCAGTGATTTGATTAGCGCTAAACCACTATGTCCCTGGCTTGATTATATTAACTCCACTGGGGAAGACGCTCCCAAACACAGCAGATCCAGTTACTATCTCAGGGCGAGTGACCGTGCTCCTGTCTTATTTCATGGGTTTTTTGACTTCAGCATGACTTATGTGCTAAATTTCATTAGTAAATCTACTGTACGGCATACAGTGTCATTTCTAGCTTAAGTTCGAAGTTCACCTAACCCAAAGGACACCGTGAACATAAGTTGTAATCTAATTTACAGCCTCCTGAGTATTATTCAATAAGATAAGTGACAATGGGTGACATATTAAGTAGGGAAGAGTCGGCGTTTCTATCAAATTAAAAAAATGTCAAGTAAAAAAATCAAATACGATCAAATAATGAATGAGACATTTTAAAATATTATTTAGCGGCAATATAATTATTCGTCATTGGTCTGTTCTCTAATAAGTTAGTGGTTTATTAGTTCTTAAGTTTCTAACCTCTGTTTTTAGTATGTTTGTAATGTCCGAGCCATTCATCCCTGCTCATTCATCAGCAGTGTGGTGGATGCCTATTTGTGAGAAGGTTAACAAAAGTTACTGAGGAGTATAGTGTATTTTAGGTACATTTTCAACTCCCGTTTTGTTTTAAAAATATCTCAACATTTATCACAAAGACTTCAAACATCGCAGTGTGATTTTCTTGCCAATAAAGTTCACCCCTAGTTTCAAGCCTACGTTCTATGTTCTAAGACTTTAAGTTATCCTTTAGTAGCAACGAATGATAATCTTATTTGTATGGAAGTAAATGAATGGAGAAGCCTATAAGCTAATATACGATTAAAATATATGCTGGATGATTAAACATTATTGAATCTTACTGCACCTTCTAAAGTTACCTCTTCGGTTTAAATTTATTTCAGTTTCAACTTCATATAGGCATACTCAAGCTATTTTAATATTATATGTTATCGTTTTTGTAGCAATGAGTAATTTTCTACAGAAAGAAATTTTTTCGATCCATACACAATTTTATTGGTGTGTAGTGGCGGTGTGTAATTATTCGAATTTGGATAATGACTGGGGAAATTCGACTCATAATATTGCCTGAAAAACTCATCCACAGTACTAAGACTGCATGCTACAGCAAGGTCAGTAGACTTCCTGGATGTCTAAGAGCAGCCTCCGTCACTCGACATTATAACCCACTCCCATGTCAACCTGGTGTATAAATAAAAATCAACAGGATAACTAAAACCTCCCACTAGTTCCACTTCCGCAAAGGGTCTTGCGTTACTCACGACACTTCACAGGTATCTACGAAATCAGCTAATTTTACAGCTGCGAAGTTAGAAACAGGTGTCAGGAAGAGGAAATGGACGGTTAACTGATGATTACGCACTTTTCCACGTACCTGCTCTGCAGCCCTCAGCACCAGGAACATGGCTGTCAGCACAGTTGCTAGCATCTCCGGGCCTGAATTCAGGGACAGAGAGCGCGAAGAGAGGCAGAGCTTCGGCGGTATCTCCGAAATAAGAAGGGCGCAGTTTGGGGAATCGCCGGCTGGCTTTCTGTCCCACCCACACAAATCTAAACGGCAGCCTAAGTCTGCTAATGAGCTTCGACTACATAAGTATGGGCAAGCTGTTATAATCTTTTGCCTGGTTCTAATTTAGGAATGTACCCCCCCCCATTATACATCGGCCCCGTTAGTGAAAACTAATACATGAAATGCTGTTATAAGCAATATTGTTATTTTTGGGCTAATTTTAGTAGTATTAGTCCTGAAAAGTGTAGTGATTTTTTATTGTATTCTTTCAATTATAAATAGGCCTAATTATGTTGCATGTTGTATAACTAGTGCATGGGTTTTTGGTTTATAGTTTTCTGGGTTAGTTGTTGTCAGTCCTCTAGCAGTTACTGTTATGATGACCTTTAAAATATCAATTTTGGTAATCACCAAGAAGATTTTAAATATAAATACCTTTCCTTGCCCCCTAACGTGCTTCACCCGTTAATCAGTTGAGACCTGGAGCTGAAATATTGGTAAGCATTTCTAAAGGAAACATGGTGAAAATGGTGAATAATGCTCCAGTCCTTGGTTACTGGGGGGAGGAGGGGGTAATTTGAGGCTAAGCGAAGTGCTCTCCTAGCTCACATAACCTGGCCCTTAGGGACACTCCTTCACAGATAAATAACACTGCTGCTCATGGGTGTGTGAGTGTGAGTAACAAGAAAGAGACAAGCCTAGATAAATGTCCTGCTTTCAAAAAGAGAAAACAGATTCCCTGTCCTCCTAAGCAGGGGTGCCATAAGGCGGGTTGGTTGTAGGATGGGGGGGTTAGGCAGTTGGGACGATTACAAATCAGGGACCCTAAATATATTCAAACATAATTGGATTGGTCTGGGTTGAGGGCCCAAAATCTCTAGCAGCACCTCTGCTCCTGAGTATTTCTGTATAGTCTCAGAGAACATAGGGAATGGCCTACAACCATCTCTGGATAGCAAAGATCTACGCCCAACACAGTTCTGGTCTCTGTTAGTACACAAGTAGATGGATGGATGGATGGTTGGATAATTAAATTTAATATATGTCTCTCAAGTTCTGTTGCATTTTTCTGTAGGTTTCGCTGATCCCTATGAGTTTTATGAAAATGTTATTCTCTCCCATGCGTGGGTGTCCTGCATGCAGCTTAAGCAAACTGCCCTTAATGAACGTGTCTCCCAAACAAGCAGGTAGATTAACAAACATTGCAATACACTCAGAATAAGCTGCTACCTTCTGAGAAACGTGTTTTTTTCTCGCCCTTCTTTGATCCAGTTTGCCTTATGGTCATGCACTAAAATAACCCGATACCTCTAAGGACAGACAGTATCTGGAAAATAGTAGCGCTAAGAATAGATCCAATTGATGTGCTACCAGGGAGTGTATGTATACCACTGTATTGTTTTTAGCTTATTTGAATTTTTTTCTTGAAAACAGATATAGATTCAGTCTGTTAAACTCTGTAAACCCATCATATTGCAGTTGAAATGACTGAAGTACAATTCTGCGTTGTGACTTTAGACCTTAGCTCCTCTTTGTCAAGTTAACTGGTGCATTTTCAGAGACTGCAGACTATGATTTCATATGATTCCGGGTAAATGAGGTATTTAGCATATCAGTGCAGATGGTGGATGCTGCATTTGTTTATGTTTTCACGCTGATTCTTTTCACTTCACTTAAAATTGTTCAGTATTATATTAAAATTATATTAAAATGGTATTGCTGGAGCCTTTGTTATAGCTATTAAGGTAACACTTTACTTGAAGCTGTCATCTATGACGCATTATACATACCATCATTATGCATTATAATGGCTAGTATAAGCATTAATAAAGCATTACAGCATCTTCTATTGATATACATAATGCATTATAATGTTGATTATAATACTTCATAAGCTCCACTGAAGCTCTCACCTATAGTCCATTATGGATACCTTCATAATGCATTATAATGGTAGAAGATAAGAATTAAGGATGCTTTGCACTGCACTATGAAGGTATCTATAATGCATTATAGAAGAGAGCTTTATAAGGCATTCATAATGCATAATAAACATGGGTGTAATGTGTTATGCCTTTTTATATATTTTTATAACCATGTTTGTAATGCTTTATAAATGCATTATAATGTGTCATTGGCTACCAGTTAGGTCTCGGATTGACTATAAAATACTTTTATTAACCTATAAAGCTCTAAATGGCCTTGCAC
>JABFEB020000036.1:8917698-8945710 GCA_019775895.2 Stomatorhinus ivindoensis | reverse complement strand
TAAATAATTAAATAAATATGGCGTCCCTACTTCGCGGAAATTCAGTTATCGCGGTCGGCCTTGGAACCTATCTCCCGAGATAAGTGAGGGATTACTGTAAACCTCAGTGTGTACAGGGTTGCTAGAAGTCCAACCAGTAATTTTGCAAAAACGGTGTGGCACGTGAGATATTACTTCAGAGCATTGTTATCAAGCCCCCAACGTTTTGAACAGTTGAATTTCATAACATGATTAATGCATAGCCTACACAGGTTTCAGACATAAGTTAGTTGCCATAAATCGTCTGTGTTGTGATGGGACACAGAATCACGATGACATCACAAGAGCCCCTGAAGTGAACAGAGTATTTATTGTTTGTGAAATAAGTTCTTCAACACAATAATACATACAATATAAATACTGTAAATTTCCTCTTTGCTTACTGCTTTAAACACACAATTCTACTGGAATGAAGGGTAAACAGTTCTGCATCTTCATACTGGCAGAGGTGGACAATTCCAATCCAGAAAGTAAAAATTCACACCAGGATTTTGTTTCAACCATCTTGTTAAGCATAAAGTCACCGAGTACTCAACTGGTTGGGTGAAACAAAATATTTGGTCTGGATTTTTACTCTCTGTACCTGAACTGTCCACCTCTGCCTACTGGATGGCATTTTTTTTAATTGACAGACTACTGCCATGTCAGTGGATATGTTTGCCTCTGAAAGTGACATGACTTTCAGAAAAAAAAGTTCTCTCATTTCAAGAGGGCATGGAGACAGAGGCTGCATATTAAGGGAACTTAATGGTCCCCAATTACATACACACACACACACACACACACACACACAATAAAACCTGTCTTCTTGACTTTTAGATATCTGTGTGTAGTTTTGTACAATTTATTTCTATATTATTGCATTTACAAACTATATATATATATATATATATATGTATAGGCCTATGAGACACTGCAGAATAGAACGGTTCTGACAAACATTATAACAGTGACCACAGAAGTGAAGAGAATAGTACATAGTAAAAATAACAAAAATAAAACCAGTTTTTAAAATCACAAGGAGGAACTCATCACAGTACAAGGTTTTGTGAGCCTGAAGATTAGACACTCTACTACATCATCACGGGTTAACAAAGGCAAACTGCAGAGATCGGTGTACAGGATGCAGATGGGAAGACATGGTCACTGGTAACAGGACATGTGGCTAGACCTGTATTTACATGGCACGTCTCGCAACCTGACCCCCATGCCTTGGCAGGACACTGATCAGTCTCGCTTCGGTGGCAGATACATGCGAGTCTTCAGTCTGTAAGATGACAGGCAGGGTAGGAGATATATATGATTCTGCTGATACATGTAGAACCGTCACACATTTACCATGATCGTAAAGTAGCAGACTTAAGTATATAAGGAACATGGCTGAAAACGGTACAAGTGTTAATAATGTGCCGCTGTGTCAGCGGTTGTACTGACCAATCGCTTATGACGTTTATATATACAAAGTTATTCTGAAAAAATTCATTAATAGCAAAATCGCAGCAGCTAACAACTGTAGACAGCAAATATACTGAATTTCGCTTCGCTTGGGAAGCCTAAAAGGTGAGAGAGCAGCAACAACAGAGACAGAAGAGGAACAGTTTCCTAAGCTTCATCACAAGGCTCCAAGAGAGCTGTTTATATAGGTGTTAGGGAGCAGGTGGTGTAACGGCTAAGATGCTGAATTTATAATGAATAGTCTGCGGGTTCTGGTCTCAGAGAGGGCACTGCAGTTGATCTTATCAAGGTCCTTCTCAAGCAGTATAGCATAAGCAGCTGACCTATGACCTTTTAAGCTACACGATTCACTGTGGATGGCAGCATCTGCTACATAAATAACTATTAGTATTCCCACACTGGCTGGCTTTAAGAGTGTCAAACGACACCAAGAAAACTACACTGAGTCAAAGGACCTACAAGAAGCTGGAGTTGGGTTTAAAGACAAAGGCTGACTGTGACTGACTCACCCATGGATTAAAGTTTTCCGTCGCTATTATATTTCCGTCAACTGAGTGCACTAAAGGTTAATAATGAGATTGATGCAGATCCGAAGGAAAGAAATGGGGGGGTACACAAGCTTCGGCAGACAAAGTTCTGGAAAAGCTCTTTTTCTGTGGTTTAATTACGATTAAATTTTTAAAATAAAAATAAACATTATGGTTTCGGCAGTTCGCTTAAACATTGACGGCTGAGGAGTGGCCTACAGTCTGCAAGCTATTTCCCGACACGTGTTTAAGTTGCCAAACTTCATAGTAAGCATTTACTGCCACATCAGTCTCAAAGGCTTTTAATGTCCCGAAACAAAGACGAGATCTGCATAAGGGTGAATGGCACGGGTTTCTCGTTGCCTGGTATATCCAATAATAATAATAATAATAATAATAATAATAATAATAATAGGGCCTAATAATAGGCTAGTAGTAGTATATTTTACATTTTCAAAAATGATCGGAATAGAACGTATTTTTGTTTGGAAGTCAGTGGTGTGTCCTGAAGTGTCTCATTCACTAATAGTAGCTAAAAAAGGGTCTGAAAACAGTGGCGAAAACTCATTGCTTAAATAGATAAAGAAGCCAAAACTCCGAAACTCAAGATTCAGGACAGTGGCTCTGGTGTCGCATGTGCTGCGAGAGCTTATGCTCCGATAAAAATAAATAACAGCAGTTTTGAAGTCCGTTTTCTTGCTGTTAACATAGGAATGGCAGAGGGAAGCTGCGCTAAATATACACAACTGAAATAGTCCGTAAAGCCATATTTTACAGGACATGGGCTCTTCGCGCGCATCAATTCGCTTTCAGTTTTCTTAGCATGGACGCACTTCTGTCAAAGGAAGGCACAGATGTGTCGGACATCGACAAAACACTGAAGAATAAGTGGAGATGGGCTTGTCTAAATGAAACAGGCGATAATGGCAAACCATTTAGTTCATGGTGCAAAACGATGAAAATGGCAGGTGTGCCTTTGTGTGGTTTGTCATAAAAAATAGTCTATGGAAGCAATGGCCTTTTGCTTATCCACCATTGTGTATTACTAAAACATTGTTGTCGAAATAAATTTGCACTGAAAACTTGATGTTTCATCATTTATAGCCAATTAATTCTATGAAGGTCTTGCCTTAGCTTGAATTATTGTTACAATTATGTAAATGTAATTCAGCTAGGGGCTTAGGGGATAATGGACAACACAGCACTGACGATCTGATGCAAGGCCGAGGTGGTATGGGCCTGTGACACTGAGCATTTGGTTTAAAAAAAAAACAATTTCAGTCAGATTTTTTTTTTGGCTTTAATCCATGCTCACCTGTACAGGTCACTTCAGTTCTCCGTTTTAGTGGCATCTTTCCCTAAATGGCGAAAGGAGGTATTAAGTAGAGCAACATCTGATTTGATAAAATGAAGAAAGCCCAATTCAGAGAGCTCTCCATGTCCACATGAGTCAAGGGTCTTGGCCCAATGGCATGGTTCTGTTCTCTGACTGATGCCAGGGAGGTTGCCAGGTGCGGGTGATAGAGGGGGCGATCTATCAAAGGGCATAATGTGAAGGATGACTGACGATCCTCTCACCCTTGGAGATGATCAGGGTCTCAGCCTGTGCTTCTTCATCCCCAGGGGTCCTGAAGCAGAGATGTAGGGATTGGGGAATGGGGTAGGGTTATGGAGATTAGCATCCAATAGCTAAGGTTAAAACAGCAAATATTTTGATTTATCTGAGTGTCTGGGAAGGCGCGGTTACCTGGGCTTCTGGTTCAAACTACAGCGACACCTTCGGCCTGGAAAACACACAGATTCTTTGAGAAGGAGTCAAAGACGACAGCCTCCCCATGTGGCATCCTTTAAACCAGTGTTTCCCAACCCAGTCCTTGGGGTCCACGTTTCTTGCACCCTCTCAGCTGAACTGTCTGTGGGGCCCCAAGGACTGAGTTGGGAAACACTGGTTTAAACAATCAGCTGTAAAGTTCTGCAAGTTATTGTGTTTGCTGCTCTTTCTGGGTGACCATGCATTTCATAGCCTTTAACATTCATGCCCTTTCCTTCTAAGGCTATCTGTGTCCTGGGAATGGCGGCAGGATAGCCTACTGAGGATGAGCAAGACGCCCAGGGCAAAGAGCACCACTGCAAACACCAGGCCTCCAATCCGAAGGCTTTCATAGTCTGCAAGGAAACAGAGAGAAAATCTTTGCATTACTGCATGCAAACACAGCTCGAGTGGACACCATATGTATTTATCATATCGTAATCATGAAACCAGAGCATAACTTCAGGCAAATATTCAGGGTCTTACCATAGTCAAATGGGTCCACGACCTTCTCATTGTTCTCTGCTTAAACCAATGTAAAGAAAAGACAAAATTCATAAACAAACAGGAAGTATTAGATCAATCAAACAAACAATCAATCTTTATTTATAAAGCACAGGTTTAACCACTAGCTTTACTGACATTTTAAAAGAAGAAAAAGAAAGAAATTAAAATAAGAAACACGAAAAATAAAAAAAACACAATTTCCTTCAAACAAACAAATAAATACCACTTAAAATGCTGGACAATCAATAATCTCAGTAGGGGACTTTAACCCCTCCCCCCTCGCAGTGGACTCTAGCCTCTACCTCACAGAAGACCCTAGCTTCTACCTCACTGGGGACTCTAGCCCCTCCCACACCAGGGGACTCTAGCCCCTACCTCATGGGGGACTCTAGCCCCTCCCACACCAGGGGACTCTAGCCCCTCCCACACCGGGGACACTAACCCCTCCCACACCAGGGGACTCTAGCCCCTCCCACACCGGGGACACTAACCCCTCCCACACCAGGGGACTCTAGCCCCTACCTCAAAGGGGACTCTAGCCCCTCCCACATCGGGGGCTCTAGCCCCTACCTCACAGGTAACACTACATCCATCTAGATCCATATAGACATCCTGCAGTCTTACATTAATATACCAACCTGATTTGAATAGGCGCATTAACAGGAAAGAAACTTAAAAGGCTGCACTCTTCCCACTCAGATGACTGATACCATCAGTTTATAGACAATGTACTACAGACAATGTACTACAGACAAAGAATAATGAAGATCAGGTCCAAACTTTGATGACTTGCACCTTACAGCAGCTTCACCTCTGGGCCCAGTGTCTCACCAATACGCACAATAACAATTATTATTAACGACTTAATAATGATTTCATCACCAGCATCATCATTATCTCTCTCTCTCATTCTCTCTGCACAACCTTCCTCTTGAAATGCTGTCCTGCTTCCATTGTCTTGCCTAAGCTCTATGTTCCTCTGCTGGTCTGTGATCCATCAATCTCTCAACCTCACAGAAGTCCTCCCCGAAGAAGAAGAAGAAGAAGAAGAGAAAAAAACAAACTCACCCTGTCCAGTGGTCTCACCTATAGAGGGACAGAGATTGAAAGAGAAAGAGGGTGACATCAGTAAGGCTGTGACGATGGTGGTGATGTCACTGTCTCATTTCTGTTTTTTCCCGATAACGCACAGCTTGTAAAAAATTGATGAACGACACAGGCTTCTCTGCATTACACCCAGCCCCTGACACCACTCTGAGATTTGCCTATCCTGTGGCATTACTCATTATTCAAGTTGAGGCCAAATCGTTTTACCCTTGAGCAGCAAAATTCATTATCTGGATCGTGTCAAAGTTGCCCGCTAAAATGTGGTATCTATGAACTAAAATGATATCTTGCCTCAGACAAGGTCTAATTGCATGTCAAACTCGAGACATAATAACATGTAACAGACATATGATGCAACAGCTACTTACAGGTATGTTCTGACTGCAACATATTAAGTCGGATACATTAATAAGTCCTTATTGGGTGTCAAAATGCAAATACCAAATTTTGGATTGCAGAGTTAAGTTATTTCAAATCAGATAGAATTGCTTATGCTGGTAAAATAATATTGGGCAGCAGGTTGGACTAAGGCAGTGTGGTGGCACAGTGGTTAGCACTGATGCCTCACACCTCTGGGCCCAAGGTTCAAGTGTTTGCCGTGTCTCCATGTGTGTGGAGTTTGCGTGTTCTTCTCCGGTTTTTACCCACAGCCCAAAAACATGCTGAGGTTAATCGGAGTTACCAAATTACCCATAGGCGTGAGTGTGCCCGGTGATGGGTTGGCACCCCATCCTAGATTATTCCCTGCCTCGTGCCCATAGGCTCTGGAGCACCCCAGACCCTGAATAGGATAAGTGACTACAGAAAATGGGCGGAGACTGGGTTCGAAGCGAGCACTATAGCAAATACCTGAATCTGAATGTCTGATGTTTTTGCATGTTCTGGCAGTATTGGTGTGAACGTCTTTGCATGTGAACTTGCATATGCAGCTACCTGTCTATGAATAAGCCTTATTGTGTGGTTGTATGTGTGGATTTGTGTGTCCTGCGATGGACTAGAAACCCTCTAAAGAAAGGGTTTACCCTCCTTATACACTGTGCTTCCTGGAATGGCCTGCAGGCTTACCATGACCTTGAACAGGGTGGGACATTTACGTCATTTAGAAGACGCTCTTTTCCAGAGCGATTTACAACTGTGCTTTGCAGTCCAAGTGGTGAATGATGAATAAAACAAGATAAAACACGATACAATATAGCAGAACAGACAAAGAAAATTATATGGAGGTAATTACACAGATGTTTATGTACATCCAATACATCAAGCTTGCTCCAACCAAAGAAATCATATCAATATATAATGCAGTTATACTAGCGAGAATAAACCTGTTCATCATAGACGGTGAGCTTGGATTGCTTTAGCCATTTCTGTGTGGTCTTAAAACCCTCCAGCGGGATGTAAGCTGCTCTTTGTTTGACTTTTCCCAGATGTGTAAATATGGTTGTGTTTGTATCTATAATTTCAGCTCATTCTCGTGCCCTTGATATTTAATTCAAGCTTCACCCCTGCAGGAATCAGCCATGTGCTGCATGGGCGTTTCCGGCTCCTTCTGCAATCTGCTTTCATCAGGCCACGCCCCCCCACAAAGCATGATGACATCACGTACCATCAGGGAGGAATCCTGGGAGGGGCACCGTTACCCATTGTGAAGATATATTTAAGACACAAAGATATAAATAAAATATGTGTTCTGCATCTTAAGCTGAGCTTCAGTTTACTAGAAATTTGCTTAAATTTAGAATTTTTATGGAATAACAGTAAGGACCTCTTTTGTCCTAAATGGCATGATATGGGGCACCCCTGACCACCTAGCTGTGCCTAAGAATAATCACCCCTCCCCCACTGGCACTGGTCACTCTACCTTATTTTTATTTATATATTTATTGTCAGCTAACTGACACTATTTCTTTCCACCCTTTCTGCTGCTGCATTATTTATCATTGTTTACATACCCAATGCACTTCCCATATACACCCTTGAGTCCGTCCGTTCTTCTTGGCACCGCCTTTTGTTTTGCACTGTGAAAACTCTCCTCTTGTCACTTTCCGTCTGTCTGTCGTGCCATGGTACTGTGGGAATGTTATTTTGTGCCGCTGTACGCCTGCATGTGAGTGGCATGGCTGAAAAGCCCAGTTTGATTTGACTTGATCTGTTGACTAAGTCACCCTCTGTTTTTGTCGCGTTTCTTTGTTTGCCGTCACTGTTTGATATCAGACACGATAACGTGAAAAGAAGATGAAAAGGTCCACGTGCGACAAAAACAAGACGTGCTTCAAGCCCATTCTGAAAGATATTATTGTTGGTGAGAAGGACGGGCTATAGCAAGGCCAGGAATAAAATGGAATACGGATTTCGGCGCCCTTCTAACTCATTCTGCCTGCTCAGTGAATCCCTTTCGTCCGCATGCTGTCAGCGTGACTCCTCGAAGCGTTTGCACAATCTATACCTCTGGTTCCTTCTGCCCTACTTTCTGTTTTGCACAATTTGGCCTGCATTTAATTTAGTCTGCCTTTTTTAACTACACACAGATAGCAAAAACAGGATAGTGAGAGCTCTATTGTTAGACTTTGTATACGCGGTCTAAATTATGCCCGCTAACATGCAGACATACAAGATGGTATGAATAATAGAAGAGAATCAATCAACAATAACAGTGAAAGAAAAAGTAATCAGCTAGAGGTATGTACAAAGAAAGAATATAAAATGATCAGCCAATACATGTAAAGACTGGGAGATCATTTACGGGATTTTACTGTTCATTCAGTGTGATACAGAAGTTCCGAACTTCCATAAGCAGTGAATCGTATGCAGTGAATCATATGCAGTGAATCAGCTTTTGTTCCTCGCTAATCCAAGTGCATTATATGCTGGGTATCTTTTGGAAGCGCTTCACTATCTGTGCATAGCTGTCCTATTGAGTCGTAGCTTTTTATACCTTAGCTATTACCTGTCTGGAGCATTACTAATTCCCCGTGGCCTGTGTTTTGTTACTGTTTCTGAAAATGTTTCCAGTGAATCAAATTGCGATCGCGGCGGGGCCAGTGTCAAGACTCCCTCATCGCACGTGGATAAACAAGCGTGCACACAAACACAGAGATGTAACTCATAACAGCCGGAGATGACAGCGATGGCACTTACCAGTGACATACACTAGGAGCAAACAGAGGAAGATGAGAAAGGTTTCCATGGCAACTGCCAAGATACAAAAAGAGTAAAATCAGAGGGTCACTTTTATCAATTCATATACATACCGCATACAAACACATACATGCGTACAGAAAAAAACACAAAGTGTCAGCAGTAACATGACACATCTAACGGTCTAATTTGTCTATTTTTTTCTGGAATGTTCCCGTTTCCCAGCAGACATGATGCACGCCTGGTGTAATTCTATAATGGTCGGGTATTTTTGCTGTACTCAGTCCTAGTGTACCAGCTTAACCTTGATACCTCCTTTCTTATGTATTGCAGAACAGAACACAGAAATATTTATTTATCTTTATTTTTTATTGATCTATGTATGTATGTGGTGATAATATACCAATAATCGTACAATTTACATGGTACCAAATGACAGATCCAGATTGAGACAGTTGACCTAAAATGGCTTCTGTCTCCTTGTCACATAAAAAGGTGTGCTGTCCATTGACTAGACATCTTCATACAAGGTCCTATTTATTGATTTTAAACCCCCCCCCCCCCCACCACCTTTCAAATCCTGGGATCAATAGCGACTGGGTGCTACGTCTGCTTACATTTGTAAACCAGGCAACATCGCCCTTCCCTCCCCCACAACTCTACTGCACTCAAGGAGAAAAAACCAAGAAGTTGCAAAAAGAAGGCCGTCTTACGCAAAACACGTCACCGGATTGAGACCAACTGCTACTCAGTCTATCATTTAAGAAACAAAATTCTTAAAGGGGTAATGAGTCATTTTTTTGGCTGTAGTATATAAATGCAATTACGTTTAAAACAATGACAATTTGTGCAATATGTAACAATCATGATACATCAGGAATTACAACCATGAGCGAAAATGCATATTATTACAATTTCCATCTCAGCTTGTTCCAAGCTACCGCTTATTCTTGTTTCGGGAAAATGGAGCCCCCTTGTGCATGCGTTGCATATTTGATGGCAAGTTGTAACTATTTTTAACAGTAGGAGAGTCATTTAGCAAGAAAGTAAGTCTAGACGCACTGTAACCTCAACAGTCTACAAATATGAGGGATGTTGCCTCCTTATGTGTCTGAAGCTATTTTCACCAGCCCAGTTCTCTGTGTGTCACTGTGGATTCAATGAAGTTTTCACATGTGTCCAAAACATCGAGCTTTAGGCTACAATAGAATCAAAGATCAATTTAGTGTCTTTATCTAAAACCTGAAGGTTAAAAATTGGCCAACGGTAACTGCACTTTAATGCATGTTAATATTGTTTGCATTGAAGTTTTTATAATAATAATATAATTAACTATAATCATCTATGGTGGTATTCTGATTTTAGAGAAGTAAACACTGTGCAAGCATCCCCATCTTCACTGTCACAACGTGATTTAGTGATTTTCTTTCAGCTTGTATTTGCCTCCTGATCTTGAAAATCAAATGAGTGACAAGATGCACTCTAAATATTAACCAGAGTAAACATTTCTAAATTAATCAAAGATAGTCAGCGTAAAACCCATCAAATCTGCTTCTGCGCCTGCTACGATTCAAAAGCAATCTACTCTCTGTCAGCTGAACAGAGTCAAGAGCAATTTGGGTCTCTAGTCAGATTACATCAGTTTTCGGGCAGGACACTTCAAAACGTTTCCCACACAGCGCCACCTTGAGTCCAGTAATGTTATTACAACCTAGCTCATGGCACAGAGAATGTATCTTCTGCTGTGCCCTGCGGCTCTCAGTAAAAATGGCTTCCTGTGAATATTTATCTATCATCTGCCGATGAGGGAATGGATACTTTCAAAATCCTCCTCTTTCTGCACAATAATATTATTGTAATTTTGCTTTGGCTGCGAACAAATGTTGCATCCATTGTTTTGGGAGTCACGTAGCCACTTTTCCGGAGCCTTTCTTAGCCTTTGGAATGATAGTGTGTTGAATCACTGCGCATACCCAGCCCTCATGGGCTTGCCGCAGCCATTTCAAATCTACACAGCACTAAAAATGGGTCTCTATTATCTGTGCTCCTCTCAATCTGCAGTAAAGTAGGGCGGCCTTGTTTTGATAGTCGTGCTGTCTACACACAAGCCACTCTGAATCAACCACCCACCGCCCCCCAGGGGCCGTGCCACGGCAGGGTGCGTGCAGATATCTGCCGAAGATTATCTCCCCCATCCTCAAGGCCGGAGCCGCAAATCCCGGACGGGCAGAAATTCCATTAAAACTGACACCGAGGAGCTCTCACTGCAATAAGTTTTGATTCTTGTCCCTTGACTCCCACATACACCCCCCTCCCCAAAAATCTGTCACCCACCCTCACTCCCCCACGCCTGACCCTTCTGATCTCCTTAGCTTGAAAGCACATCTTTATCTATGTGCCTTTTAGGTTAAAATAGAAACAGAGAAGAAAACGAACGAGATTGCGACAAGGAGGCCCTCTTGGCAAGTTTATCCACTACCCCTTAACTGGCATCCCATAATAATGCTTTTTCGGAAGTAGCAGCATAAGATAAAAGTGGTGCTCCTCATGTATGCCCTGATATCCAAGCAGAAGGAACAGCAGACGAGAGGCCCTGTTTTAGATCTTGAAATCTTTGCACATTCATTCGTCTCCTGCCTACACGGTCCGGCCATCAGCTTTGTTACTCATATGACAGCGCGGACCTTGAGGACAGAATTGGAATACATAAAATCACGTGACGTGTGATTGAGAGGCAAGGACACTGAGATTTGCCGTGTTTTATAACTCTGTCAGTCGAGCTGGGCTTGAGGGGTCTGGTCACCTGTCACTGTGCTCCACGGATGATGACGGCACCGAAGGCAGCTATGACATTCGTGTTTTAAATAGAGCTACACTGTCGTGATGGTAGAGTGTAAAAAAGCAGCACATGGCTGAAAAAAACATAAACACTATGTGCAGATTATGTAAGAGTTTGGCATGGCAGGACACAGGGAACACAAGCAAGATGGTAACACCATATTTGTTGCCTTCACGGGAGGAATGCAGAAAATCACCCATGTCATGAAAAACCCAATTAGCAAAATATATATGTATATTAAATCCAGCTTCTGTATAGCTTTACTTGTAATTTTAACACAATGTGATATATAATACAAAATGATACATTTGGATTGTATTCATTTCTTTCTTAACAGTAGGGTGAGTATTCTGAAAATGGGGCACCTGGCAAAATGGGACAGTTGATGTGTTTGTGTAATACTTTATTTGCTCTTCACGGGGCCTTAAAGTACTGAGAAAGGTATCAAGCTGGGATTCAAGACACTGAGATGATTTTCTCAGAATGTGAAATTTTCAGAAAGTGTCCCATTTTAACAATACTCACCCCAAAAGTAATATTCCACCTAATCCTTTCTGTGCACTCGGTAATGATTAAGATAATTTCAGTCTCCTATCAATTCTATAAACAACAAAAAACCTTTTTATACAGAAAAATTGCACAATGGAAATTACCAATACTTCATGTATCAAAACACATTTTTTAACAATGACAGATGTATGTGGACAAAAGTAAAATATCATTTGAGAGAATGTACTGTAATTACATTAACAAACATGAATGTGCATAAAAATTATAATGTTAACGAATTTCGTTTAATGTAGAATAGGGAGAATTCCCCATTGGCAGATTCACCATGCACTGCAACTCACTGCCTGGTTTAAACTAAAAGGAATTAACGACATAATCATAGGAAGCAGATTAAATCGATCAATGATTGATAGAACATAATAGTGGTTAGAGAGCCCCCACCCCCATGGAATACTTAAAGGATATTTGCGACATGGTGGGCAACGAGCACAGTCCCCCTTCAATTTCGCAGGTAATGTGATACAACTCAGTGTATTACTTTGCGCTAATTCACTTCAATATAAGCAGCCACCTAAAGTGCTCCCCCATTATCTCTATCAATTCAGCTGCGGCCCTGAGAAACGTCAGATCTTTAAAATGTTTCCGCTGGGATGAAACCAGTGACCTTCCTAGTAGCAATCCCCCCAAATGGAGAGAGAAGGCTTAAACGTGTCTCCGGAAGTGGCACAAAAAAGCAAAGCAGTCCAGTTTTCCGACCGCAGGTGGCGTACAGACCGCTTGACATGCAGTAATCGCTTGTGATAGACCGGGACAGAGTGGAAAAGGAGAAGGAAAGATCCAAGACTGAGTTACCGGCGCAGTATTCAGTATGAAAGGCGTGTTTGCTGTGGTAAATTAGATTTTATGACCCAGCATTATCTTCTCCCTTTCTGTAATAGCACAAGTGAAAAAAGCGGAAAAGAAACTGATAAAGACACTGTACATGTGTAAAACATTTAGGAAATGTCAGGACCAGGGGTTATATTACTAAGAAGCTTTCAATCAAACTAACTTTTCTTTGCTTGAAAATCAAGGAGATCGCGCTGTCCTTTGAGGAGTAGGATTCTGATTATGCAGTAGCTGATATTAACCTTAGATTTCCATTAGAACCCGACAAACGCATAATGTGTTGACTTTCGCACCAATTAATCTCGGACTTGTTACTTTGGACTGGTATAACGCACATACAGGACTCACCTATCTCTGCAATCGGGAGAATTTATTCGGTCGTCTATGTTGCAACTAGGGCGCAGCGAGGCATATATTTTGAACTTCTTCCTCCAAAACGCATCCCGGAATGCAAAGCGCATATTCGCTTTCACAATAATCCAAGCAATACAAACTATCGTCGGGACAGTAAATATAAACAAAATGAACGTATGTTACTCCTAAAAGTAGTATTTGTTCTGAGCTTATGTTAGGATTTTGTGTGCATTGCTTAAATTTCTTTCAGATGTTATAAAGTAATTTAAAGAATTATATAAAAGCATATATTGTTACCAAATGGATAGAAAATCAAGTATATAAATTTCAATAAGACATGAACCATGTATTCCTTCACAATACTAAGCCATAAAAACCTCCCCAATGAAACCCCTGTATTGCCACATCATGGGGACTCTAATCTCAGCATTTATAAAATTATTTTTGTAGTGTCTGTAAATATTTATATTAGATGAGACTAGAAATTGAGTAATTCAAATAGGCGCAAGTAGTTTTTCCTCATAAAATGGACGATATCAAGACAGCATTTACACATCTACTTATGACTATTATATCTGAGTAGCCCAGAATGTCCTGAAAAGAAAACCATAAAGCACACGTGACTAACTCATGTACATGCACTGTAACAAGCCTAATATCAAAGGGGTAGAAAAATGCAAGAAATGGTCAGGATTCAAAGGACAAGAGGAATTTCCTTTTATGTAAAATGGTAGGGAAACAGGTTTCTTATCTCTGATCAGTTGCAGAGCCAGTTACACGGACTGTACACCTAGCAGACACACACAGACACACAAACACACACAGACACATACATAGACACACACACACACACTCCCTATCCCTATCTTTGTGGGGACTCTTCATTCATTTCTATGGGGAAAACTGATCCCAACATCTTAACTCCTATACCCAAACCTAACCTTAACCATAAGTAACCAAAGAAAATATGTCTTTTGACAATTTTAGTTTTTTGATTGCAGTCATAGATTTTAATAAAATTGAGTTTTCCCTTGTGAGGCATTTGGTCTGCACAATGTAATATATACATGATCCACACATACACACACGCACACACACAGGCACATTTGTCACAGTTACATTAGTGGCTCCATTAACACTGTGGTAAATGTAACTGCTATTGATTTGTTTTTTCCATAAAATCAGAAGTCCAACAAAATTAAATATTCAGCAGTAAATCATACATAATTCATTCATCCATTTTCTACTTGTCCAGAGTCCACCGTGGAAACTACAGGCACAAAGCAGGGAATAACCCAGGATGGGGCACCAACCCATCACAGGGTACACTCACCATTCACACAGATGGGGAATTTGGCAACTCCAGTTCACCTTGGCAAATTTTTTTGACTGTGTGTGTGGGGGGGGAATCAGAGAACCCAAAGGAAACCTCCATACAACACAGGGAGAACATACATCCCCAAACAGGGAACCACGGCAGAGACTCAAACCTTGATCCTAGAGATTGGTGGAAGCAGAACTAACCTGTATGCTTGTCATATAACCATTGAATTAGAATTATGCACATCAACCCAAAAACAGAAACAGATGCATCACAAAAATAATATAGGTCTTTAAAATCGGAAGTTCAAAATTACATTACTACTGACACATCCGTCCATTTTAAGAAAGTGTTGACATTCGCGGTCATGGGGATGTGGTCCTGCAAAGCGTGCAAAATGACGTGCGTCACAGGGCGCCCTGCCTGTCACCCGGTGTCCCACACATTCAATCACATCTGCAGAGATTTTTTGGAGTCAACGAATCATCAAGCAGCATGCCGCTGGACCGTGGGAGGTAACAAGGCTACGTGGGGAGACGGAGAACAGAAAGAGCTGCTGCCTGCTTCACACTTAAAACCTTGCAGCTACGAAGTGACCTACCTGCAGGTGACTCACCCTGCCCATCCCATCCTCATTAACTCAGCCACAATGACATTCGTTTATGCAGTAACTCAGCATTTCTCTTTCTCGCCTGAAACATAAACCTCTAAAAAGGTTTCATATAATTTACCCTTAAGCCATCCAAAGCTCACTCACACGTCTGATGCAACTTTCGGGTCGCTGCGCCGTTTTTATCCGCTAAAAAGCAATAATCCGGGGAGTCGCGCGAAATGCAAGGTTGGTGATTTTTCAAGTTTTCTTCTGCGCTCCCAAATTCAGTTGCACTCAACCGTCGGTCAAAAAGACGACAGGGTATGGAGATGAACTATGGGGGGAGAAGGTGACATACATGAGGAGCACATTCTGAGGTGGAGTTTAACATGTCATGCCTAACATTAAATGAGAATTACATCGATCCTGAGTTGGCGGGATTAACATCGTAAGAACCCCCCGTTCATGGGCAGAGTTGCATGATTCAAATTGGGTTGTCTTTCAGCCAATTTAAGGCAGCTATTTAGAAAGGACCTGTTACAAAGCCCTTTTCTGTGTGTATGGGAATACCACTGGCCCCGCGTGTGGGGGGGGCGGGGGGGGTTTAACGCAAGAGCTGGCAGTGGTCACTGTTGGGCACAGGCCCTGGGGCACCGCCTGTGGCGCGAGCGTCTGTTCAGTGTGTCATTGTCTCACCTCCAAGGTTTGTGAGGGGAGACTGGATTTTTTATTTTTTTATTTTTGCCACGCTTACGTTCTCACAGTTCTATGGGTTTCGTCATTCTCAAATATCCACTGGCCATATTGTCTCATTGCCTCCGTCTGTTCTTGCTCCTCTCCCTGTAAAAATGCTTCATGTTTATCTGCACCGTATTAACAAATAACAACGAATGTTAAGAATCCACTAATGCAAACCACAATGTATTGCAGTAATATGATGAGGGAATGTTTATTTGGCCACTGAATGTATGTGAATATGAATACAGAATAATATAAACAACCAGCAAAAGTCATTCAAGGAACAGCTTATATATATAGGTTAAAGCTAACTGAAGATTCTTTTCCTTTTTCTCGTCATATTGTTTTCTGAAAACGCAAAAATTAAAATGAAATAAATAAAGATAGGACATGATCACAGATGCCAAATTATTTTCTGGGGCAAACCCCAGACTAGCATCCTTAGACTAAAAGGAACGGTGAGTAACCATGACAACGAGGCGTGCAGGGCGGGCGCCCTGGCAGACGTGCTGGTGCCTTCTCCCGTACTCCAGGGTGTTTCCATAGCAACCCATCAAGTCAGGTGACTTCCACTACCAGTGCCAAATGGCTCACAACCTTGTTATTATTTTTAATCGAGTGCAGCGATGGATTTTTATTACAGTGAATTAACACAGGGGCATCTACCACATTTCCTAAGTCATAATATTCGTATGCTATTCCTATAAAATATATTAATAATAACCAGTACGTGTAATTAAAATGTAAATAGTTTTAACGATGAAGTAAAGTAATAAAGACATGGATGTAAGCCATTTGGTGAACCCCCACGAGACAAGAGAAGACGTCATGATGGAAAAAAAGAAGGGGTGAAATTGTAGGTAATAACATTCTGGGTATATAATACACGAGTAATATTCAAATAATTGAACTGAACTCTGTTATGTTAAATGACAAAGGAAACAACTCGCTGGCGAAAAGCGCGCTCATAGTTGTTCTTGCGTCCCGCGCTGTTCCCTAGCTCTGCTGAAACCGTATTGTTGCATTCCATTACAGATAGGAACTTAGGTATGAAATAAAACCGTTCAACTACATTCATCATATAGCTTTTCATGCAAATGTGCAACTACCATAATCGTTACTTCATAGTATTCTTGATTTATCTTATGATGCAGCCTATGAAAAAACATTTATATTTTGGTTACTATGAACATCTATTGCATATATTAAACAATTTAAACCACAAACATGGATACGAATGAAGTAATGTGACGTCTGAGCAGTTCATATTTGATTTAGCAAACACGCATTTCACCTCACGTTCAGTGGTCGCCATCTCCTTGTCTTTCCACGGCACCTTCTGCCTACGTGAATATCTCAAGCGTCACGCTCCATACCTGTAGATTCTTATAGATTCCAGCGCCACGTTGTTTACATACCCAAAGCATCAGTCACAAGAGAGACCTCTTTACCTGACACATCGGCATCATTCCATAGCTTAAATTTATGAAGCTTCCGTGATCATGACAGTATGGTTAAGAGCAAATATGTGTTAAATAATCAGTCGGATAGTTAATGTGTGTATGTCAAAGACATTTTACAACTTAAATCCACACCCCCAACAAAGACTCAAATTCAGACAGCATCGCTTCTTCACAAGAAAAGGCAGTGCAATACAATGAGGACACACCCTCGTTTTACGCACAAACTCTACGATTCACAGCAAGTGCACAAAAGTCAAAAACTTGTCTTTGATATAATTTAATTTGCGAGGTGCAATGCATTTGCAGCATGGAATACAATTATTTTAAACAGTAATGGAAATCGTTATGTCTTTGTTGATAAACTTGAGCTCTGCATGCATCACCATCAATTACATTTGCTATAAACCTAGATGCATTGAATACATTTGCACTGGCGTTCAGCTAAGCATCCCATGTATATTTAATAAACGATTCAGCCCTGGCTCCTTCCATACAACGAGGCAGCACGAAGGTGGTTCGCTTTGATGAACAATCAACATCTTTCCACTACTCCTCTCTACTCGCTCGACAGACGCACCTACTACGCAAAAACTACGTGAGCATTAAAAGACTTTTTTCATTCAAAACGCCATCAGTGCAACACAACAAACGACTCGTATAAACGTCATTTGCTCAAATTAAACAAAACACGAAATGAAAACTTACTGTCTTACCTTTCATTCGCCTTGATGTTACACGGGCGTAAAAGACTATATCAAAACTGAGAGTTAATTAAATTAATGTTAATAGCTACAGCACTGCTTTATTAAACTAATTTAGTATTTAACCTTCTCGGAATTCTCTGTATACTGTGCTATCCACGCCCTACTCTTCAGAAGTTGTCTCTCTAGGTTGGATTCTCAGAGAAAAAGACAAATACACGTGGGTGTCCTTCTCCAAATGAAACGCAAATCAAATGCCTTTCTTTTTTTGACAATCGATAAAAAAGTTGTGTTTTTTAAACGGTCCTGAACGGAGCCTTCTAAACACGCGTCCCTCTTCCCTGCGTTTACGCCTTTCTTTGAGCGCCTTTGCGCGTCTCTCGCTCGCTCGTAGTTAATGCCCGCCTCACCCACTGATGGACAAGCAGAGGTCATCGGCGTAAGGGTAGGTAATCGCGCATTTGGCTTTCGGCTTGAGGCAACAGGCAGCCCAGTGTTTTATCTCTACTATGTAAAAAAAAATAGGATGAGTGTCCTTTCACGCATTCTATTAATATGATTTAAATTTAATTTAATATGCTTATTATTTGGAAAGTCATGTAATATTAATACATAAACCATAAGTTCTATCATTTACGTGGATATTTTACTGATTCTTTGCCTATATCTTTAGTTACCTTTGTGCAGCCTTCCATGGGTAAGGAAAATCCCTCCCCAAAAAGAGGCAATATTCAGTTTATTAATGGGAATAGTTCCCGTTTGATTTGTGCAGTAATATTTATAGCATCATACTTGCTAAGTGTTCTCCTGCAGTATTACAACCAGCCTAACACACTAACATACAGTACACTTTAATCACCCTACCGGCTCATTCTTAAGAATCATTGTAAATTTCTATTGGAGTAGTACACGGAGTACTGTAAATGCTTTAAAATAAGTTTAATAATGTCCACAGACAATCACTGCAATCAAGGACATAAAAAGAGACCTGAGGTTCATTCAGACACATGAATGATTCCCATGATAGAAAAGTGTGAGGTCAGTGTGAGATATTGCTTTGTTGTCACAATTAATCCTTTGTAAGTCCTTGCTCAAGGATTTACAAACAACGTTTATAAAACCAGAGCCAGTGTATATTGTACAGGGTTAAATTATTAGTGGCTGACTAAGACCTGTTACATATTGTACACTAACATAAACAATGAATTAAAAAAATACAACAATGGCTTTGCAGAACTGTATAGTTGTCCAAGAGCCACATTAAACGGATTATTTTACCTGTGATTTTCTATTTCATCTGTATAAAAATTTCTTGACCCACTTTTACGATTTTGTTCATTCACTTGCAGCAGGTCTGTGTCCCCTTTCCCTTGTAGATTTGAGAGGGCTAACCCAAACAGAACGATTACCGTGGGCCCAATGTAAAGTACATAGATTTCAAGTTCTGCCCTACAAAGGCAAGACGCAGTAAGTGCACATTTTATCAAAGTTGAGTTTGACCGAAATCAGGCATCTTAGGTTCTGTTTTATCGTGACAAAATTTCGTAGTGCTGTTTTGAACAAAAAAAACTGTGAAAATTACAGTAACAAAAATAGGCAGACATCCCTTTTCACAGTGTCAATGTCAGTGTAGTTGCAGTGTTTTGCCTTTGTAGGGAAGCACTGTTTCATAAGTTGTCCACTCGTCCTCCTGGGTCTTCGTCCATCAAAAAAGAATTCCAGCGATCATTATTGGATGAGGTGCTTGGCTATAATAGCACAGGGATCTTTCTGATGATGGAGGAAGACATCATAACATCGATTCCTGCAGGATTACATCAATTAAAACATATTTAATATCATGTAGAATTGTCTAAAGACATGGAAAATCATGCATCGCTACAATAATATACATTCTCCTTTGAAACTTCATTTCCCGGTCCATTAAATGCTTTAGCATTCTCAGCGTGGCCTGCCTGTAACGACTGAATGCTCTTACAGCCTTGCCCCTCTGCTGCACCATTTTTAACAATAAGAAATTTGAGTGCAGGTAAGACTGTTGCCTTACTTGTTCAAGGTTTTGGGCTGGAATCCCTCTTCTGTCGTGTGTGTGTGTGTGTGTGTGTGTGGAGTTTGCATGTTGTACCTGTGTCTCTCAGGTTTCCTCCAATGAAATGCAACTATGCTAATTTCTGTCTCTAAATTACTCAAAGTGAGTGTGTGTATGTGTAATACCTTAAATGTAGTGTCATCTGATGTCCTGTTTAACAGGTTCAGACAGTGGCATGCCCTTGCAGGATATGTGCTTCCCAGCTGGAGCAAATGTATCTCAGTGTATGGAGAGAGACCTCACCTGCATCGTGGTGTAGACCCAGGGCAGCAAAGCCGTGACGTTGCTGTAGACACCAGGCCTGTCTATCTCTGCACAGCCCGCACCCCAGCTGGTCAAGCCGGCCAGGTACCACAGGCTGTTGCTGCTCTGGCAGACCAGTGGACCACCACTGTCTCCCTGAACAACAAGGGAGTGAAAGACAAGCATTTTATATGTGTCTGCTTGGGTGGTTGCTAAGTCAGTTATTATACATACTGAGGCACCCTTGAAAAAATGTTTAGAAAATGAAGTTGTGTTCTTGTAGCCATCCAACAAGATATCACTAACTTTTAGGTGAACCAAAGAAATCCTTGTCGCTTCCTTTTTTACTGTTTATATATTATATATATATTACATATATTTATATATTATACTGTGAAATAATGTGTCTTTCAGCACAAATAAATACTTATTGCATAGATAAAGAGCTTCGGCCTTTTATGACCTCTGGACAATACGGTGACTGGATAGACGTGTTTAATTCAGAATTCTGAAGGAGGCAAGGGGATAGGATCGAGTACACCCACCTGACAGGAGTCTTTACCTCCACTGAGGTAACCAGCACAGATCATATTATTGGTGATCAGGCCACCATAAATATTGGCTCTGTTACAGACCGAGGTGGAGATGATGCCCACGTTCACCATCATCAGGTTGGTGGATACAGTTGCTGCACAATAAACACAAATAATAAGATTTATAATTGTGAAATTATCACAAGCACTGGCTACAAAACCCTCAAGTACAAGTCTTATTTTATTCACTGTTATATATATTTTTATTAAGGCTGTAGCATAGGTGCATAATATATAAAGTTACAGTACACGAGAATTTAGATATCACACTTCCATCACATTACATTTGAAACTGTAAACTGAAAGTTGAATTCCAGCATTTCATTTTTTCTCACTTCTGCTTTTTACATTACAGCTAAACATATTCTTGACATACGTCCTCGTTCTACCATCTCCACATAAATATGTGTGAGTATGTATATAATCTGTATGGCAGGATGTATGCACACAAACAGGTGTATAAACTGTTTATTTATTTAAAATATTTTATTGTTTGTATGTTGGATGTATGATTAATTGTCAGAGGCAGGGATGACAGGAACAGACTTTTTATAGTTCTTTTTTAAAAAAAAACTTTACTTAAAACTAATGTTTGTGTGCATGTATACTTATATGGAGAGATGACAGTTAGGAATCTTGAATCTATTCTCATATTTTTTTTTACTAATCCCCTGCACCCAGACCTCATTTCAAGTTCTTCTGACCTGAACTCTGTGATAGTACCCCGTAGCCAGAGGTATAGCAATTGGTTCCAGCGGCAAACGTCTGGTCGAAGGCAGGGAGACAGACTGGTGCAAATGTATCTGCATCATACACAAATACACACATCAGAAAAAAAACAGCCCCCCACGGGAGAGAGCCACAGCCAGGGCAAGACCAGCAACCATTAAGCAGCACTTACTTGAGAAGGTCACTTGCTGAGTTAGTTTGAGCAGAGCGATGTCGTAGTCATTGGTCTTATTGTTGTAGTTCTCATTTATGAAAATGCCGCTCACTAGGTATGGGGAAGGCAGCTGGTCCTGAGAGATCATTCCTCCGTAAACATTCCAGTTGCTGGGGTTCGAGGAATCTGGGGTCTTCCTGGGGTAATTTAAATACAACGATACAGTGGTCTTTGGATATTCTTACATTTTAGGGAATTTCACATGAGCTATCAAGTTTTATGTTGATAAGTACAGTGTTCTGAAACAATGGGATTTGGGGTTTAATTTATTTATCATATATTTTTTAATCTCTGGCCTTTTATATCAAAATTTGCTTTTGGAACCTTCACCTCTGCAGATCATATTTTCGAGTTTGGTGACAGTCATTCCCCCAGATCAGGGCTGGACCAGCCACTTGGGACACCAGACTTTTCCCCAGGGGGCTGATGGGGTTGTGGGCTGGCAGAATTTGCGGTGGGGGACTGATTGTCAAAATTCACTGTGCCCCCCTCCCCCGGGGGACAAAATGTTTCATAGCTGTGTGTGTGGTGGGCCTGGGTAAGAGTCCAGGGCCAATTTTTAATACCAGTCCAGCCCTGCACCAAACTGATATTATTTTATTAGATGTTTCACAAATTTCAATGAATACTTAATTTTTTTAATGCTTTTTAAACTTCCTTAATATAAATCACAATAAAAGAAATTGAAAAGAAAATTTAAAACTACAGTGACCATTATACAATGAATTGCAATTAAATACATATAGAAGTAATACTAATAGAATATGTTCATGTCAAGGCTCTGACCCCCAAGTAGAGACGAATCTTTGCACTAACCATCTGAAGCAGTGTGCAGCCGACACTACAAAGTTGGGGGCAATCAAGGAGCCGCCACACATGTGTGAGCCCTGGTAGTGGAGGCTGACTTGCCAGGGCCACTGGCCCAGTTCGGCTTGAGTGCCCCCTACGATCCGGGTGCCGATGTACTGCTGACCGCAGTCTAGGGTCAAAGAGGAAACAAGCAAAACATCAAGTAAGCAAGCAATCAAAATATCAAGTAAGCAAGCAAGCAAAACATCAAGTAAGCAAAACATCAAGTATGCAAGTAAGCAAAACATCAAGTAAGCAAGTAAGCAAAACATCAAGTAAGCAAGCAATCAAAATATCAAGTAAGCAAGCAAGCAAAACATCAAGTAAGCAAGTAAGCAAAACATCAAGTAAGCAAGTAAGCAAAACATCAAGTAAGCAAGCAAGCAAAACATCACACTAGTGATTTAGAAAAGCCAATTATGGAGGAGCACTTTAGTTTATACTACCACTTCATTCTAAGTAATTTATTCAAATCATTCCACAGGTTTAACGTTAATTTTGCACTGCTTCTGCTATCTCTAAAAATTAGAAGTGTTTCCACAATTGGTGCAATTTCAGTTATAGTTAATGGGGCCCGAAACCTTATTCGCCATTTCTGTCAGGGTCTCATACAGTATGGATTTGTTAGGTCTTTTGGCACTGATGAAAAGCTGCTGCACCAAATAAGAGTGTCGCTTCGAACATCAACAGACCACTTGGCTTACGGAGTACACTAACGGCCAAAACTGCGGAAAAACTAATAATTTTTAGAGATTGCAGAAGCAGTGCAAAATTAACAATAAACCTGTGAAATGATTAGAATAAATGACTCTATAAATGCTTATTTTTCCTATTTCATGGGCCCACATAAAGCAAGGATGCGTAATATTATTTAAGACTTGTTTAAGTTTCATTTACATTTGCATAATGAGAACCCCTCACGTAATGTGGCCCAACAAATACCACTTTATCAATGTACAGAGAAGGGCTGTATTGACCAGAGGCAATGTTGCCAACTTAATACAGTTTATATCTAACTCATAATTTGTCAATAATTAAACAAAAGTGTTTGAGATATAGCAAGTGACGGAGATATCCACTAACACCCTTGAACTACAGTACTATGCAAAAGTCTTAGGCAGCCAATGGAAATGTTTATATCTGAGTACAAAAACATCTTCATTTAAGCATCATAATTTGCTTCCTGCTCCCTGTTTGTGTTTCAAATTTTATTGTATTTAACTCTCCCTGCTGCCCCCTGGAGGATGGGCTCTCCCTCTGAGTCTGGTTAGGGTTAGGGCTTCCTCTGCTGCCCCCTGGAGGATGGGCTCCCCCTCTGAGTCTGGTTAGGCTTAGGGCTTCCTCTGCTGCCCCCTGGAGGATGGGCTCCCCCTCTGAGTCTGGTCCCTCCCAAGGTTTCTTCCTTCTCTGGAGTTTTTCCTTGCCACTGTCACCTATGGCTTACTCACTGGGGGCTTTGGGTGGGGATGCTGTAAAATAGCTTTGAGATGATATAATGTTGTGATAATGCGCTATACAAAAATTAATTTGTTGTTGCTTAGATTGCCTAAGGCTGTTGAACTGTACTGTACATTGGAAAAATTGTGATGTTTATCAAAGTCATCCATGCAGTAACCACTCTCTTTGAGGTGTCGGCAGCACTGCCTTTACAGTCTCAGAAAATAAAAGTCCCAAAAGGTGCTTACTGGTACACATCAGACAGACGGCCATTCCACTGGGACATGAAGAGCTGCAAAATAAAATTGGACTGAGTATAAAGTAATACCAGAGTAAACCTCTAAGACCTGTCCACTCCTGGGTAAAGTGGTAGGGAAGATGCTAATTTGTGGTTTAGAAAGCGGAGCTATATCTCTTACATGACTAATGTAATTGAACATGAATTAAAAAATAATCACTCAATCATGTTGTTTCACGACATGCAAAGCCTGATTTGGAGAAGAGGCAGAACACTGAACACAACACTAGGGAGTTTTATTGCTGAGAAGGTCCTCTAATCATCTGATCAGTGACACATGACCTGTGGATCACAAGCTCTGCTCCATCATACACCATATGATACACGTTTCCTTTTTGCTCACTCAGTAATCTGAGTAAGTACTTGTTAATTGTTACTTTTCAAGACAATTATATTTTATTCAGAATTTAACACATGCTGCTAATTTTTACTGTTCAAACAATTACATAGAATTTCGTTTTAATCCTGCTTAGGTACTACATGGCTATTTTGAAAGGATCAGGTGTCAGTAGATAAAGATGAACCATTTTGGTCGACAATGATCATCCATCCATCCATCCATTTGAAGGAGATCAAAGCAGAAGCAAGTCTGTTTCTCATGAAAGAAATGGTAATCTGAGTTCTGATCCTTCTCCGTATTTCATTGTTCTTCTTGTCTCTTCCTACCCAAAACCCACACAGACCCACCCACATCTTTGTACAGACCCTCCCTTGTGATTTCCTCTGTGTGAATAAAAGCAAAAAATAAAACGAAGCACACTGAGCATGAAATTGCAGGAGAGTGATCGTGGAGAAGCTCGGCAGAAAGCTAAAAAACTAACAGAAGACCTCAGAGTGGGGTTCACACCTCAGTCGTGAAGGATGCAGAAAAAGCTGAAAATATTCACTGAAGACAGACCACCCAGAGACATGGATCTTATGATACAGTTAAGAAAAATGTCTGACAGCAAAGTCACATAAAAGCAATTAGCACATCAACACCTCTACACCTACCGCACTACAAGAAAACATTCTGGAGAAAACCGCGATGTGACTCTTTTGAATATAACAAAAGAACCGATTGTAACATAGCTAAATATCTATGTTTTGAAATCACTGCTTAGAAATATGTGTGGCTGTCCGTCGTTTTCGCCCACTTCTCTGCCAGACTCTTTGGGACTGAAATGGTATCCCAGGCCAATATCTGCTCCAGTTACAGCAGGGAATGCTGAATGCAAAATGGTCTCAGAGTCACAGAGTAATGCCGTACAATGCCTTTTCCAGGCAAATCTCTAAAATCATGGAGAGGAACAGAAAGAAATGGCAATGGTGTTGACCTCATCTTAAGGGTCTGGGAAGGGCTATGAAATGTAAGGTCTGTGAGTTGACTGGCACTGAAAGATAAGATAGATGTTTCGAAATTATTTTTAAATGATTGCAAAACACGGGCATGACTCAGTAAGTTATCAGGAGGCAAATAATCATCCAGCATGCATTGCTTATTCAACTTAATGCACTTGAAAAGGACCGATTTAATAAATGGTTTTGTTCCATTGTATCTCCAGATTCTGCAGCATCAGTAAAGTGGATTCTAGGAACCCTTTAAGCAGAGAACAGAGATTTTGCACACCACTCCCAAAGCGACTAAAAATACAAACTCGCATGAAACAGGGTAGAAATATACTGCAAACCCACCTATCAAACTATACCATAATAAGCAAAGCTTATTATTCTTATTATTATAATCAAAATATAAATACAAGACAACACATAAAATAAACATAATGAATATAATGGATGCTATGTTTCATGTAATAGGGTAACTGGTAAAATGGAAGGAGTTTTGTTTTAAATAACAATGACTCATTCTAGTATGGTACTGGATGTATATGTACAGTAGCCTATATAACAGTTGTGTCAGGCGCGTATAGTCACTCCCCAGGTTACGATGGTCTGTGTTACGAAGTTTCGTTTTTGATGATTCGTGGGCGTAAATTACGGGGGGTTGTGCCCCGACCCCAATTAATAAAAACCAGCTAATACAACCCCACCCCAATAATCATTTTTCTCCCGTAATGGGGGTAGACCTCAACACCACCCCTCCCCCAATGTTCCAGCCAAAGTTACGCCCTCGGTATAGTTATTCAATAAATTACATGAGATATTCAACATTTTATTATAAAATAGGCTTTGTGTTAAAGATTTTGCCCAACTGCACAATAAGTTAAGTGTTCTAAGCATGTTTAAGGTAGGCTAAGCTCGGTTATGATGTTTGTTAGGTGTACTGTATTAAAATGCATTTTCGCCTTACGATTTTTTCACATTACGATAGGTTTATTGGAACATAACCCCATCGTAACCTGGCAAATGTGCCAGGACTTGCTCGTCCGATCCTCGTGCGTGCCACGCCCCCTCATTACCTACGCGTACTACCCCTATTGTGATCACCTGTTTCCTGTTATTTCTTGTGTATTTAGTCCGCGTCTGAGTCCGTTTTCCCCAGATCCGTCATTAATGTTCGTCGCCGACTGTCCTGTTAATCCCCTGATAAAACCCTGTATTCTCGCCTGTGTACCTCGTCCTTCCCCGCTTCCTGCTTGATCGCCGACCAGCGATCGTAACAAAGTGTCTGTATCTGAATTTTGCTACCGCAGCATTTTTAATTTTTAAACTGGTTCATCGCATGGGACCAGTGGAGACATACAGTTTTTAAACAGTATTTAAGCCATAACAAATAGCAGAGCACTCCAGGTCAGAAAGAATAATGTATCAAATATCTGACTCCTCCTCCCTACAAGGTCACAAATATATTCATGTACAGACCTTTAGTAGTTAAGAATATTTTAAATACTTATTCTTATGCTAATCTACAATTAGATGCTTGTTTAACTCTATATACCACTTTTTCCTGGACATTGCCCAGTCATTCATGTATACAATTTATGCATGCATCTCTTACCTTTTCAACAAACCTTAAATATGTAACATTGCTACACTCCGGTAACTCCTGTTATTTAGAGATTTTAGGCATATGGTATTAAGCATGCTTCTTAAACTATTCTGGCCAGTTTCCCAGTCAAGGATTAAGCCTAAACCTAGACTAGCTTTGAGTTACAATGGTGAATCTCCATTGAAACAGCAATTTAGTCCAAGACTAGTCTTATTCCTTGTTCGGGAAACCGGCTCTATGTGTTTGAAGGGCAGACTGTTCCATGGGTACATACCTGACAGTGACTTCTCCCTGGATGAATTGTGAAGTCGTGTTGGTTAATGTGACAGTAGGGGACACCTGGTTTGGCACCAATGTGTATTGGTAACTCCTGAAAAGTACAGGTAAGGAAATGCCCGTCAGAACTGATCTGCAGTAGGAACCCCCATCACCACTAGAGGGCAGAAAAATTCAATGTCAGCAAGGGGCCTCAATGTTAGCTATCAGCATGTAGGAGGAAGTGATCAAAAATAAAACTGCAAAGGCATAGTGTCATACCCTGCCCGTTCCAGCCTCATGTGCCACGCCTCTCTTGCTCCTCATGTGCGAATCCTGATTGTAATCACCTGTTGTGCGTTAGTTTGATTTGGTTTCCCTGTTGTCTGG
>JABFEB020000036.1:8883861-8901085 GCA_019775895.2 Stomatorhinus ivindoensis | reverse complement strand
TTGAAAAACATAAATGAAATGAAAAACATGTTCAGTTATTTGCTAATAATGATACAAAACAATCATCAAATAAAATCATATTCTTATCATCAGTACCTGCAAGCTCAAATATTTTCATTTGTAATCGACCAAAGCAAGCTGCAAATTGTACTGACAGTCTGCAAAGGAAATGTTTGGTATTTATACTTCTTCATAGTGGTTAGCCTGACCTTTTTGAATGTGAAAATGGTGGCATTTTGAGTCAACTTCAGGGTGGATTGAGAACAAGAGAATGTCAGTGCTTGTGTATCAATCGCTATTCAAATAAATGGTACCACTTCACAATAAAACTACCTTATGACTGGTTTATAATCAGGTTATTAATTACATTGCAACACTTTGTAAATCATTAATAGACAATTATAAACAAGTTACTATGCAGTTCTTTTTTCATTATTGAGTTACTACCATTTATAATTCCAATGACTAGCACATGCCTAATTCACGATACTCTTCTCTTTAAGATCTAGATGTTGGTATGTCGTTATTCAACATCATTTTAAGGGTATATGCAAGTGCAAAGAAACAGGATGCTGGGAGTATGCACGCTATGCTGCCGCACGGTGGGAATAACAGCCAGAACTCGTACTAGAATTAGCGTGCAGAAAAAAAATGATGTTGGGGACAGAGAATGGGAGCCCAATGAACACAATTTGGACTTACAGTCCTCTTCGTTCATATGTCTGAAAGTTCGTAAGTTGAAAGTTCGTAAGTAGAAGAGCGTCTGTATCCCCAGCCTTGTACACTAACTTGTGCTCCAAATTGTAAGACGGATGGCTGAAGTATTATAACATTGTTAAACATTTTTCAAGCCAAATTTCTGAGTGAATCCAAACTCTAAATGAGGGAGATGCCTGGAGTCCTGTCCAAGCACAAGGCCGTGGTACACACTGGAATGGAATGTCAATGCACAACATATCTTATAAATGCTGTCGTTTGTGGGTGCAGCATAAACATTTTTGTGAACTTTTATGAACATCAAAAGGAGAAGATGATAAACCCTTCTTTCCATAGCAATGATGTACCCTGTGCTACTTAGGATTATCTGTGGCATCCATTAATTGGCTTCTCTCTCTTCCACTCATAGGCCCCTTCAACATGCTCATCCCATGGCACGGCAAGTTCATGATCACACTCTCTGCTACCCGAACCATATCAGGTCTGAGTATTATCTTGGCAATGTGCTGAGGGAACTCGAGTTGCCTGCCCAAGTCTATCATCCTTTGCCAATCTTGTGCCATGCTGAGAAGCCCTGATGGTGCTTTGGGTACCTTTGGACAGGTACTCAGGATTCCCTTGAGGGACCCCCTTCCATGGCAAAGAGGGCACTCTGGTGCCTCCACTAGTCCTCAGCAGTTCATGCTGGATGGACTGGTTAGGACATCATAAACTGCCTGGACCAGGAACTCTATATGGTGTGGTTCTGCCGACTAGAGATCTGTCCATGAAACCTTTCTCTCAAGAACCTGTTCCCATCTGGTACAGATGCCTCAGTGTCTCATCCTTACTACCTGGTGGGATCTCCCCTCCCCTGGACTAGAAGCCGATACTCTGTGTCCTGGACCTTATCATAAGGGGGGGGGGGTGTTTCTCAGGCCTAAATCCTGTTGCGATGGTGTAAGTTATCAATTTCATTGCTTTGCCTATGCTTAACTAGCTTATACTACAATTATATGTACTTATGAATACAGTAGGCGGCTGATAAACTAGCATTTATGGGGGCGGTGTCTGATAATCAAAAACCTGAGATACAACATTTCTGGCAGTTATTTTCCACCCTAAATAACTGAATTTGTTACATATTATATGCCCACAATTAATGCCCCAGTAAATGTGATATTGCCCATCCTGTCACATAATTTCTGATAATTCGTATTTAAATAGTTTTAGCAATACATTAGATTGCAAATATGCGCATTCATTTTGTACAGATAATAACTGGTGATTCTCCTCGTGTCGCACAGTGAATACAAAGTCTATCAAGTCATGGTCTTTAGCTAGACAAGAGCAAAGAAGAGGATGTGAGATGGGGATCTAAGCTTCATGCTACCCGTAAACCCATTTGTATTGTATATGGCTGACTAAGCTTGGACCTTGTCTGGCAGGATTGTATCTCTGTAGGTCTAAGACTTCATGTTATTCAGAAGCCATTCTGACATCCTGCTAGCGCACTCACACCATATCAACTAATAATAAACAACGAAATTTTCTACTACTGTGGCACCACTAAACCATAATAGAGGTTAGTGGTTCAGGTTTTGTAGTGAGGAGGGGCTGAGAAGTTAACAGTGGAATGAGTTCCCAAGCACATATATGCACAAAAGTATCTTTTAATGTGCAAAATATTTCATTTTGATGTTGAGACTCCCCCGTGTAATGTTAGTCATGTGTCAGTCCCACCCAACCAAAACAATAATCATCCAATGAGAACAACTGAGACACATTGTGCCAGAAATGGTGACATGTCTGCTGAACAATGATTGGAGAATTAATTCTTTCGCCACCCTGCCCTCCTTCCCCCATGTAGCAGCCTGCTACTGGCACTTATGAGATTGCTCAGACTGATCAGATATTTTGGCACTGGCCCTGATGATAGTACTGTTGTTTTTTGCATGTTATCCACACAAACACGCCCTAAAACAAGGCCATACAGGTGACCATATACAGGGATCGTCATGAGATATTTTTCCATCTGTCCAATATGAAAAATATATAATACCCACGATTATTCAGAAGGGAATACTCGAAAGATTATGCCCACGATTATTCAGAAGGGAATACTCGAAAGATTATACCTACGATTATTCAGTAGGGAAAACTCGAATGATTATACCCACGATTATTCAGTAGGGAATACTCGAAAGATTATACCCACGGTTATTCAGTAGGGAATACTCGAATGATTATACCCACGATTATTCAGTAGGGAATACTCGAAAGATTATACCCACGATTATTCAGTAGGGAATACTCGAAAAATAAAGTGACAGGCAAGCAATCAATTTCTCCTGTGTTTTCTCCATTGGTACAGTATATGAGCCCAGATCCATGTGTGCGTGATTCCCCTGCTGATGCAGAAACCGGTTTTTGTTCCACTTCCTGCTTTTGTTTTGTCTTTCTACATTCACACCCCCCACACAAAAAGTTCCTGTTACTTCATCGCATCCATGTGTTAATCCCTACTTTTTGTCATACCTCTAATTGTCAGATCCTTAGTGTTGTAGTCAAGACCGCCTAAACCAAGACCAAGACATTATCGAGACCGGAGGGTATCAAGACCAAGACACTGCCAAGACTTGAGGGTACCAAGACCAAGACACACTAAGGCGAGACCAAGACCATGACTGGTCGAGACCAAGACTAAGACACACTAAGGTGAGACCAAGACCATGACTGGTCAAGACCAAGACCAAGACCAAGGCACACTAAGGCGAGACGAAGACCAAGACCGAAACAGACTAGGGCTAGAATCGACATCACATTACTCAGATCAACTGTAGAGAAAAAAGGCATTTCTGTAAAGTGTCATTACTCGTTAAATGAAATTCATGTTATCTATTCAATTATATTGTCCATATGTCTCTCATGTACCAGAAAGATGTTCATATTAAGTCTCATACCAGGGACAGAGGCCTTGGGTAAGATATGAATATTAGTTGATATGGTGTGAGTGCGCTAGCAGGATATCAGAATGGCTTCTGAATAAGTAATGATCCTTTGCTATGAATTGAAGAGAATGAGCCTCCAGATTGACTTGCACTTCCAATACCATGCTTTCTAATAAATGTAAAATACCTAATTTATTTGTATTATAACTATACTATAGACTTCGCGGACATTTTCGGACATTTCTTTGCCGACTTCGCTATGATGCAATGTGTATGATGTGTGTGGACTGTGAAGCACTGGCAGTGTCCATTGAGAAAATGTATACAATGTAACATTTTTAAAATAGATGCATCTGACTGGTTGCATTTCAACTGAGCCGCGTAATAAATAATGATACTGTTCTGTGAGGATGTGCTGTTTTCTGTTTTTTTTCCCCCATCCCATCAAGACCGCTATGTCTGAGACCAAGAGCGAGACCAAATAGAGTCGAGACCAAGACCAGTCTCGAGAACTACAGCACTACAGATCCTCATTTTTTGTTGCAATATGTACGTACAAGTGCTTGATAATGCAACACACATGATTGCATTTCAACTATGCATATCTTTAAATTACCCTCACCAACATAGCAGTTGTCATGCTGGCGTTTCCTTCATTGTAGGAATTTTATGTTGCCCCATTCCCCACAAGATTCTTTCTGCTTCTTGCCCTGTCTGTAACTCGTTGTTGATCTGTTTGGACACTGGGCTAGTTTCAAGCTGTGCAGGTGAGGTTGGCAAGTGTGCTTTGAGAGTGGAACGCAGTGTTGGCATGGAGATACTGAAAAGATGGTAGAAGAAGTGAAAGAAGTGACAGCTCTCATAAACTCCTCTGGCTTTTGATCTAGCAGTACCAATGGCACAATTCTTAAGTATTCATACTCTTTTATTATAAAGAAAGACTGCATAATCCATGCATCATCCAATACCTTATCCAGAACTTTGAGTCTGTTCCAGAAACACAGAACAACTGAAAACCATGGAGAGGATGCCAGTCCATCGCAGGGCACACACTCATTACAGCCATTTTAGATGGGGTGACCAGGTACTCAGGGAGGACATTTTAGGATTGCAGGAGCAAACCAGAGTACCATTCCATCCATCCATCCATCTGCTTATCCATTACATGTTCTTGTGAAATCACCTTAATAATTTTAATGTTTTAATGTAGTTACAAATCCAATATAAAAATGTGCAAATATGGTAGAGATTTGATTTGTGATGTAAATAGGAACAGATACTTCTCATTTTGCCTCTTAGAGAAGGAAGTACTGGGTTTTTTGATGAAATTTCCACTTGGTCATTTCTCACGGTCTACAAAGAAGTAATCAATCCCTGATGATTTAAAAATATTTATGATCTGTTTTGCTCTTTATTAAGCAAGAAACCTCAAGTCTTAGTGTATAGTACACAGGAAAGTCTGCTTTTTATGAATTTAAAGCAGTAGTTTCTATTTTTTTCATAGGTGACGATGTAAATTTAACCAGTTTTGCGTTTTTGAATTTTAATGTCATGGATTTCCCTGTGCCTTCAGTTGTTTCCGGGATAGGCTCTGGATCCCGGTGACCCAGAAATGGACGAGCAGTACTGAATATGAATGGATGAATACCTTCCCCGGTAAAATATTCACCATAGATTAAATGTGTTCATTTGGTTCCCATCCAACATACCACAGTCAAGGACAGCTCATACAAGGAAATGGAGGAATGTCATGGAAACCGATCAAAACAAAACTACAGTTTTGGTGCAATATATAGCATCAATATCCACCAAAAGAAAGCATACCCATTGCTGACTGTCAGACACATCTGCCCAGTGATCTGAAAGCTTGCTGTTCACAGCTTCTTCTGTTCCGTTTGAGTCACTTTAGGCTGTTATTACTTGTCTTACTGTACCATAACACTTTCTTGAAATAAGAGGTGGTTTTTGATCAATTAAACTCTCAGAAAAAATATGTATAGATAAAGTAGGACTGCACTTAACCCTAACAATATAAGATATTTTTTTAAATGTGGTTCATGTCTCCACACTAAAATTACATATTATACAGGGGAAATTCCCTACTCACTCCAATATAATTCTACAAAGACAAGGAAATAGCTGAAAGAAGAAAATTCTAAGTGGTTGGTGCTTTTGCTAAAAATAAAATCAACATAAATATATGACTGTGATGGGCTGGTGCCCCACCCTGGGTTGTTTCCTGCCTTGGAGCCATGGCCCCCAGGATAGGCTCCAGACCCCCTGTGACCCTGAATAGAATAAGCGGTTTGAGAAGATGAATGGATGGATGGATGGATGAGAGGAGTTACAGTATTGAAATTGAATAGTACGATAGACTTACTTTAACAGTCGTTGAAAACATTAATTACACAGACTGAAAAAGACTATTAACAAACAGTATGGTCCAAAGGTATAAGTGTGTGTATCCTGCAGTGGGCTAGTGCTGTGTCCTGGGTTACTTACAGGAGCCTGACCAGAGGTTAGAATAAATATAATATATTGCTTTTATATTATTCAAAATAATACTTATTTTCATACAGACATTCACTTCATAAAAATATATACTTGACAACTCATTTACAACTCATTTACAGAACGCTTGAAAAATATGTGTTTAAAGAATAAGTCGGAAAGAGTGAGGAGGAATGGAGAGAGACAGAGAGAGAGAGTGAGAAAACAGGAAGCCCAAGGCTTACGCAAGAGAGAGAGAGAGAGAGAGAGAGAGAGAGAGAGAGAGAGAAAGGAGTAGAGGGGGTAGCAGAGATCAGCGTTCATACATTGCCAAGTGCCAACAGCAGGAAAACATGCACAGTGTTAGGTTTACAGCACAGTAGAACAGAGGCTGTTTAAGTTCACTCCAAGTAGCCTGTGACCTCATCTTTAAATCGGGCTTTTCTGGACCCTTGCTTGGAGAATTTAACATCGTCCGCTGCAGTTCATGTTTCTTCCTCAAACTTTCAGACAGAAGACCATCTTAGTGTGGGGATTCTCTCACTGATAGAAGGATAATGTTCATTTTCTAATTAAAGATGGATTACCTGTATTCACTTTGTACTGCGTTATTTTTGACTGGGTTTTGTGGCTACACAAAAGGTAAGCTAAAAAAAGCTTAAATTTGACTTTGCTGATGTTGATAAAGTACTTGCATAACCTCAAGGTGTGCTTAGGGTCGTTATCATGTTAACAGAGCGACATAGTTGGCAGTGGTGGCTTAATGGTTAGGGATGTACACTTGTAATTTAAAGACTGTGGGTTTGAATCCCCAACCAGTAAGGCACTGCTCCTTTGGGCTGAATTAGCTGCTATGTCACATATGGGTTAAATGCAGAGAACACATTTTGTTGTTGTGTGTCAACAATCACAATTAATCACTAAATTCATATTTAGGCTGTAAGGTCTCTTTACATGTACATGCTGAAATGCTTCAGATACTTATAATTCATTTAACTTTTCTCCCAATCATTTACTGAATGGGAATGAAAAAAATTGGTTTGTGTTTTAGCAATTAATAAAAAACTATTGATTCAATACAGTATCTAGACCCCTATATGTGTCATTTACACATAAAAATTTTATCAGACGTTTCTTCTAAGGTCTATAACGAAACTAACGCTGGAAAGTACAGCAGCGGAGGTTCCTCTTTTGGTAAATAAAGAGGCTTTTCCAATTTGTGTTCTGGTGAAAAAGAAGCTTTTCATTCTAGAAAAAAGCAATGTTTTGAGGCATAATTTCAAAAAAAGAAATTCTACGGCTTTCAGCCATCACTGTTAGTCAGCATGACAAATTTGGGGTGTGATTTTTTTTTGTTGATTGTTTCATCATGTAACGGAAAACACCATGAGAAATTCCAGCATTGGGAATATGGGATGTTTCAAATATAACTGCATTTTGTTTTCACAAATGTTGTAAGTGAGAGAGATGTTTTGCTTGCATTCTACATTGCAAGTATAAAAATATCAATTAAGAGACTACAATGTATCTAAAAATTGGAATAGTTTTCTCAACAGACTAACTACAAATCATTAGCTAATGATCTGTTATATTAATAAACGAAAACTGGGAACTTATGTGGGTGACATGGTGCCGTGCAAAGCACTGGCAGTGTATCTAGCGTGTACCTGTGTCCTGCTTGCTACAAGTCCCCATGTGACACTGATTAGGATAAGTGATTGGAAGATGGGTGGTACTCTGAAAACGTATCACACATTTATGAAGTTATAACTTGTAGGTCTCTGAACATAACACTTAATTAGTGCCGAAGCACATTTAGCTAGGAATTGCAAATCACATCCAATAGTGTTCTAATGCTTTTCTCCATAAGTAAATTCATAGTTTTAATAAGTATTGTCATGATAACTCCACAAGGTAATATTGTTGCTAAGTGATGCTTGTTTTGCCTGTCCTGCATTAATGTGTCGACCTTTTCTTTCACCCAGGTATGAATCCCAACGAGAGTTTAAATATTTCTGTGGCCATATGGGACGGGAAGGTGACCCTTCACTGGAAAGCCCCAGAATGGGATCATCCTTCCTCTCATTATGACATTGAGATGGCAACGTAAGCTGATTTGCTCTGACTGCCCAAGACAAGCTAAACAGGACAGGAAACAAAAATATTAGCATCCTCAGTTTATTTTTTTTAATGAAATTCTACTTTAAAGAAGACCAAACCCAATCTAGTAGGATTTGCGATAATCAGAGTTTGTCACAGCCTGTCAGTCATCATATTCAAAGCAAATTATTTAAAAGTTATTTATCACAAGCACCTTGACTGAATGCTTTTTCATTTGCATGTAAATAAATGCTAAAACACATACAAACCCATAACAACAGAAACATAACATCCCTGTACCATCCCTGTACCAGGGAATAATCATCAAAGTTCATGACAAATACCCATGACAACATGGATAATGCATTATAAGAGCAAGTACAGTTTGAGATCTTTAAGCAAAGTTATACCCATGTTCCTGAGGAAAATCAACAGTAAAGAATAATCAGGCTGGTTTAGAAGTAATATTTTTGAAGAAAAAAATAACTGAATGAAAAAAATATAACTGTAATAATCTATTAACCAATTTCCTTGTGGTTTAAATGTCAACTGAATGTCCGCTGAGATAAATTGCAGTGAAGACTCAGACTTGGTGTATGAAGACTTGGTACAAGTAAAGATAATATATTTACAGCTTAAAGCAAGGAAATGCAAATTGGATGGCTGTTCACCACTGCAACTTAACCCTGGTGTCCTGTGACCTCTCTGATGTCATCAATGAAACAACCCATAAATACCGGGTCCGGGTTCGAGTTGTCACTGCGCAGAACAACTCAGCCTGGTCCAGGATCACAATTAATCTCAGAGATAGTAAGCTCACCGCCGATGTATATCTGAGTTTGTTTCCATTCCTGTTACTCCTATAACATCCTATCTTGCTTTCCACTGTAAAATTTGCCCATTTTATGTTACTGATAATTTGCCAAACAAATTAAGCACCAGTAATAACGACACATACACCATGCGTGTGAGCGATGTGGTGGCTCTGAGCAGACATGCCTCCAGGGTAACGGGTTCGCTTGCACGTTCCTCCTGCATTTCCTCCCACTGACAAATGGTCATGTGAATTTGGGCCACTGAATTGCCCATAGGGTGAGTGACTAATCTGCCAGGGATGAGCTCCAGGCTCACTTTCACAGAAAACTGATGAGTGCGCATTAATGTACAAATACAGGCCATCCCCAAGTTAAGAACATCTGACTTACGAACCACTCATACTTATGAACAGTCCGCCATAAAGCCTATTATATTAGACATTTGAGTTAAATGCAGTGGTTCATAATAACGAACGTACGCACTACTTTGTGATGCTCATGCACACATTGCACGGCTTCAGTGTATGCTTCACATACAGTACAGAACCGTATGCAGTTGCTATATTATTACTGTATTATTGTTATTCCGACTTACCAATAAATTTGATTTAAAATGAACCTATGGAACAGATCTCATTCGCAACACCAAATATACAGCAATTACAAAATATAAAATGTAATGTATGGAGGAGTCTGTACTGCTATCACCCAATGATACCCATTCACTTTCCACAGAAACTCACAGAAAGTCTTGAGACACTTGCATAATTCAGTAAAAATATAGCTAATTTATTGGTTTTATAGCAAAACTCATTATTTCGTTATTTTTTTTTTATCAAAGAAGTATATAGTATGTATCATATTAGGAGCAATCAGTAGTCTGAAAGTAAATGAATGAAGTGAAACATTAATTTCAAATAGTAACAAATTAAAACCCAAATTATAGTTCTAAAAACCTGTTCTGAGTTAAAAGTCACATTGATGAGCAGTCTCATTGGGTGATTTTTAATTAGTAACAGTTTTGCAATGACATAAAACATTTGCATTTAATATCGCTTTAGGAGCCAATTCCAATTAATAGCAAACAGGCAAGAACAGAACTAAATGAGTGAGTCAAAAAATTACGAAACTTAAAGTGAAATGTCTGTGAGGAAGATATATTAAGCATTGCTTGGCAATAGACTTTTGTTAAGAAACCAACAAATTTACGTATCCCAAGACTTTCTGTGAGCACTGTATGTGTTCCATTGCCACTAACTCAATAACTGCTGGACAGGGATTTCTGTAGCATTACAAAAATGTCACTCTGCTTACCAAAGATGATTGTATTTATGACTCATTCTTTCTATTTCACTAGCAGTTCCACTACCTACCCCTACGTTGTAGGCACTTTATCAGACTTATCCTTGTGCCCTTCTATCTCCTACGTAGGTATGCTCCTGCCCCCAGTCTTCTCCCTTTCTGGTAATCCATCTTCAATGAATGTTAGAATACACACCAAACCCACCCTGGAAAAGATCTTCAAGTATGGCCTCAACTATTACATCTACCTGCAAGAAAAGGGAAATAATAAGGTACCATCACCCAAAAGTCCTCACAGAAGATGATACAATGTGATACATAGAGTTGGACCTTCTTTCAAGGGGAAAATGACAATATTGATTAATATGACATAAGTAAAAAATACAGTGAGTGGACTGGGATTAAATTTTGGCCCTTGACTTTGGTGTTCCCTATGGCTCCATGTTAAATTTTGCCAAGTGGGGGGTCCCCATGATGAATTATCTCAAGCTAGGGAGTGGGGGCACATTTTCATGACTGGTGTGCCAGATGGCTATCCAGCCCTGCTGAGTGTCTACATTGGTGGTTTTTCTGTGTCTAACTCTGCCCTGCTGGACCGGCAGATGATACAGAACGTAACATGGAATTCCAAGGAGCAGATACCAGAGGTGAGCTTCAGCTTGCTGCAGTGGGGGCGAGAGTACTGCGTGCGTCTACGCGTGGAGGACACGGCAGGGTTCGCTGCCAGCAAGGCGTCCGAGGAGCAGTGTCTCGTGCTGCCACTTCCAGGTACGACACCAGCCACTGCTTTGTTCACTCATCTTACATGACGTTCATTCGTTTACTCTTCTGTCACATGGTCCTGGCCTCACATTTTATGTGGGTGATAAAAGCCTTTTGCATTCATTGAACGCGTATGTCATTGAATACATGTGTATGTAAAGCTCTTTTTCCCCCTGGCAGAGTGGTACCCGTTTTTGGTACCAACCATTCTCATTTGCGTCGTGGCAGTCGTATTTCTGTTGGTCCAGATTCTACACTGCTTCTTGAGGGAGCCAGAGAAATTACCCATCACACTGGTAAGCTTCGCCTACAATAATCACTGCAACCACTACAACAGAATTAATCACAGTTTATTAATTACATATACAAAGATGAGCTAAAACATTATGATCACTTACCTCAACTATCACTGAAGGTTTCCTTATTCTCTTTACATAAGCTGGTCATAGCTCGGGCCATCAGTGAATATACATATAAAAAAAATCTCATTCATACAACTTGCAACTACGTATCCAGTTCAGAGTCCATAGTGAGGGGGCGCAGAAGTAAACCCTGGATGGGCACAGGATGAACACAGCCACTCAATTTAAAAATGCAAATTCATCTAACTGTACGTCTTTGTGCTGTTGGAGGAATGTGGAATTCCCAGAGAAAACACAGCGGAAACATGCAAACTGCACACATGGATGTGTGGGACGACAGCGTGATGCGAAATTTACTATATATGTATAGAAGGTGATATATTCTTTGAAAAAGGATATCGTTGATAGAATGAACTGAGGGGAAACCTGGTGACTGAAGTGTACTAAGTCTTTATGCACAAATTCCGCGAAAACGGGGAAATACATTGTATCTCGTAAAAGCTGAACTCTGAAGAACAGCGCTAAAAGAATCACAAAAGTCATTCTCAATCTCGATCTCATTTACATCGCTAAAAAAAGAGCCACTTCCGCTTCTCAACATTGTACAAAATTCTCCCTGGTTTCACGGGTTCTTTACGTGATTGTATTTAAGAAGCATTACTTTCCTCTTTCAGAAATCCCCTGGAACTGGATGGCAACCACTCACCGTGAGAGAAGTTTCAGTGGAGATCGTGACCGATAAAGGGTTTCTCCTGATAAGCCGAAAACCCGAAGAGAAAACCAAGAAAGTGATGGAGCTGATGACAGCGGAGGAGAGCGAGGAGAGGAGGGACAGCTTGGACAGCGGGGTGAGCATGGGCCAGCATTCCTCGGAGACGGACAGAGAGGCGAGGCAGGACACTGTGAGACGACAGAAGGAAGACAGCGGTTGTGGGAGTCTGGATGGAGCTGATGGCAGCGCTGGCAGTAGGGGATTGGAGGACCTCTCCATACTACAACACAAGAACGAGAATGGAAGCTGTGCTCCACACCAGCCTGACAGTGCAGCATCTCAGTACAGTGACGCCAGCAATCTGGACGCCGAGGATTCTGGCTTGATGCCTGAGCATCTAGTGCCTGTGGTCACCCAGAACCTGACTCAAGGATCCTCTGAAGTCCAGGCTGGGGTTCAAGGGCAGGCAGAAGGAGCCATTCAGAGTGACATGGACAGCTGCGTAGCTGTCAGTGCCGGGTATAGGCCCAGCCAGCTGGCGTGTGTCTGTTCAGGCCAAGGTCAATGCCTTTGGTGCCGTGTAGGAGGAGGACAGCAGATTGAACATGACAGCCAATCTGTGACACATAAACATAACTCCTCAACCCTCTTTATCCAAGACGAAGACCTCAAAATGACTGTTCCCCAATCCATGACACTGCTAGAACAAACAGATTTGTCATTCCTCGCGCTCTCGCTCCCCAAAGACTCCACCGAAGTTTCCCCGCTACTTATATCCAGGCCACAGCTAAGCATGTTGGACAATGGACTTGAGTTTACACCCAACGTCATGCCCGTTTCAATTTATGACATGGATCTGACCTTTGGGTAGCAGGCCGCTGCCACATGCTGGGTTTAACTACTTAATTTATTTATTTATTTTTCTGTTCTTCTTTTATTTTCAATATCAAAGTGGCCAGTCTCCTGAGACACGGTGTCCATGTCTCACGCGCGAACACGAAGCTGCAGGCGACGGGACAGTCATGCATTTGCAGTTTCCACAGCACCATTTTGTTGTATTACTCAGCCGAATGTCTGTCTCGAATGTGATCGCTGAAAGAGGTGGAGGTTGTGTGGGATGGGGGGGTCGGCTTATCAGCATCACCCCTTCCCCTCTGCCTTACTAATTCTGAGAGGCGGAAGTGCGTTAGCGGTGAGCTGTAGCAAGTGTTAAACACTCGCCAATGAAAATGACACCTACAGTACTAATAAAAAGTGTGACAGCTTCTGCGAACTGCACTGTACTTGTGACCACTTTTACATGTAAATATATTTTTTAATCCGACACAGTGTTTGTTTATAAAACTCTTTTCAGCTGGTGAGGTTTGTAGTCACCCGATCATTGAGTCACATATTTTGTTTTTCAGTTTTCAAGAAAAAAATTGATTGTATGTGCAAAGATGTGAAAATCAGCTTTTGTTGCTGTGGGAAAGCCATCCCTATCTGAGTTACATGCTAGAAGTTGCTGAATTGGATAGTATTGCAAATGTCAGGTGTCTGAATGCAATGTGCATGTCATTATCTCATCGGCGAACGGCGAACATGCTTAACTTGTATGTCGAGAAGCTGCTTATCAGGCCTGATGCAACAAAGAACTGAAAAGGTGTGTGTTAGACAACTAATTGAAGCTTTAGCCTATAAACTCCTACATTTCTTGATGAAATTATTGCATTTTCGAGCCATAAATATATTTAACAATGTGTGTGGAAGTGCCTACATTGGAATCTCATTTCTGTGAAATGGCTAGTTTCATGCTGATACTATTCAATTAGTTTCTAACACATGACTCACTTCCCTTTATAAACATTTTTGTTTCTGCCGCACAATGTTTTTTTTATATATGACTCCTGTCATGCTGTTTGCATGTGTCATTGTACTTTTGTACATTCTAAGTACTTTATGTACTTGTTCAGACTATGAAAAGGAAAAATACATGTAAAACACAAATTGTCATAATAAAAAATGCACAAAACATTAAATGATCAATATTTCTTCTGTAATGCATGTTATATATCAGGGCTTTTCAAATCTGGCCCTCAATTCCAAATCCAGGCCTTGTTTTCAGTCCTCCCAGGTAGTTAGTTTAATAATTACTGATTCTGATTGGTCAGAGGCTTCACACCTGACTCACAGGCAAAGGAAGGTTGGAAAATCAGCAGGGCTCAGCCCTTGAGGACCGTGGTTTAAATAGCCCTGCAATATATTATAGTCAACATGTCAACCGTAACCAAACCAAAAACATTCTGCTCAGTCTGCACACCTTCTTCCTGACTATTCGATTTTTTCCAGAAATTATTGCCTCTCACCATTATATCATGGAAGAGAAAGTATGAACAGAGGAGGTCAAAGCCCAAAAGCCATGTAGCACCCTAGACAAGCTTTACTGGCTGCTCACCAGAAATGTTCATCCCCTTCATCTATCCATCCATTTTCTCTAATCTCTTTTCCAATACACAAGGTGGTGCTTCATGACAGGCCTACTGGTTGTATTTGGTCGTTCTGTTTCTCAACACTATAATTTTTGTGGTGTTTTAATTCATTGATCATGTACATAATCAATGATAATTAATGATGCAGTTTACTGAAGCTCCAGGCTCAGACTGACCCATATGCTTAAAAAAAACAACTAAAATACTGCACAAACATTAGACTTCAGACATTTGTCATAAATATATCGTAAAGAACTTTTGACCCTTATCTTAACACTTCCACAATGTTCTTCTTTTTCTCTACAAGTAATTCATTCATAGGGACAGATCAGGAGGAATACAGAAACACATCCTGTCTTCCATCAAAAGGAATGAAAAAGACATTTGAACATTTCCAGGGAACCTTTAAAACGGTTTCTGAATCCTGTGAATGTAACCTTGATTTCTCTTAACGATCTCTAAACATCACAGGCCAACAGCATTTCTAGAATTGGATGTAGTATCTGCCTGGGTGAGTGTCTGCGTTCGACTGCCTGCGAAAATAAGAGACTGGGCTTCTGAACATCGCGAAGCCTCAAAACGGAAGGGACACTTTATAATATGAGACTTTCGAGGGACATTTACGTACTTCTTCCAATAAACACTGGGAGTTTCGTTGATTCTACGTCAGTCACTATAAAAGCACCCACAGCACACTCTCTGGTCGGGTGGAGGAAGAATGTGTACAATCTCAGACAGCACAGCCGTGAGAGTGTCATCAAACTCATGATATGTCATCAGAACAGATTCTTTCCAACAGCAATCAGGATGGTTTCGAAGCACATTCAGGAGAGGTGTGCCCCCCACTCCCATCCTACAGTCAAACTAGACTCAGACTCTTAAATCAAACCCCCCTCTTCCACCCCAAGGGGGACCAAACAAGAATTCCAATGTATTTGTACTTCTGTACCTTATGTGTATAAGGCAAATAAGGTTTCAGTCGAAACTGGCAATAGGTTAATGTGTTAAGTTGGTGCCTCATTGGGTGCATTAAAGCTTCATGGGACATGGGCAGCAAGCATTGCCAGATAGCAGTTTTCTTATTGTAAGATGATGAAGGGGAATGTTTACTGCATGGGACTGCATTTGCATCTGCACATGATGATGCTAGTGCCAATGCAGAGACTGTAAAAAGCGAGCATGTGGATAAGATTTGAGTTATATACTTCGCCGATTCCAAATGGGAGTGTTGGCCTTATCTCAAATGCAGCGAGGGACTGGCCCATCCACTGACTCATGTTCTGAGTGCAGGCCACAGCTGACTGCTGTGACCCAAACGAAACCAGGCAAGGGAATCAGGACGCGACGCACGCTGGCCTGAGCGGGAAAACACGGCGGGGGTGGAGGCAGGTAAAACCCGAGTCCGAGCCTAGGCTGCCACGCGGTCAAAAATAATAGAAAAGCATGACACAGCAAAGATGCACGTCCGGGGACGCCCACATACAAATAGGTTGCTGCGCAGAGGAAACCTTTACCTGATCACCATGTTTCTCTTTCAGATAGAAAAAAGAACAACATCCTCTTTCATTTACATACGGAGATTCCAACAAACATGCTTAAAGCCCGACATGAAAAACACTAGTTGCACAGTCTACATGTGCTAGTCAATTTAGCACATTAAGCAGATTTACACTTGTAAACATGCATAAATTTAGTAAAAATGACAAAAAATTCACTCATTATCGTCAACAAATAAACACATATTACAAAGTGGGACACTACAGCTTTCTCATGGAAGACATTGTTACAGAAACCAGAAACTCGCAAGTGGGGATTTGCGGTGTTTATTTTACGAGCTGAATCGAAATTTCAAAATCATAGTTTAGGGCTAAGGAAAGGTAGACCAGGAGCAAATAGGGCAATGAGGATAATCCAAAATCGTGAAACTGGTAATTAAGCCAAAGAGCCATAAATGAGAAAATCAGGAATCAAATTAAAAGATCAGGATTCAACTACAAAGAGCATCGAGTCTTTGCATTACAACAGGTTTAAGTGCATGCTGGTTAATAGCATACACATGTGAGTAACCACGGTGCTGAATGGGTCAATTGGTATTCTGGCAGGGGGAATGCTAGCAAGATTTTGGAGGTGGCGTGCTAAGATTCCACATAAGATTCCATAAGGCCGCACCATGCAGTCTACCATCCATACATTTTCTAATGGCTTATCCTTGGCCGGATCTTCCACAAGGGCAACCCTGGCACGTACCAAAGGGCCCTCTACTGAGGAGGCCTTTGATTTAAAAAAAAGTTAAATTCAGGACGAGTGCCATAATCAACCTATCAAATACTGGCAGACGCTCACAGCCACTCTCTCATGAGGTCGATAGTATTTCCAGACTCAAAATGGATCTTACTAGAATTCATAAGCCAAGTGTGGCACCCAAAAAGAAAGAAAAGAAGCAAGAGGGACTGAATTGCTTAGAAATGTGCCAGAAAGCATTTTTGCACGCACACACACACACACACACACACACACACTAGGGTGACCAGATAATCCATGTTAGGGAGGACAGTCTAAGCTACTT
>JABFEB020000036.1:8851477-8874001 GCA_019775895.2 Stomatorhinus ivindoensis | reverse complement strand
TGAAAGAGATATGAATTATTATTGTTTTTCTGGCCAGTTACCATTAATTTTCCACCCCAGGTTCTATAAAAAGTGCCAGGTACGAGCACACACATACACACAAGGTTCTAATATTGCACAAGACAGCTATTGGCAACAAACAAACACCAATAGATCAAAAAGAGGGGAGTGACACAGACTACGTCATGCTTGCTTACACGCTTTTGGATGGTGAAACTGCTAATGCAACCTGAGTGAGATAACAGAAGTTGGGGGGGGGGGCTAAAACATACCTTCTACCCCCCCTCCCCCCGAATCCTTTAATTAAAAAGGTCTACTGTGAAGTTGTTTCATACTGATGCATGTATAGGGACTGAATAGTAAAGCGCATTACTTCTCGTGTGTACAAGAGTTTGAGGACAAAAAAAAAAAAAAAAAACAGTGTTTCAGCACTTTCATTCCCATCCGAGGAAGGTAATGATTAACTGGGCATGAAGGTTGACCTGGTTTGCATTATCATTAAATGCACTACATGTTTTATAACCCATATTTGTACAGAAAAGCTCAACCAGAGGGAGTGTGACAGCTTGTCCTATTCCAGAACAGAGAACTGAAAAACAGACCAAGACAATTACAGCAGCAGACATGTACAAAAGGATGTAGGTGGGAGAAACCAAATATATGTTCTTTGACGGGACTCAGTTATTGAATTAAGAGAAAATAGACCTATCCCTTTCCCCAAAGCTGAGAGGCACAGGGGACTCAGAGCTCTCCCTGGAGCACTCCTACCGTAACAGGGATTTCCCATCCTGTGCACTGAGAAGAGTCACTTGAGATCAGGATGAGAGAAAACTCACAGCCACACATCCTGCTTTTTATATCTTCAGTGGTTGGGTTAATTATTTAAAATGCATGACATCAAAGATACAGATTAGACCACAGAAAACTGTACACTTTATTGACGTACAGTTAGGCCTACATTGCACTGGCGGTTCATTATTTCACATATAAAATATTTGACCATCTTTCTTAAGGAGTAGAATTAAAATGCTGGGGTTCTTACCTGATTGGGTAGAAATGCTAGATTGTGAGTAATGTTTATAGCAAAGTTCTTCCATTTATAACACCTTCCAAGAAACAACAAGAAACAACGTCAGCCATTTAATATGCCTGATAAAACCATCAATCCATTATCTATACCCACTTATCCTACTGGGTCACAGGGGTCCAGAGCCTACCAGGAAGCAATAGGCATGAGGCAGGGAACAACCCTGGATGGGGGGGGCAGCCCATCGCAGGGCACACCCACAGCATGTCTTTGGACTGTGGAGGGGAAACCAGAATACCTGGAGGAAACCCCATGAGGACACAGGGAGAACATGCAAATTCCACACACATAGAACCCAGGTGGAGACTTGAACCCAGGTCCCGGAGGTGTGGGGCAACAGTGCTAACCACTACACCACCATGCCACCCCCGGATAAAACCAATAATAGCATAAGTTTACATCAAAAAGATGTTTGCTCTGTGTAGGGCTGCCACTAACGACTATGTTTCTACTGATTAATCTATCGACTATTTTACCAATTGACCGATTAATCTAAACAATTACTTTTCCTCCAGAATATCAAACTGACCGTTTAAGTTAACTGCATGTCATCACAGAGCTATAATATATAAATAATGGGCGCTCTGTTTTCGGCTTATACGGACAGTATTTTCGCCCACAACTCGATAAGCAGATAGTGTGTAATAGTGTGCCGGTTAATGGAGATGCGTATTAATTGTGATACCCAAAAGTAATCTGTATAAATTCGGCATAATTTCGTGGTTATGGAATTCGGATAGCGGTTCACGCCACATGCGACTGTTAAATCGGTAAATCGGGTAAGCGAAAAGCACTGAAGTCGCGGTAAAGAAATATTTTTCAAGAGGAAATATTGTGGCTAGACTAGGTTAAAAAATACGTCGGTGTTAATTGTGGCGGTACTTTTTGCAGATACATGTTCGACCTATTTGTGTTCGGTAAATATAGTTTAAATTTTTATTCCATGTCACGAATTAGTTTTTTTTTTTGGTGTCTATTTGCCCTTCAGTCCTAGTTCAACACAAATCTGGTCCCAACAAGCACAAATCGCACGACACACACACCGGTGATCATAAAGGCCTATAGAACACCTCCCCCCGTCGTAGAAAGCCATCGAAACTTTGCACAGTGTAGAACTGAACTACTCACATAATTACGTACTGATATTAAATGAAAATATTTCTCACAACGAACCGTTTTAGAAATCATAAAGGTAATTTCACGTAAGTAAAAAAAAATGATGCATATCAATTTAAAATATTGATGACGCATTTTCTGCGTCGACATCATCGAACACTTCGACTAATCGTGGCTAGTGGTGTGAGATACTACAAGATTTGGTATCGATACCAAGTAAATACAGGGAAAGTATCGCCGATACGATACCGATACTTCTTAATAATTAAGGTGGATGCATCATCAAATTGCTAAAGCTGAATTAATTTTCATTACCTTTAAGAGACCCACTATAATACTTTATTATAAATTTTATAGTGTGTGTGTGCGCGCGTGCCTGGGCCCGTTTGCTAGCCTGGCGCCGCTGAGTCAACTGACGGCCGGGAGCAGCAATTGAAAGCAGCACCGCGAAGACAGCCGCAGTGCATTCGGAAGAGAGATTGAAACTGAAGTATCTATGTTATTAAACTGGTATTGAACAATGTCAGTACCACATTATCATCAATACTTGGATCGATCCGCCCACCACTAATCGTGGCAGCCCTTAATCTTTGCCCAATACTCAACAAAGTTGTGAGGAAAACTAGTATTGGTTTTTAACAATGAGTGTGTCCTGTGACCTTTCATGTTTATTTAAAATCGTGGGAAGGACACTAAATTACATTCACCAACTAAGCTTAAATGGCTCAACAGTAGATTCAAATACAAGGAGTTCTCCCTAATTTAGGGCAGATTTACAAAGTAATAAACCTCTAACATTCATGTAAAAACGTGTACATACTTGTCTCAGATTCAAAGAGTCTCACCAGCCAGCTGACTAAGGTTGGCAACCCTGGGTAACTCGTCATCTGAAATAAACCATAGTTCGCCAAAATTTAATGAGCCAGACATTCTTCTACGGACTATTGGAAGTGAGTCGTTTTACCTAGAGTTTCAGCTGCCTGTCACAAGGTAGCTTAACCGTCTCAAGTATATATAAGCTGGGCGCTACTGAAGAATTTCTAACGCGCGCATCACTGCAGCTCGAGAAACGGGCGTGGTTTCCCGCCAAATCAACCAAGTTAATTAGGACTAGAGTTAGATACGGACTTGATGTTGCGTTAAAAACACGCTTTACGTGACTTTGGATTGGATCGTTTATGCATATCTAAGGTTGGTGAGTAGAGTACGGTAAACTGATATTCATTTTATTTTTTAAAACACCATTATCGTTGTTAATCGAAAACGTAACTCGTCGTGGTTACATTTTACACGGAATCATTTAACGTCCAGAATAAACCGGTCTCGAATAGACGTAAGAAATACGTTAACAACAACAGTGTGAGTACACCGCATAGAAAGTATGCTTAAAAATGAAAAATCAACAGGCACAACAGCCGCTCTAATTGGGCGATTTTCTAAACGGAAAAAATAAACATGTACGGTTAAGGGAAGAGCATATCGAATATTCATTTAGGCCCCATAGCTGTTTTTGTAAAACTGATTCCTTTTATATTTACTAAATAACAGCTGTCTATGAATTTCCCACAAACGGGTAATTCCACTTGACTTGTAGCAATGTGGTTCCCAGCACTCCAACGTCAAAAGGACTTCTTTCCTCCTCTTTCGTCCCCACCGCCATCTTACATGGCTGCTAATGAAAGATTGGTAAATTCCCCGAGGAAGTGCACATAGGCTCCTGAGGATTTCACGTAGGTTTCCTCTGCTTTCTCTGCATAGATTGTTTTAGCGGCGAGCCCGTGTGTTATCAAAGTATCTTCTTTTTAGTTACTCTTTCATAGTTTTAGAATACGTTGGGTTGTTGGATGGTCAGTGTTTACTGACTTTCCTGCCTGGATGTAGCTGTGTATCAGTCTTTGACCTGTGTGCCTGAATGTCAACCTTCTCTTACTAGATTCTGAACACTGAATAATTAAAGTGGGTATATCAATTCTACAATGGGGAGCTTTTGTGTGTTTGAATACCACACAATTGTTTCCTTAGAGCACTGTCATTCAAAAAGGCTTCAAGGAAAAAGGTTGGATAGTGCATTGGATGACTTCTGAAGCAGTACTGCAGGGGGTGGCGTTTGAGACTTCTAAATGCATAACCATGAGCTGAGTCTATCCAGCACATACCACAAGAAAGACAAGCAGGGGGGAGTGGTGAAGAAAGAAGGCGTCTTGGTGATGAAAGGAGAGGTGTCTTTGATATTGTGGAAGTGTCACTTCAGAGCTGCAGCCCAATGAGAAATGAAAGAGGTGGACAGGAGGGGCTGAGCTGGACCGGAGAGAAGAGGAGGGCATAGTGCTTGTTCCTGCCTCGAGAAGGTGGTGCACTATTTTAATAGTAGTAAAAGCAGTTCGGTCCACTCTTCAGATGGCTGGGTCTGAGTATATAAAGGATTCATACCAATACAAACATCTTAAGGTGAAGAGGGAAGAAACGGGGAGAATACACTCTGCATTATAATCCAATCTTTTTCTTTGCAAAGAGGCATTGGAAGATTCTTATATGTAAGTAAAGCACATGGTGAGTGTATGAGGCAGCCTGATTAATATTAAACTAATTCGGTCTTTGAAACTGTCCCGTGCTTCTGAAGAGGCTTTAGTAAGAGACAAAAGATGAACCTGTTTTATTTCTGAAGAATGCAGATTGTATGTCATTCTTTAATGGCTACCCAAGTCCAAATAGCTTTAATGAAGGATTTGGAACTTATTTGGCTCTTATCCAGATTCAAGTCAATATCTCTGTTTCCTTGTGTATTCTGTGCTCATAGTGGTCCCATTGTTATACCTTCGTGTGTCACAAGAACTGAACATGCAGATCTATAATAGTGATAACAGTGGAACTTTACTCCCTGGAGATCTCAAGTGGCTATCTGGGTATCTTTCAAAATGAGAACACAAATGAGTTGATGTGCAGCAGTTGCTTTTGTCTTTTTGTTCTTTCTGATTCTGCTGTTCAATATTCTGTTGCACGCCAAGTGGTAAAGATGCTGGTGACACTGGTGTATACGTGTGTATTAAACACTTGCAGGTGTGTTGCAGCTATGAGACCTACTAAGAGAGAGAATCCTCAGTGGTTTCTCATTGTGTTCACTGGTTAAACAGAACTGTGTGGCTGGGATGTTCCTGTTAACAAATGTGTAGGAGGCAAGATCATTTTCCCTGTCCTTGCTAGGACACATCTTATTAGGAAATTTGTCAGGAATGGTACTGTAAAACTAGATTTTTGTAGCTTGTCAAACAGGTATTGAGGTTTGGGGAGCAACTGCTTTAATAAAAGGGAGAGGGAGAGAGCTCATATTTGCTCAAAATTAAATGGCATCGTCCTGAAATTCAGGCCAAATCCGACTAATTTTGTGTCCTAGATGGAAATAAGGATCTTGCAGGTAAATGGAATGTTGAGTAACATTACCAAATCATCCGGAGGGTAGGGATGTGCACTAGCTCACAGGTCAAACATTGTCAGAAATATCGGATTTCATCAGTCCCCTTTTGTATACTTATTAATATAATTTGTTTCCAAGTCAGTACAATTAAGACTCCTTTGTTTTCAAGTTTCTGTACAATTAGGATGTCGGCAACAAAAAAATTCCATCCAGTTATATGGTTTATCATACCTAACGTGATTATTGAGTCAATGTGCTATAGCGCAATTGCTTATTACAGGTGCCAACAGCTTGACTCATCATCCATAAAAGCTAAGTGTCAAAGGTAAAGTCAGATACAAGATCCATATGAAGGTGGTCAAAAGGTAGGTGGTTGCATTTCAGTTCTCATGATATCAGTGCTTATCTCCATGCATGGAAGTAGCATAATACCTTCACATGATTCAGTTCTTCCTTTTAACTTTGTGAGACAGGGTTCACCCAAAAAAAGTGTAAATATTTTGGTCATATTGGAATGCATATTCAATACACTCACTAGCCACTTTAGGTAAACTTTCCAGTACCAGGTTGGTTTCCCCTTTTGCCTTCAGAACTACTTCAATTCTTAATGCCATGACTGGAAGAAACTTACCCATCATTACTTTTATAATGTGAGGACTTCATTAGACCAGGCCGGAAAGGGCCAAAAATTTATAACTTTTAATTGTTTAATTTTTAATTAGCTGGCTTAATATAGGTTTATGTACAGAGATGCTAAGTAACTTGTCTCTCAAAAAATGTCATGCTGTACTGTACCTTAGATCATCATTGAATGGTCCAAGAAAGTGAATCTAATTAGACTTCAGTGCATCGACTGTATCAGTATTATGACCTAAATGTTTTCACGTTAAAAATGCCCCTGTGTATCTCTCTACAACTGACACTGAGAATGATGGTAAAGGTAATGAATTCTCCGTGAAGCGATTCAGCTTTACCCACAGTGATTGGTAGCTGAAAATTACTTTTGTCTCAACTTCTGTACCAAGGTCATTCTCAGCACTGTGAGATACAATATGTCTGGATTTGTGCAAAGTCATACGAAAAAGCATCTTAACTGTAATTAGTGGCAGTGGGGCATGAGTTTAAGGAAGGGCAGCATTGCCCAGACCAGCTGTCGGTGAAACTTAAATGTAACCAACTTGTATGAAGAACGTATAACAGATTTAAGAAGTTTTATGTGGCTATAGATGAGGCACTTGTTTTCGGAACAAACTGAAATGTATTGATGTTTCACTACAGGGAAATGTGTCGATCCCATGAAGTCTGGAATTGCAGGGATTAGTCAAAGTACCGTTGTAAGAAGAGAAACAGCTATAGTTCTGATAAAGCAAATATTGCATTCTGATTAGTTGACTGCAGTCATTTTTTATATAAAGGATTTGGATCAAGTTAAATGAAATAATGAATATATGATATTGGACTGGATAATTGGGACAATTCCTGATGAGCTGGCCTGGTTTTGGGCTGGTGATGAGGAAACAAATTTTGTCAACACTCTAGCTGACTTGGTTGTTCTCAAACTGTGTGGCACAAATTCCTGGGAGGAATTTGTGCCACACCTGATCCACACCTGATCCAGACAAATTATGGAACTGAAAAGAATATGAATATATATTCACCCTCTGTTTGATAAACTTTACCACCACACCACACCCCCGCAACAAAATTTACCGGCAGCTGGTCTGGGGTGTTGCTCTACTGGGCTGAAACTCAGTCCCATTCCAGCCCTGTGAATCTGTGAATCATTTTTGCAGATTGGAAGCTGCAAAGCAGAAAATGAAGATTGTTTCACACCGAAAGAATCTTCAATCGCTGACTCTGTCCTTACCGTGCACCTAAAAACAATGTGTGCTTAGCATTACTATTAAGAGGAGGCCACACCCAGAGAGGGAAGCTCTGTTTCGGCTAGGTGACATAGTTTCGCCACAAGGAAGAGGCTGGTAGGTAGAGAGAGGTGAGACGAGAATCGGTGGTGTCTTATTACAGGGAAGTTCTTCTGCTTATCGGAGTTGGGGTAAAGGGTAGCCGCTCTTATAGGTCTGCAAGATATCTATAAAAGCTTTGGAAGGATGCCTGGGGGGGAAATGCATAATGGACAGGCTTGATTCCTCCAGAAGTAACAGGACAGAGGAAGAAAGAGGAAAATTGATGTGATTTGGAGAGCTGAGCCAAGTCTTTTGTGGGATTGCATTAGAAAGGGATTTGTTGGCTTGACTTCATCTTTGAAGGACCCACAATTGAGGAAGAGCCACAATGGCGGTAAGTTTGTCTCTTTTGCCCACAATGTCACATTAAAATGATTAGTTGTCGAAGGGGCAGTATAGACTTGTGGAGAGAGAAGTTAACACAGATTGTGACATGGCTTCAACTGTTGTCACAGTTCATGATTGGAATGTAAATGTCTGTGTAATATACAATAGGTTTTGCATACATTGTTGTGCTTTTAAAGTTTTCTACTGTGGTAGCACAGGTGGACCCTTCCCCCAGTGTTCTCAGCAAGCAATACAGTATAACAAAATGTGTGAGTGGGGGGGTGGGGAAGGTGTTGGATCAATCCGTGTAAAAAATGCTGTTGAGAGGTATATTTTTCTTTCTCTTTAGTTTGGTATTCGTGATACCAAGTGATATTTAAAAAAATTACTGAAAACATGACTGCTCATTCAGTTGAGAACCATTCAACAGGAAAAACTGGTTGCTGTGGATTGTTTAGGCACAGGTGAGAGGAGAATGTGCATTTTAATGCGGTTGCTCCATTCCTGAGTGGCTAGTCTGCTTTGCCTCTACAGTTCACCTATATTTGACTCCCGTTTTGCATATAATATGAAACTTCTGGCGCTATTGGTTACTGGAAAACAATAATACTGTAGATAAGTATGATAAAGGTGCAAAAAGTACAGAATTGTACATTCAACAATTATTGTCATTAGATATTTACTGAATGAGGTACAGAAAAATGAGTAATTTGACCTTTGCTGGGGTTGTTGGCATGACAACAGCACATGGATTTGCTACACACTTAGCTGTCTATACCAGGGCTGGAGCTCATCAGAAAGTAGAAATTCAGGTTATGCAAACAAGCTTGTCAGAACCTGCTCCACCCTGCCTCCATCTCGGTCACATCTACCAGTCACCTTTTTCCAGTGCGCAGAATGCTTATTTTCTTTTGATTCACTTCTTATTTTTCCTGCTAGGTCTGGCTCATGCCTGCTTTTTCTGTGACGCATGAATTTGCTTTGTAGTTGCCTGACAGTAGATGTTTCACTTCCTGTTTTTTGTGATTGTCATCACAACATTAATTACACTTGTCCCTCCTCCACTGTAAGCAGTTTAGTTGGGGAATGATATTGCATTTTCAGGATCCCACAGAAGCAATTAGTCTCCCAACCCCCCAGTAATGAACTGCAAGTGGAGAAGGAGCAAGTTTGTGCAGAAATTTGTGGGGTTGGGAGACTGAATACTGCCATTGTCTCCATTCTTCAAGGTTGAGTTCAAATCACATTCTGGTTCTATGACAGTCCAAAAACGTGCCGTGGCCTTTAATTGACTTCGCTGTCTGTCTGCATGTTCTATAATTCTAGCTACCTCTACATGGGTATTTTTACTGCAAGTTCCACAATGAAATGCATAGTTTAGCTTCAAGAGCATATTAGATTTGTGCTTGCGGCGTGTTCCGTATTGAATAATTTGTGTGTTCTCAATGTTATTTGATGTAGAGATTGTACATGCACGTTGTCCATGATCCTGTGGGTGTTTGGCTGTGAGTTTATGGCACTGATTTTGGTTTTACCTTGACCTGTGAACCATTGTCTCATTACTTTTAAACTATATTGTTTGTAATAATGAGGAGCTTTTTGCAGTGTTGCATGGGACCTAGTGCTTCGGTCTTGTATGTTACTCAGACATCCCACCCCCTTACGGTCAACAAATTTTCCAATATGGGCTGATCTGTTTCACGAGGGCTGTCCAGTAAGCCTTCGGGTAGTAGCTGTTGTTTAGGGAGCTACAGTTTTAGTTCAGCAGTTCCTAACAATACTTTAGACTAGGGCTGTCAAGATGTAAACACAATTATATGGCACCTGCACAATCATCAGCACGGCTTTAGGTGACAGGTGAAACATTTGTCCAGATGCCGGCTTTTCGGTACTTTATGGGTGTTTACTTGCGCCCAAAGTTTGGCAAATAGTTTAGTAGTGTGCCTAAAATGTTTAATGAGATGAGTATTGTGATGTTACATTTACCAAATTTCATGAGCTATCAGTCAGCTCTTTTCTTTGTTGCCCAGAGGCACTTAATACTTGTGATCTAGCCTTGTAAAGGAGTACAATAAAAAAAAGTGCCAGTCAGGGAAGGCATGTGAGGGGGTACCGCAGTGTTGATTGTCCTGACAGCTTCAGGGTCTTGCAGTCTGAAACATTACACTTCCCAAACCATACAGTGATGCATTTGATCTGGACCCCCGCTGTGATGCCCCTGTTGAATTCGATCTTCCTGTTAGTCTTCACCTTTTTAACCCTCCAGATGCTGCTGGACCTTCCTGAACCAACAATCATCTCTTTTGTTTAGTCTACATTGAACCTTTGCTGCTGTTGCACCATCTAAAAATATTGATGAATGCGATTTTTAGTGGAATTTCCACATGGGTGCTGTGGATATTGACAAAAATGTAATGATTGTGTAATTTTTATTAATGCACAAATGTATACACGCACTAAACCTTTATGTTCTCCATTGATTTTTTTCTCATGTCTCACAATGGGCCCTTAGACCAATGCGGTACTTTGGAGTTGGAGAGTTGATTTGTGGCTGGGTTTAGATCTCAAAAGGCTAACCCTTTCCATTTAAGTATTCTGCTGGATTTAAATTTTACTTCTATTGTAACACCAAAGTTGGGGAAAACTCTTAAAATAATCACCTAGAAACTACTTTACTACTAATATGGCAAAGTAGATCGTATCAGTGACAAGTGACTGTAATGTCTATTAGGTATACATCTAATACCTGAATAACATGGCAGAGCCCCTAGGCTTCAAAATAAACTCTTAATTGCCAGCCCAGGGATGGTAAAATTTAGTGTTGAGGCGGTAGTTTTCTCGGCCAATTAAACAGTAGTGACATGATTTGCGAGTCGAGTTTTGATTTAAAAACTCTGATCTGATCTGGGTTTTGTCATGACAAACCTGTGTTCCCCCCCCCCCCCCTCCTTTTTAAAAGCTTGACGCTTTAGGTAATCACATTTGTACCATTTCCTTTTGATTTCCTGCTGATTATCTCTGACTGTGTGTTTTCAGATCGAAACGCCAGTGCTTGCTGAGAGTGCCACACCCCTCAACCCTGAGAACACGCAAAGTAAGAGAGCATCTGGGCTAAATGTGTCATGAAGGAGCACACTTGTATCACGCCATAGCATTGTATGAATCACTGTTTTCTCTGTGTATTGTTAGGTATCAATATCAAAGCTGCATTTCACAATTCCACATTTGTCTACGTCTGAATTAGCATTTAACCTAAACCTCTTTTATATTCAACATTGTATAACAACATTGTATAACTCTAATTACATACAACAGCTTTACAGCTGGGATTTATGTCAAAGTACATAAGGTTAGTGCTGCTTTGATCTGCCCTCAATCAGAAACCACCCTGGCTGCTCAGTATCACAGTTAGATACAACTTGTCCATGTCCAAACCTGCCCTCCAGTTTCAAGTTTTGTCACATAGTCATGCACTGTACAGCTATGTAATGAAATGCTTTTATACCTGGTTCTTGGATTTTGCTTGTCAAAATATGCAGGGTGAAAAGAGGAAGAAAAAATCAGTATGGTAGGAAAAGAATAAAGATGAGTAAAATAGTAAAGCAAAATAAGTTTTAAACTAAAAAGCAGTACTAGAAAAGAGCAGCATATCAGCCTTTGAAAAGGGCAAAGACAGTTTATCAAGTGTGTGAAGTGACTTGTTGGCTATGGTTATTTTCGTAAACACTGCAGCTCTTTGATATCGCTTGAACATGTCAATGATTCCTCGCCGCCTTCCTTCCCTCCCTCCTCTACGCCTTTGACAGGACCTCAGCCAGGAAAGCGCAGAAAGGCGATGACGGCTCCGAGGTCCCCGGCACAGAAAGCAGTTGCATGGAGGAGAGCCATCATTACTGTGGTGTTGGTGCTGGTCATACTGGCCCTGTTAGCAGTAACCATATATTTCGGTGAGTCCTCCTGCGCTTCCCTATTCCAGTCCCTTTTTAAAGGACCAGTTTGCTCATTTCAGTCACTCTAATGGGGAGGGGCTCTGACTAGAAGGTTGGCAGTTTGAGTGAAATTAGCCTAGTAGCGTGACATGTTTCTTTCTGTTAAAAGCAAAAGATTGATTTGCTCACCCAGAATGTAATTCAGATGTATTTATGCAAATGGAGAAAAAAAATTACCTGGAATTTTCTACAGGATAAAAAAATCAGCATCGTGATCCTATCTTCTCAACTTGTCTCATAATGAAATGCGACGGTCTCTTCTTCCCCACCTCGTCTCACCAGTCAAAGTGCTGCTCGACAGCAAGTATTTCTTCTGTACAAAGTCGGTGAAGTTCATCCCTCTGGCGCTGACTTGTGACGGGAAGGCAGACTGCATTGATGCTGAAGATGAACAGCAATGTGTGACAAATCAGACTGTTCGCACCCTCTTCCCTGGTATGGCAATGGGGATAACTCCATCTTGAGCTCCTCTATGAAGCTCTTTTACTGTATTAGACTCTAACCCCCACACGCAAAGTAGTAACTAGTCAGTTGAGAAATCTAAAATCCTTAAAGGCACTTTCACAATGTAAAGGATTCATTTTTTTGAACAGTGTTAGCCTGTGCATTAAAAGACTGAATGTGTCTGCTGGTTTATTTAGAAGGAAATAGCCAAAGAACCTGACTGTCATGTGAATGCTTATAGGGAACACCTATTGGTCAAAGCACAGGATGTACTGCCTGTTCTGGGGAAACCCCTGCAAGCCCTGACCCCGTTCCTTTCCTTCTCTCACTCCTTCCTGCAGTCCGCCTGGTGTCAAACAATAGTGTGCTGCAGGTGCACGTCACTGGGACAGGCTGGACGACAGTGTGTGCCGACGGCTGGACTGCTGCACACTCCCAGTTGGCCTGCAAAAAGCTGGGTTACACAACGTAAGTCCTGTCTGTCCCAGCAGCCATACTTAGTAGGAGCTACGGTGTGTCCTTAGCTAGCTGCTAAGCTACAATGGCTGCCAACACTTCATCAGTGTAAAGTCCGTTGGATTTATGATGTTTTATATTCAGTACCAGTAACAATCTGGACACACCTGCTTTTAATACAGTTGACTATTTCAGCTATGCTATTCACTTTGTACTAAAAGACCTAGAGTCAATGAAGAGATACATATCAAATATTATAACAACCAAGAGAATTGTTCAGCCTCTCTAAATTTTAGACTGAAAAAGAGCCCCATTTTGCATCAGGGACAGCATTACAGATTCCTTCAACCAGCTTCCAGATGTAGCCACCTGGAATGCTACTTCAACTGTCCCGAAGGACTTTCCACAAGTTCTGGGCACAAGTTGGCTACTTTGATCTTACTCTTAGATCCACCTCATTCCAAACCAGCTCTATAGGGTTTAGGCTGGGGGATTGTGGGGGCCACATTATCTGTCACAGCACTACATCTTTGTCCTTGTTCACCAGATAATATTTACTACATAATTGTAAGCACAATGAGGTTATCTTGTTGGGAAAAACAAACAATTTTCTGTATGTTTGTCCAGACTTTTGACTGGTACTGTATTTACGAAAAAACAAAATCGATTATCGGTAGCCTGTAAATTCTAACCTATTTTGACTGTTCCAGCTACATTTTCCCAGCATTTTCCCATTTAATAATATAGACTTTTGCTTCTTCTCCGCCAGCAATCCAAGCAGCACCAGTATACCCGTCCCAGACTTGCCATCCTATTTAATTTCCACTTTCAGTGCAGTCACATCCAGCAGTCCTTTGTCTGCTAATCTAACGGCCGTTAAGCGGTGAGTATATGGGAATCCTCGTGCACTTGTCATTTATGCTTGTCTTACAAACCGAGGTGAAAATGCCTCAGTATTTGATTTTGCTCTGACATCTTTTCCATTCTTCCTTGATTATTAAACCATGGAAATTGATTATTACCGCTGAAGTCATTTAAAAAAATATTGTGGTTGGATCATATTGCTATACAACAGCATTTTAATGATGGCCTACAGTCAGGAATAGATTTTTCTCATTTTTATCTCTCGGGTATATTTTCCCTTCCATCTGTACTAAATCTCGTATTAATCAGCTGTGCACAATTCCATAAGTTTCTTGTGCATTTTAAAATGCATGAATACAGCGAAAAAAATGCTTACATCTGATTGAACCCAAGCAGCACTGGAAATGCTTTTTCTCTGTTTAAAAAGTGTGCATTTGTGCCAGGTACCAGGTATGAATCTCTTAACTGATTTGGTTTTTCAGCCAGACCTGTTCTACCAATGCTGTGGTATCACTGTCCTGTTCGGGTGAGTTTCACTAAGGATGTTACATTTCACTTGCCTTTTAAAATGAGCTTGGATGGCATAGCACTGTGTCATGTTGTGTTGCGTGTCAAAGCCCCACCACAGGAATGCAGACCGACAACATGCATGCCTAGACTTGTTTCCGGAAGCCATATAGCAGTGGGGCTCTGCTTGTAATTCACCGTGCCGGCAGTCAGCTCGAGTGCCTTGACCTCTGTGGCTTCCTGCACCGATGTTCCTTGCTTTATGAAGGCAATAATGCACAATCAGTAGTAATCTTTGAATTTTTATCTCTCAGGCTAGCGATATGCCATATCCTCCTGAGACCCCCCACCCATTCATTTATGGCCATTGTAGTGGCCATTTTGTTTTTGCATCTATCGTTTCACTGATGTAAGGAAACGTATTTATTCCTGTTGTACACTAGAGAGGACACGCTGTGAAATTAAAAACAAAAAAAATTGAAAAAATTTCCTTGGGTCTCAGGAGGATATACATACTTTCTGCTGATGCGGGCCGATTTAAGCATTATGTTGCCAGTCTCTGTAGCTATTGTGACTGTAAACGTATCATGCGGTACGTATCATGTAGTGTTTTTTCCCATTTAATCTTAAACTCGTATTCATTTACTTTTTCAAGTAATGCAATACTGGAAAAGGATTTCAGTAAGCGCATTGAACAGCAAACATTCCAAAAAATGAAATGTATTTGGAGGAGGGGGTGTAATTGAGGGTGGAGTGTTTTTGGTGCAGCAAACAAAATAAACGGTTGCTAGTATTTTAGTTAGTTTGTGTTAATTATTTAGATATTTGGTAGTTATTTACTCTATCATATGAATTAGATTTTTCACTTTTGATAGGTTTACATTCTGATCAACCCATCGTAAGTCAAGCAGCACCTGTATTATACTGAATCTGTTGTAGGGGCTAATCGTGCCTGTTCGTGTGTGTGTGTGTATCTGTCAGACTGCGGGAACTCCGAAGTGAAGGACCGCATCGTGGGTGGTGCAGACGCCATCATCGACGAATGGCCCTGGCAAGTCAGCCTGCAGTACAACGGACAGCACACCTGCGGGGGCTCACTGCTGTCCGAGAGCTGGGTCATCACGGCAGCGCACTGCTTCACTAGGTAAAGGTAAACGCATGTACTGTCCTCGCTGGAACCCTATATGCAGAAATGGGGGCAGCTCAGCAGGTTACGATGCCGTGCCTGTGATCAGAAGGTCGCTAATTCAAATCCCAGGGTCAGCAGAATGAATTTACTGTTGGACCCTTGAGCAAAGCCCTTAACCCCCAATTGCTCCAGGAACTGTCTGACACTGCTTCTGAAATGTTCATCACTTTAAATAGAAAGCTTCTGCTAAATAAATGAATTGTAAACATAAAAAGCAATCCCCCCACCTTTCAAGTTAACTTGTACTGTTTTTCTAAATGTTATTGGTGTTTGGGGTAATTACTCCATCTCTTTGAGCAACTGACCCCATTCAACAATTGTTCCCTACATTCAGTCTCCCCTACATTCAACCTTCTGCCCCTTGATTGTATCAAAGTTTGCTGCATGTATACGTAATACCTTCGCTGTCAGAGGACAGCACCTGACACCCCATGGTGTCGGCAAGCAGGCGGCTAAAACTGGATCATCATAATAAACTGGACCCCCTGGGCTCTGGCTCCGATTTAACTCTCCTTGTCCCCCTCTCTCTCTGGCAGTGACAGATTGCTGACACGGTGGCGGGTTGTTTCAGGCCAGACGTCCATTGTGTCTACGGGAGGCTCCTACGTGGACAAGATCATTGTCAACGGGCAGTACGACCCCACGTCTAGCGACTATGATATTACCCTGATACACCTCACTAACCCCATCACTGTGGGAGGTAAGCAGTGTCCCTTTGTCCAGTCCAGTCCTGGTACTGTGATGACACTAGATCAGGGGTGGCCAATCTTATCCGCCAAGGACCGGTGTGTGTGCGGGTTTTCACTGCAACTCCCTGATTAGATTACTAATTAGAGGACTGATTGGCTGAACAGTCCTCACACCTGGGTTTGAACAGCTGACCTACAGGTTATCCCAAAAACCTGCATACACACTGGCCCTTTGTGGATAAGATTGTCCACCCCTGCACTAGATATTCTTTTCTACCAGTTACACTATTAGGATTGGGTTGACAATGTTTGTAATCTTATTTAATAATTACAAGCGAATAGCTTGTGTTTTGAGTAGTAAAGCTGTTTACTTAATTTTTGCTTAATTTGCTTGCATCCCTAATAAAGAATATGAGATTCTGTTATTATACAGAATTGATTGCTTATGGTGTAATATGATTAAATGAGACCAGAAAACTACAGTTATATATTACAGTAGTTAGTATTCTTATATGTGCATCACCGTTTTTGAGAATACTTATTTCGAATATATGACCGTGACATTACAGTATATTGTGGGCTGTCCTTTAACTGGACTGTGGGTCCAAATGTCTCCTTTTTAATTACCTGACCTCTAGTGGCCATAATAAAAATTACAGCTTCTATAAAGTTATACATTGAGGTTTTATTTCAGGAGAGACATGTTCATGCATGTTTTATTGTGCTGCAGTCTCTTGTTGTAATTAAATATTTGAAGTCACCCAGCTGTTTTTTTAGATTTTAAATGGATTGAAATAAAAATTCCACTAGAAACTTTAAATAAACCAATTTATTTCAATGAATACAGAATCCATATCTTTTATAGAATGACCAAGTGAAACTTTGGTTCTGTCTTTGCTTCACCAGTTTCTCAACGCCCTATCTGCCTGCCCCCCTATAACTTGAACCTGCAAAACGGAGCCCCCCTGGTAGTGACAGGCTGGGGATATACGAAAGAAGACGGTAAGGCAGACCTCCAATGGTCGTTGTAGCCGCTCTCTTAGTAAACTGATTTATTGCATTTTAAGGAGACGTCTTTGTTTTAAACTTTGCAATGGTTTTACACACTGCCCCACTTCACTGATGCGTTCCTCCACTTACCTTGCCTCTTCTCATTCCCCTTCCACAGGTCAAGTGTCCAATACGCTTCAAAAGGCCGATATTACTCTCATAGACAGTAACACCTGTTCCTCAGCCATGGTCTATAGCACAATGATCACTCCCAGAATGCTCTGCGCAGGATTCCTTACAGGGAACGTAGACGCATGTCAGGTACAGACAATGGGAAATATTTAGGCTAGGTTCTAGTTTAGGAATCATTTTCTTTTAAACATTTAAGGACTTTATTAATAGTGGAAAATTAGGTATGAATAACGGACCCAGAGAAACGCATGCATGGTATAATACATTGTTGAACAGCAGTAAAGACAGATTTGCTTTATGATGGCAGTATAATTTTTTCATTGTAATAGTAATGCATTAATCTATTTATCTTAAATATATGTATTTTAGTGTTGTGGTTTATGGAGAGACAGTGCTTTAGTGCTTCCTAATGTTGTTTAATTTATATTCTAGCAATCAGTTGGGGTGTAAAACGTGTATTATGTTTGTACCTGTTCGTACCATACCCCAGTAATGATTACCTGGGCACTTTTTCCTTTCCCATCCTAGGGTGATAGTGGAGGTCCTTTGACATACCTGACAGAATATTGGCAGCTGGCAGGTGTGGTAAGCTGGGGCGTGGGCTGTGCTCGCCCAGGCCGCCCCGGAGTCTACGCCAACGTCACCTCCATGCTCAACTGGGTCTACACGACCATGGAGGTCAGTGCTTAGAAACCGTGTGCGATGGCAAGACTGCCTGTGCATGGGGGATGGTGGCTGCTGTGGAAGCTAATTCTTCTTCATAATACAGAGCCTGTCTCTTTCTTCGCAGAAAAACTCATAAGCACCGGAAGTACTTGAATTTTGATTATCGCACTCAGGAGACAGTCTTGGAAAATTCTGACTACTGGATTCAACTTTTGTTGCCAAAACAGTCCTGCTGTCTTGCAAGTGGGCAGAAATATGTCCAATCTTCTGTCTTTTTAAAATTTTTTTTGTAGCTTAAGCTGCCATCTTCAGGGTTTATTTTAGGTTTACATTATGGTTAAGGTGAAATTTAACACTCAGGGCATCACTATTTTTGGGTCTTTTGTAGTCATGGAAGGCCTAACACATCAAGAATTCTCAGGGTTCCTCTGAAAGACTGTGGACACCAACCTAAAATGTTTACACCCAAAATGTATATTTAAAAAAAAAAAACTCATTCCTGAAAGTTACCTTGTACTCAATTCATAAAATTCATTTAGTCGATTTTTAAATTGGTGTGTGTGTGTGTGTGTGTGTGTGTGTGAATGAGTTTATTTATTTATTTATTTTAATGCTCTATCCCAGCCCTGGTGTACTCTGGACTCCCCTTTATTTTCTTATTATTATTTTCTAAATCTGACTGTTTAGACCCTGTGATGTAATGGTTGGAAAGGATTTTTTTGTTTGACATTTTACTCGCACCATTTCCGTGTAAGTAGTATAAACTTGAATGATACATACAGTAGGTGGTATGGTTCCTTGTCTTTGTGAATATAATGTGCAATAAAGCTATTTTTTGTGAACTTTTTATGAAGCTTCTGTTTTATGTTTGGGGAAAAATAACATTTATAAAATTTATCATGGTTTGTATTTCAAGGCTTCTCTGTGTTGATTTCTCCCTTGGATCTTACTTTGTGTGTGGATTATGTATGTATTACCTTGTGGAGACCAGAGAGGAACCTCAAATTTTATAGAAATGTATTTATTTTGGTTACTAACAGTTAAGGTTAGGACTGGGTAGGGGTGAAAGTTGGCATTAGGGTTTTCCCATTGCAATGAATGAATGGTCCCCACAAAGATATGAAAAGGAATGAGTGCCGAGTCCCTGTGTTCTTCCTTGTTCATGTCAGTTGGCATCACGATTGACCCATTGGCTGTGCAATATACGGCTACATATAGACTATATTATGGCAGGAATGGGGAAGAAAGACTGGCCCTCACAGGATCGGCCCGCCGGGAACATTCCCAGACGTCCCCCATTCCCCAGTCCTTGCCTGGTTTTCCTTACCTATTGCCATGTGCTTCCTATTCCTTTTGAATAATTGACTCGTTCTGCTTTATTTTTGCATGTAACTTTCTTTGGAAAAAGTTGCAGCAGATGTGATTTTAAGGGGTCATGGTATGGATACAAGTTACATATCAGCCCAACAAGCAGCTTTTATCCAAAGTTTTATTTTTAATAGATTTATTAGATTTTTTTTTTTTTACAATCCAGATAAACTACTTTAGTGCATAGTCATGAGCAGTTAGATGAAGGATATTGTAAAGAGGACAAGGTGGAATCTGTTGCACATTCGCTTTTTTATTTTTGTTCTGAAACAAGCTGTGAGGACAGAGGAACTGAGTGGGGCGACAAAGTGTCCCACAGAGAATTATAGCAGAGCCTGGGGTAAAGGGGGGGTCTCTGCGTAGAGCCAAAGCTAGCTTTCCCCATTTTTTTTGACCCACAAAGTACAGTAGCATTTCAAAATGGGGAGGGGGGGGAACGGCTGATGAAAACGGCTCAACCTCTAATGAAACGTGGATGTGCAGTAGAGGTCAAAGTGAAGACATCTATGTAGATGTTCCCGCCTCATGTGGCTGAACGTGTGTGTGTATGTGTGAATCTCACTTGCGGACTCTCCCATCCTGTCCGCCATGTTGGCGCCACCGTGTGGCGTGCCGTCAGACCGTTGGCCGTCAACAGGAAACTTTAGCCCCTTTCGCGGCGTCGGCCACGAGGGTCAGATCGCAACTAGATTGTAGACGGCCCTTTGGGGTTACAGGAGGAACGGCTGGGTGAACGAGGGGCAGCCTGCGAGGAGACTCGACGGCCATCTCTGCGCTGGAATGTGTCGAGCAGAGAGCAGACTTCACAAACTCGTGGCATGGCAGTGAGAGCAGGAGCCGCTCAGGCAGTGAGCCATGGGCAGTCTTTTAAAATTCAGGTAAAAACTGCAGTATTATCAGGATTTGTACTTTTGAATCACTTTTTTTTTTTTTTCTTTATTACGTGTCTAAAATTTGAAAAAATATCCATTGTTTTCGAAAGAGAACAACAAATTTTAGTATTTGCTAGTCATATTTTTTTATGTGGAAAAACAGGCCCGGAAATTTAGACCCCATTGGTCCCCTGCTTAAGATGTGTTGAAGCCCAGCTTTTTAATATAGATTATTGAATTAATTATTACGTTTCATGCTGCTTGAGCACATGCCTTTGTAGGGGCCCGGCTGCCATCGTGGAATCCTGGTTAGGTGAGAGCCGTATGTATTTTGCTGTGGTGCAGGTTTGGGGGGGAGGGAGGGGAGAAGGCATGCGATGAGCCTTTTACAACAGCATGACACGGTCCTCCCAGCCGTGTTACAGCCAGACCTAAGCAGTCGAGCCCAGAGACTGAGTTCTTTAACTACACTTGACACAGCAATCCGAGATGGGAACGTTTCTGGAAGAAATAAGTCAGGTTTTAGCCTTTGCTTGTGCTAAAGGTCTCAATGACTCTCCCGGAGCAAAACCAAACAGGATGATTAAACAGAAAAACACAACAGGAGATAGATTGTTTCTATCCCCCCCCCCACCTGTCAGTCTGAATTTATGCTTATATCAGACTGTCAGTGAGCTTAACAATATATAGGAACTTAGAGAACTTACACCATATATCACAAACATATCAACTCGTCAGTCACAGTGAGTGATGAACCTTTTTTGCACATCTAGTTCTCTGCTAGCAAGCGTTCCTTTGACAAAAAGCTGGCCTTGCTGGTTGTTCGTCCTGTGTGTTTTTCTGTGTGTACATGCGTCGGTGATCCACCACAAACATGGTATGCATGTCGGCACAGGCCTCACCCTAGACAGAGGCCGGCAGCTGACAGGAAATTAAAAATGGCACATTTCTTAGTGCCATTTTCTTAGAATACAATGAGAACGAAAAGTTAGCATGCCCTGACCAATAGGAACAGCTAAAAAAGTAGTGCATTCGATAGACAAAGCAACTCCAGGCTTTAATTCCATGTCAAGATCAAGGATTGATGGCTGTCAGGGATGTACTGGACACATGCATCATTAATGCTGCCTGATTTCTTAAAATAAGCATGATTACGTTTATTATTGCTAGCGATATTATTATTGTCTAAGAATGAAAACTAAGTTCCAAAAACAAGCACAGTGTGATAAAGTGTTAATTGAGTTAATGCACGTCCTGTGGGAAGTGGAGAAGCAAACGTTCAGCCTGTGGGTGACTGAGTCATGAACTATGCCGTCCAGCGCTTTGACTCCCCAGGTCTCAGCACGGCCCCAGATGGCTTCCTCAAATGAACCTTCCCACTCTGCCCAGGAAGTATCACCCTACTCCCACCTCAGGCTGTAGCGGCTCCCCAATTCCTGCAGGAAAATTAAGTGTTTTTTTTTTTTCCTTAAAAACACTTGCCGGCATGTGCTCGTCAAGGTGGAAAGTAGCAATATTCATCTTCATATTCTTTCAAAATATGGCTAGTCACTGCACATCTTCCACTCTTGCTCCATGATGCCATTGCATCTGTATCACTCTTTTAAAATGGTAACAGTATTCCGCATGCTCAAACACTGGTGAACCTCCGTTGTTAAAGTGCCAGAAAAACGCTTTCCCTGCCGCCGCCGCCATCGCCCCACCCTCTCTACCATGCCGTGGCGGGAGCAGGCAAATGCAGTTACAATTCCAGCCGCTGAATGATTCAAAGTGACATTCAGTGACTGTTCTTCTGCAGTTAATGCACAAAAGCAATGTGAAGAGGTATATTAGCAACGTTAAATGGCAACATTAGATTAAAGAGGTACTGATGCATCATTCGTCGATATATTTTCTTTAGAATTAAAATATACATGGGAAAGCTTTAGGTTAAGGATCTCTGAATATACTATAATAATACTGATATTTGTCACTGTTTAGCAATATAACTGATTACATTTGTTAAACTTGGGCCCAACTCTAGTGCCCACTATTGCACTTTAGCAACACCTCACAGTGCCCTCTGCTGGTGACCTTTGGTTGACCTATGCACTTTGGATTCTGCAGCAGAATAATGCTACACTTTAGGTTCTACAGACCTTGGCACTGAACTAAAAGACTGGATGAAATGATTCTATATATCTCTGCAGAGTACCTGTCGCATAAAAATATTACTGTTTCTCTCATTTATGGTGTTTACCTTGTGGCCTATGTTGCTTAGAGTAAGTACTAGACCCTACACCCACCTGAGAACCTATTGAAGGCAAGTGGTTGGAGGATGGATGGATGGATGGATGGATGGATGGATGGATGGATACCTTAATGATGTTACCTGGGTTACACCTAGTTAGAC
>JABFEB020000036.1:8829067-8845515 GCA_019775895.2 Stomatorhinus ivindoensis | reverse complement strand
AGACCCCCCCCCCCCCCCACTGGCTAAATTACATAAATAGATATGCAGAAGAGAACACCTCTGAGATATTTCCTGCAGATAAATACAGTATCATAAAAATAACTGCTGCTCTTTTCACTGCATGTTTGTCGCAGGCTTTGACTTTCTTTGATTCTTTGAAGTCCATATAGGGAGGATCTCTTGTCTATCAATTAACTTTTATTTAATGCAGATGCAAGGTGAAATTTCCATAAGAATATTTTTTATTTCTATTTAGTTGTTTCGATGTATGAGATTTAAATGAGGTTAAAAGATTTACTGACTGATGTATTGGATAGGTCTTAACTCAATAGACTTGTAAAGAATTCATAATATCTTTTTACTCGCAGTGCCATTGCTCCCTCCATTTAAATATATATATGTTATTAATAAGGAGGCACATTTTTATTAACTTTTTTTGTGTGTTGCATGGGGGAGTTGTTTCACTCACACTTCAATTTATACGAGCTTATATTCTACCCCACTAACAAATGTTTGCCGAATGAAACATTCAAAGTGTCCAGTTTACCTGATGTTCCCAGACTGTTATCCCACAACTAAACTACTTATACAACTATGCCTAATGATATAAAAATAAAGGGATGGCATAGAAGGGCAGTGGGTAACACATGGGGCCCAGGCGGGCAGCATGTTCGCAGTACAGTTATTGTGCTGAGATTGACAGGATCTTTATTAAAATGTGGAAATGACATTGATGTTACAGTAGAAACATCCTCTGCCAATTTTGTGAAGACCTTCAGATATCATTGGCTAAAGTTCTGGGAATATTCCCTCTTAGCTGGGTATTACTTTTGAAATCCCTTCTGTTTCAAATGTCAAATTTATTTTAAATATCGGATACCTCATCGTGTATTAAAATATTTGTCCGCTTGTCCAAGTCTCAGGAACAGAGCAATATAAGAGTTTAAACCACCTGGTCAGGTAAATATTGTTTTTTGTTTGTGATCAAATGCCATGACAAGGTGAAAGTTACTTCAAGAAGTTTCTCCATAGAGGTTATGCACATGACGTCACAGTAGATGGAAGTCAATGTGGTTATACCTGTCACTACAGGATCTGAGTCAACCGTAGATTTGAGTTCCCAATAACATAATACTTTTTCCATTCTTGATGTAATAGAAGCCAATAATGTAATAACTTACTATTAATACAATTTGTGAATGAAAAACATATTATATTATTGACAAGTTCTTACATGATCGATCCAGAAGCCCTGTATAGCATTTCCTCATGGACTCAGACTACTAGTGTTAAGGTCAACTCTACTGCATAAATGCCTAATCGGGAGACAATGTTTTCCCTTTTATAAACTACGTCATCTTTGTTGACTGATTGGACCACTGACAAAGTACATCCTGTAGCTAAATAACTGTATTCAAGGCATCAGTTTGATTAACCTCCTTTTTAAACTTCTTAGGCGCAGTATTGGTTAGGGTATAGCATCTCTATTCATGTTCCACATTCTATATTGGAGTGCAGGGACGATGTCAGCCTAGATTGCATCCCAAGGTGGCACAAGGCAACAGGCAATGGGTGCCCAGGACAGGATGTTAGGCCATATGAGGGCACACAAACACATTCATAAAACCTTTGGCAGTTTGTGCCTGCAAATTCACATACCCACATGTTTTTTTGATTATGGCAGGAAAACAGACTCCTTGGGGGAAATATACACAAAACAGGAGCAATGTGCATACTCCACACATACACATACACACAGATATATATATATATATATACACACACACACACACACACACAGTTTCCCCTTGTGGAGACCTAAAAAATTGTCCCTATAATATCAAAATAATAGGTTTTATTCCATTATGGGGACATTTGATCCCCACAATGTAATATATATATCACAAACACACACACAATATCAAACCATTGCATTTTAGGAATAAAACCAAAAAAAATGTCATTGTAACTGTAATCTAGGAATAACCGGCAGAATTCACACATCAATAAAACCTGCAGATGGAAAGGCTGAAAAAGTCAAGTTTTCACTACTGAACACTGCAGATAATCAGTTAATCAGATAATCACACCCTCCTCCTAATAATTGGTTTTAAAATGTCCCTCCTGTGATGGCTGGTTTGGACGAGTCTGCATTACAACATACACTCACTGCAGTAAGTCATTGGTTGGGGTGGGGGGAGATTGGGGGGGTGTATGTTGCTTACTACTCCATCATCATAAAGTGCTGAGCTCCACATGGTAGCAAACAGCATGGGCGTGCATAAGATGGAGTGTTAATTAATCTTCATGGACCCGTGTCGCTGTGATGCTGTCGGCGCCCAGCACCCATGCATGTCAGTGCAAGTTCCTGCGCATCTCTGCAGTCAGAGCTGCCGTCGAGACTCTAAGGGGGAGTATTCCCTTCTCCCCAGCAGCGCTCTGCTCTATCCTACGGAATCGCGATAGGAGCTGCTGCACCTTCGCTTTTCGACCCATCGCCACCTCAGTCGCGTTAACGACAGAACTGGGTGACACTGGCCATGGAAATAAAGATGCCGTCGGTCGGGGTGACATTTCAGTCTTCCCATTTTCTGCATCTCAGAAGCGAAATTTGAATGCAACATGAACAATTTAGCAATTACGGCATGTGTGTAACAGCACACATTAAAGTGTGCTGAACGGCAAATCAATTTGCAGCTCGGAGATAGCGACGGCTCATTAACAGGGGCAATTAGCAAATTAGGACTGGTCCAGCCTCCCTCATTAAAAAAAGCCTCCAGTAAGCACAGCTGAATTGGCCTGAATTTTAAGCTCAGCCACGGCATATTTTGGCTCCATTCTCCTTGTCTCCTACTTTCTGTATTCTTCCACTCCCTCTCCTTTTAATATTTTTGTTTCTCTCTCTCATTTTTCCTCATGCAATTCTCCCCTTGCGTGGCAATCGGTGAACAATTTAGTCAAGGTTACCCCCTGATAAATCTCTCCTGCACAGTGTGTCTTTGCCCCCCCCGCAGATTGTCTCAGTCCATGTGTCCCGATTTAGTTTTTAATTTTAATCTGGGCAAGGTGGAATAGGGAGCTGCTTAGTTTCATGCTGGTGTTGGCACAGTGGTTAGCGCCATTACGACTGGGGTTCAAGTCGGCGCCCTAGGTTTTGCATGTGTGGTGTTTGAGTGTTTTCCTATTGTTCTCTAGGTCCCCAACCAGTCTAAAAAAACATACTACGGTGAGTTATTTATTGCATGACGTGTGTGTGCCCTGTGATGGGTTGGCACCTTATTTTGTAGCTTACCAGGGTAGACTCCAGATCGCTGTGACCCTGAACATGACAAGCAGATATAGAAAATGGATGGAGATGGAGGGATAATCACGTGACCACCCAGGACCAAAAGGTAAGATGAGATGGGGGGTGACTCAGGCATCCATCTCCAACTGTTTATCCTGATCAGGGTTGCTGGGTGGGTGTGGGGGGCAACAGCCTGGGTGTGTACTGAGTACACACACAGGCGAACCCTCACTACAGACACGTCAGTTCATCAAACCGCATGTTTGTAGACGGCGAGAGGAACTCACAGACCCCTTGACAAAAAATAGAACCTTCAAACTCAGACTGTGAGCGGGATTCACCCAACCCCGGATTCTGGGGGGTGGCAGCAGTGTTCGAAGTTACCCCAAAGTTACCCCAAGTTACCCCAAGAGGGTAGTAGTGACAATGAAAACATTAAGAAACACAAAGGTTACACGAGACGTTTTGATAGTGATATGATAATGAATTCTTAGGTGGGGAGAGCGATGATCGGTTAGCATGTGTGCTATTGGGCTGCCGCAGTGTTTGTTGTTGCTGGGTGTATAGAATGTGGTCTCAGTGAGGTCTGAAATTTCTGCTGATCCAGTCATCTCCTTCTGAAAAGGAGGCACCAACTTAATGCAGACCCCCAGAGAACAACTGCTAAAGCGAGATAAAAAATCCAGAGTTCCGGAGAGTAGGAAGTGTAGCGTGTCATAATAATCACCAGCATTAATCATGCTCACAAATAATACTGACAACATAAGGCTGCTGTATTTTTTTTCAATTCTGATATTTAAGTCGCAGTGGTGACTTTATTAGGTACAGAATGATCAAAACATCATGTGGATGTAGCTAAATACACCCAGCACCCAAATAAGACCAAGGGGCCCAGTTACTGTTTGGTTAAGCATTAGAACAGATGCGAGAACTAAGTGATTTAAAATGTGGTACGATTTTTAGTGCCGCTCAGCATCTGAGAATGAGCCACCCTTCTGGGACTCTCACATACTGCAATGCCTAGAATTTTCTGAGGAGGACAAACAAATTAGTTGTGTGTTTAAAAAATCCAGTCAATGGCAGGACTATGGGTTTGGTAATGATAGAACTCAGAGGTAAACGCCTGACTCGTTAAATCTAACGAGAACATAACAGGAAGTGCAAAAATAACAGCACAGCACAGCAGTGCTGTGCAGAGTGGAATCCATGAATACACAACATGTCTGCCTTTGGAGTCAAAAGTTGGTCCTACCTGGTACTAGCTAGTGTGCCTAATAAAGTATACTACTGAGTGTATTTTTCTAAGAAATAATTTAATTTCCTTTATGTTTATTTAATGGGACAATTTATTAAAAGCAGCATTTTTATGCATTCAGGGGCAATTTACAATTTTAAATATATATATATACTGAATTACTTTGTTTCAAACCTTGATTTCAAGCCTGTTATTTTTTGTTAAAATTTTATAACTTATGTAAGTTGGTTAATATAAATATTGTTAACCAATCAGAATGTCCCAAGCATGGTGACTCAGTGGCTTGAATCCTCTCTCCACTGTACGTGTGTATGTGTGTGTGTGTGCGTGTGTGTGTGTGTCTTTCATGTGAGTGATCTCTGCCTGCTCCTGGTGATGGACTTGCAGTCTTTACAAGGTGTATCTCTGCCTTATGCCCTATGCTGAGTATGACAGGCTCTGAGGCTGCCCACCCAGCATAAGTGGATATGCGACAGATAGATGCAATGAGCTAAGGTAATAATGGATGATAATAATAATTCTAAAACGGCCAGTACTGCTAAAAACAGAGACATCTACATGATACAAACCATTTCCACCACTTTATATTAACCATCCATTATCCAAATCCCACTGGGGTCACAGGGAGCTGAGAGTCTATCCCAGGAGCATCAGGTACAGGTGGGAACCAACCCTGGATGGGAACCAACAACCTGCAGGGTGCACACACTCACATCCACACAGCTACAGGGTCAATCAACCTGCCCTGCACACTTTTGGACTGTGGGAGGAGACCAGAAAACCTGCCAAAAATGGAGAGAGCATGAAAGGACCGAGGATCAAACCTAAGACCTTCCGGCTGGGAGGCAGCTGCTCTAACCACTTCGCCACAGAAAATTAATATTGTGGTCACACTGTACTTGACAGGGCACAAATAACAGCTTTATACTATTACTTATGTATTAATTAACCACAAACTAAGTCTTAGTTAATGCTGATCTCATGTTAATTCACCATTAATGAATCATGATGCATGTCTTATCTCAAGCAGTTACTATATTTGTTACTGTTTCTTTTACTTCTGTAACACTTTGTGAACTACTGAAGGAACACCTAAGAAACTACTGGAGGAACAAGTAAGGCATAACACAAAAAATATTGATGTCATGTTTGTTCATTTATGAATCGAGATATCTTTTTTCTCTCAAGTAGCAACTCTAGTGCTCTTTTTGCTCATGATTTATACTTCAGTAGTAACTGTGTTGTATTTGAACCCCATCAAGTAGTCTTACCAATTTTGCTTTAAATACTTAAACAAAATCTCCATGCTATTAACAGTTACCAGTAATCAAGTAATGCAAATTACTTTCTGTGTGTGTGTCTGTTTATCGGGAAATCCAGAAGTCCAAATATGTTTCAAAGTATGGCGTTATGATAATGCATGTCATGAACTTCATAATATACAGATTACACTGCAGAAATGCTCTACAGAATATTCTAAATGGAATGTAAACAAATTTGAAAGGGTTTTCAAATTAAAATCTGGAATTAAAAATACAATCTTATTAATCCGACTGGCAAGATTTTCCTCTATTCAAGAGTGTGTCAACAGTATTAATAAAAAAGAACTACTTTTGCTTAAAAAACCAGCTTTAGCTGGCTGTTACTTCTAATGCACTGAACACACTGCAACAGAAACTCTAGACTTTGTAAAACTGGTAGTGAACTAAAAGCACTCAAGCCTCACGTTAAACCGTCATAGGTTTAGTGAAGTAGCGGTAGTAAAGAATGCAGTGTATGTTATCATGGACTGGGACCTGAGATAGACACAAGACCCTAAACAGGCAGACTACACACTAGCTACAGTCTTATAGGAAACAGGAAGTAGAATAGAGGGGCGACCATTTAAGTTGGAACTTCACATATTACACCATTCAATAGCACCAAAAAAAGGATGATTATTACTAGACAGGCAACACATTTGCGGTATTTACAGGCTATGCTTTTTGTCGATTTGGCTCACTGTCATTATAATGTCAGAATCTTATTTGCTTCAGCCACACTGTTCTGCCAAAAATTCCAGTGTTCGTATCTTTATAATTATCCCAAAGTAGTTGGATTTGAAAGGCAGCGAGTGGCCAGTTCGCTCCCGCCGCTTTTGGGGGACAGTGACGTCACCATTCCCCGCTCTCCCCGGGAGGTGCACGCGCGCAGACCCCCACAGACACGGCCTCCCTCCCTGCCCACAGCCAGGAGCTCTGCAGTGCTCCGCTTTTCCTTTTTTCTCTTTCACCTCCTCCCTCTCTCTTCCCATTCACAATGCGGCACGGAGATGCGGCAGGAACATGCCGGCAGTCGCTCCCTTGCACACACACCCAAATCTCCGTGCCGCCTCCACCCCCCCCCACTGCTACCAGATTAGGGACTGAGTGGGGGGAGGAAGGGGAGGGAAGGGCATTCTTTTTATTTATTTTTTTGTTTATTTTTACTATTTTAGTTGCTACCTTTCTCTTTTTTCCTAGCTGCCCCACAATCTGCTCCGTTCAGTGGTTTGTCCCCCCCATCATGGATCTTGACCCCCCCCCACCCCCGAATCTCGCCGAACAGAGTGTGCTTAACTGCAGATGAAACGGTTTACCGCTTGCGAGGTCCTTGTTCGTCCAAGGGCATCCGAAAGCAGCTAAACCCATCACCACTAGGAGCGGGTCTGGCTTCCCCTGGGGGGGGGGGGGGGATGTTAAGCTTTTTTCAGTCTTAATTAAAGACCCCACGCGATTACAAAAGCCGGGGCTCGTTTAAAGTATGGCCTCATCCTCTCAGTCTCTTCTTTTGTAGTGCGGATAAGATGGAACGCCATCTCAGAGCACTAAATTATTTTGCTCTATAACTATTCATTGCCTCTGGATTTGGCTGAAGCCGTTTAGAATTAGTTGTTTTTTCAAAGCAATGTCACTTTGTGTTCCTTGGCCCTGCTCTGTGAGGCAATATATATATATATATATATACAAAAATTCATACTTTAAATGCTTTCATTGTTGGCTACGAGTTATACGGGCAAAACAGTATTGCTAACAGTTCCCCTGCCTCTCAAACCAGTCTATCCAGTCCTACCGGGACTTATTGCTGATAAGCTCCTTCTATGAGGTAATAAAGGAAATCTATACCGTTTGAACATATAGAAGGTGGGGCTGAGTCACTGATACAATGAGGTAACTGCTCACGTGTAGAGCAAGTCCAAGAGCATGTCATACTGAAAATGGCCTGTAGATCTTCTGTACCCCTTCACCCCATCTACACCACCTCTTTCTCCATATCTCAGCCTTCTCCTGCTGCCATTTTCCCCAGTTTCTCCTCCGTCGTCTGTTTCTGTCTTCCACCCGCTCCTGAACGTGCATCCCAAAGCCCGCCCACTTCGTACCAGCTGCCAGTCAAGCTCTGCCTTTTCCTCCCTGTCCACTCCTCCTCCAACTGTCTCAAAACCTAAAGGAGGTGAATAATTACCACCCCCCCATGGGACAGAAGTGCTGACAGCAGGACTTCCTGTCCAGCTCACGCATCACTTCAGAGCCTCTGTAGACAGACTGAGACCTTGAGGAAGTGATTTCATTGGGTGGAGTCTTTTAATGGTGTGTCTAAAAACAACAAGACACCTCAGCGGTCCGTCACCCTGCATCTATGTCCTCGGTTTTTCCCACAATGCACCTGGCCTATGACTAGAAAGCTGCAGCCCCAGATCTCCTGATTTCCGAAAGCATGGTATTACTTACAGTAACACCGCAAATGACTAAAATGCATTGGAGCATTCCTCCACATGCCCATCTGAGTCAGACTAAATTCAATTAGTGTGTGTCACGCTAAACCCGGAATAACACTGACGTAGAAACAACCATAATTCCATTACAGGACAACTAATAAAATGCACAAGTATGCTTTATTTGTAATTAGATATCACTTATGTACGCTGCATACTGTCAGAAAAAAGTCAAATTTGTATCTTTGAAGGTACTATTACCTACAAATTGTACCTCCGGCTGTAGGTAAATGTATCTTTCAGTCTAATTTAAAGGTACAGAAATGGACTCTGAGGAACATATCCGTACCATTAGGGTACATTAATGTTGTTTGTACCATTGGGGTACATTAATGTTGTTTGTACCATTGAGGTACATTAATGTTGTTTGTACCTTGGGAAACAAAACTGTACCAGAACTGTACCCTTTTATCTTACAGCGTAGTGGATTGAATCCATCCTAGCAAAGGTCTGGCTTAGGTGGATACTGGCAGGGCCAAGAAGGATCAAATGCACTTTCAATAATATAACGGGGACCTATTAATTCTGTGCCTTATTAATATACAGTACAAGCATGCTAGATTATGATATTTGCTTAAAAGTACAATAGGTAGGGAAAATTCTAGTGAAATAAAAGCACTTATTAAGTCAAGATAGTTGTAACATATTATATTTACCATAGTTTTTTTCTAGGCTTTCTATGTTTATTTTATTCAATAAATAATGAGGTAGCAATGGCGCCCTGGGAGCCAGGGTTACTACAGTATATTGCTCAGTTAATAGTATGGAAATTATATTGTAGAGTCTAAGTGGTTGTGTAAATTAAAGAAGCGATATTGAAACAACTGGCTGCGTTACAATGCAGTGTTTCCTAGTCCAGTCCTCGGGGAGCCGTAGACGGTCCACGTTTTTGATCCCTCCTAGCTCCCTGCCAGAGTGTCCACAATTTTACTCTCTCCTCGGATCTGATTGGTTATCTCTCTGAACCAATCATTTTTCATTTTGCCCTCCCACAAGAAAAGCAGTCAACAAATGAACCCCTGAATTGTGTTACCCCCACCTCCCCCAGACTCCTCTCACACACTGCAGGAATGGGCAGATCATCCAGTACCGAAAAGTTTACACCCCCTTATAACATTGCTGCTGTGCTGTCGCATAATTTATACAGAATCACAGGCATAATAAAGAAATTGAATCTGACTATTCCAACTCTGATGTCTGAATAATAGCCCTAAGATACAGGTCAACCCAAAATCATATTGACCAGCTCAAGCTGAGGATGTGCTGTAGGCCATAGAATCACACCACAGTGAGTGTACACATCAACATATTGTCCTTCCAAACCATCTTCAAATACCATGGGACTTTTTCTGTGCTTTCATTTCATTTGCCAGTGCCATCTGACCAGGAATAAACAGTTCTACCACAGAAGCCCACACTACCCATAATCCTCCTGCCTTTGGTTCTTTAATAGGAGTTCACCGGGGCTGCCTCCACTCCCCAATACCTGTCTGACGCAAATGCTCAAGATGTTCAGGTATCGCTGTTTATTGCCGTTGTTGAGTTGACGCCGCCTGTGCCAGATGGTTCAGTGTAGCATTCTATAACGTCTCACAGGATTTCACTAGGTTATATCGTTTCATCTTTTAATTTCTCTGAAGGACCCCAAAGTTGCGTACCATTGATACTATCAGGGGAAGCTTCAAAGCTGCAATATGGATCTGTAGGCCGAAACATTGGACTGATAATCACAGCGATGCATATTAGTCTATCACTTGCATCTGTGCCTCTTTAACTCACAGACCCATTTCCATGCAGGTGTCTTATGCATGTGTGCTGCCAGGACCCTCAAGTTTCATCAATGGTTTGGAGTGAGATTACATGGGTTGGGGGCGGAGCGTGTGTCACATGGTCAATGCCGATGAGAGCCATGCCTACCGCCGTCATCGGATCTTGTTCTTCCACCTCGTCCGCACTCCGTGTGCGCATCCATGTAATAACGAGCTTGCAGCGGGATCGAGTGTAATTTATTTTGGAATGTCCCCGGAAACCACAGATGCTGTTTTCTGATTGGCTGGTAGATGGCTGTTGACTCTATAACTCAGGACAGCTAGGAACTGCGTCTTGTCCATTAATTCTACATAACAGAACACCGAAGTGGACGTTACCCCTTACTTCTCCGCGTGAGAAACACAAGGTGTGACGTGTGAGCGCGTGTATTGTTTGAAATGCGTGTGTCTCACGGCCAGTGCCCTGAAGCTGCGGCAGCGCAGTATTGCTGTGTCATGCATCACGTTACATCAGGTCATAGCTGGGAGTTTAACATCTGCTCCCTCATATCTCCATGTGCTGTGCTGGATACCTTTGAGTTTCCCTTCTATACGGAGTTCTCCCATTCCTTTACCTCTCCATACCTGGAGTTGTGATAATATAGAAAGACTCTGCAAATCATGCAGCAGCAATGTTCGGGGGCCGATTAACTTCTCTGGGGGCCCTAAGATGACATGGCTGTGAGGCCCCCGAGTGGGTCACCTTTTATAGCCGAAAGAGAAATAAGAAATCATAAAAAAATTATACGAAGCCAATGATCAGCTGATGGGTGTTGGCAGTAATATTTGCCAATCAGGGGGTTGCTTTTGGCCAGATTTAATAAGTTTAACTCTTCAATTTTTCCCAAGATCGGGTGGGACTGTAACCTGTAGGACAGCCTAAGCATGAAGAGTTTAGGGGGAGTAAATTTGTCTCCGATGATAAGGAAGTTACCACAATGTATGAGTGAAGACTGGGAGGTTGCAGACTTCGAGGTCGCAGAATTAAAGAATGAGGTTTGTATATGGTTTGAGCGTAGGTTTGTCACCAAGTCCAGAATTCACTGTGTGTGAGGTATGACTGGATAAGTAGCATTTGCCTGGTGAGTAGCTTTCATTTAAGTGTTTTTTCATTCAAGCGACCATTTGGGTAGTACAATAATATATGAACTTTCCCCCTCTAAGGCTGATTATGTTCATTTTTCTCTTTCGCACTCATTAAGATGGATGGGGGCTGGAGTGGGTTAGGGAGTTGTGAGGAGATTCAAAGGAGTGTAACCTGAGTGTCTCTCACCAGTGCTAGCAGCTCGGAGCTAATCTGGGGTTAAGCTCTGCACTACAGGCACCAGGGGACACAGAGTATCCTACAGACGCGGCGGCGGGCAGGCTGGTGATCAGGGGGCCACGCAGGCTGGGAAAACTCAGGAAGCAGGGAATGTAGGAAAGAAACATCTCTACCCCATACAAGAAGCTACTGGAATATCGCTATCTGACTGACGGATGCTAATGTAGCTTTATTTTCAGAGACCTAATATACTGCATCAGAAATGAATAATCATTCACACGGATGATACAGTGAATAGGAAATGGTGAGAGTGTCACACCTTCACAGATTAGCATCTTTGTCTGAATCACACAACAAGGTGGCGATGCCTCTCTGACCCCATATTTTGAATATATTATCGTCTAGCATATCGGACCGCTAAAATATTCCGTTTGACACCATCACTGCACCGTAACGCCGCAGATGCGCTGTGACGAGTGGGCTTAAGGGCGACCCTCGCCGCCCAGCAGACAAAGGGCAGCATTTCCGAATGCATCCCTGCCCCCCCCCCCCCAAATCCCTTAGCAAAGAGCTGGAGCTTGAGATCAGGCCCACCGCGGATGTTAAGCCAGGAACTGACCCAGCCGTGCATCCCGGCCCCTGTGTTTCAGCCTTTATCTGCACGTTTCTGCTTTTCTGATTGGGCGTTCCCAGCGATGACTCGAGGGTATGGGAGACGTCCTCCTCTGATGGCTGCGCTAGTCTGCTGGGCTTTGGAGATGCCTTAGAACCAAAATTAATAAAAGAGCGCACTGGAAAACTGAGTAGGACGGCAGTGTATCCATGGGAACTCTTACGCTTCTTGGATCATTTTGTCCCAGGTATTAGTAGGTTATGCTAAGGAACAGTTGACAACCAGGGCCCATTAACAGTTATTGCAGCTTTATTGCATACATAATTTTTGAACTGGAATCGGCTTGGAGGTGTCCGTTCCATTGCACAGGTTTTGGTAGGAGCTCTGACGACCAACGTCACTTTTTAATAAGCTAGATCAGGGTTTTGGTCTGTAGTGGTTAATAATCATCCTGTTTACTCAGCACCATAAAGATTCAAGTGCCTCTCTTCTGAACGGCATGAAAAATTAAACACACACTACTGGAATAAGGTCTCTAGCTCTGGTTTGTGTCCACTTGAGGGTCATCAATTTGAGAAAACGTTGGGAGCTCCCCCAAAAATTCATTCCACAAATCTCATTGTGAATGTGCCCTCAGTATCAGGCATTTGTTGACAATCAGATCCTATTGTTCTCTGTATTCACACTTTACATTTGATGTATACATAACTACGTACATACACGTGTTTCTTGTGTCTACATAGTTGTTTATATGTTGATTAGATGTCCCTGCCTTCAACCCCCTGTTTTCTGGGATTGGCTCAAGGCTCTCTGCGCTGGATGTGCAGCTATAGAACAGGGATGGACAGATAACTACGCACGGTGATGTTTATTATGTATGGAGAAAGATGTGGAAAGCTACTTAAATAGCTCAACTGTCAAAGGAGCAGCCGACTCTGATTATGAGGCGAACAGCCTGGAATAAATTTTGGCACAAACTGCATAACGAACAAGAGCCAATCATCTAAAAGTTTACATATCACAGTTTTTATTTGTCCGGGGTTCCCTCAAAATAGTCCCTTCAAAAATGTAATTCAGTTTTATGTCTTTGTTTACTAGTAATGCTTTTAAAGTCCAGCCACACTTTGCCTTGACAGTTGCGTCACCAAGCTGCCGTTTCCTCACTAATCAGATGTTTACACCACAATACCGCTGCGCATCCATTGGCCTGCTGGGTGGGGGGGGGGAGGGGGGGGGTGGCCTTTGCGGGTCATGGGCTCCATTTTTGTTTTACACAGACTGCAGAAACGAACGTTTCATGCAGTTCTTTCCGGAGGGGGCATGTTCATCTGCTTTTTTAGAAAGTATATTTGGACACAGCAGGTCGTTCACCGTACGCTTTGGGAGCGTCACAGGCTGACTTTAAAGGTGACATTCATAGCGCATCTCTGCAGCACTCAGGCTCAGGCAAAGCCCCCCCCCCGGACAGGGATGCAAAATGTCCCAACCGAGTTATGCGACTGTTCTGTGTTCATCAAAGCAGAAAGTGCTATGTTGCCCCTTTAACCTTCTGGCCTGCTGAAATGAGGAATTAAAAACATCTCTCCTGCACTGCATTAGACATTTCATCATTAGTGCTTAGTCTAATGTGGGTGGTTATTATGCAAAATACCTAGTTATTTCTTACTAATTAATACTGCTATGTAAATATATGTATTGCGTAATTAATTGCATTGTTATTTTGATATGTAACATATCAACCAGTTGTTTCTGTTGAAAGCTGGTGTTAAACAACTTCTATTAAAATGCCTGGTTTAGCCAGTGAGGTCTGGAAATATAAATGTCACTGCAGCATGGAACACTAGTAAAGTAACCTATTTAACTTTACTAACCAAGTGCAAGCACAGCCCACCATCTTGCAAATATCATCAGAATCCCAACTACATACAGCATTGTGTCAGAAAACTATTCCACCCAGAAAAATGTCAGTATCTGTACTCTGAGATATTAGGCTGGAATGTGAACGCCTCTAAGCCACACCATTTTTTTTTGCCTATTCCAAAAGGCAAACCTCTCTGTACATTTGCTACATCATGCCCCACTGACATGCGATAAAACAAGTATAGAAACAGAAGGACCAGAATCAGCAGTGGTGCTGCATGGTATGGATCTGGGTATTGCCGTTCTAGTTGTGAGTAACTTTCTACCCAGTAGAATTCTCCTGGCTGGCAGAAAGTGCCAGGAGACAAAGTGTCACACGGCCTCCCCCTCATCACGCCCTCTGAGATACACAACACTTGACTGCGTCCTCAACACCTTTCCTATATATAAATGTCCAATGGCAGCCTCTACAGCCCTGAAAAATGGACTCCAGAGACAGATAAATGCCTAGTTCCCCATCAGGAGGACAGTCTCAATGTTCCTTATAGCTTATGTTTATTTAGATTTTTATTTTGTATAATGTCCTTTCCAGCAGTGTTGGAAAGAACATCACATGCAAATGCAAAATCTCTCCTGCATCTGTCCAGGCCGTGCACTGCGAAATCGGCGAGAAGCCGCCAGAAAAGCGGCAGAGACACTGCACCAGGGCTTCCCCGTCTACCGACCTGCCAAAAAAATCATCCCCATGCAACAAGTAGTTAAAGGTGCGACCCAGCCCATCTCTCTCGCCAGTTTGTGCAAGGTTCGCAAAAAGCCGGAGTGACTTTGGCTGCCGCCCCAGAGATAAACGAGTGAGGCGTCGAACGGTAGCAGAGGGCAAAGCGAGGAGTAACAGGAGGAAGGCGAAGGCTAACGGGAGTCTCCTGTGTACTCACCGACGAAGAGGGTGAGCAGCAGGCTGGCGTGAAACGAGCCACCCAGCCAGGCGTACCGGCACAGGGCTGAAGTGCTGCCCTTCCTGGAATCCATACTGGCACGTGCAGAGTTTTTGGTTTGCCCCACGGGTTCTGAAACTCTTCCCGGGGACGTTTCTCAGATCGCGTAGGGTGAAGAGTTCGCGTTAGCGTGTGGGATGAAAAAAGAAGCCAAACAAACGCTCCCTTTGGGGCTCTTCTTGCCGGCTGCTGGACACTTGGAGGAAAAGGGAAAAGAAAAGGAGGAGTGAGGAGCAGATCATGCAGGTAGCAGAGGAGTTCTGTGAAGACCTCAGCCAAGAGTGAATGGTTAAAAAAAATGCAGGTGGAGGAGAGCAGGGAAGCTGTTCGGGGGGCTCTGGGTGCTGAGACAATCCTGGCGGCCGCCCTCGTGTGCCGCTTACAGAACTGGCAGCTCCCAGACCACGTGAGGAGAAGAGCAAATATATCGCTGGCGTCCGGAAAGGTGAGGCTGGGGCGAGGGATCTTGTCTGGGGGGGAGAATCGTTCAGGCTGGCCCCCCGCGTGAGTTTACGGCAGGGGGGGTGGGAGGGGGCAACGGGCAAGGGAGGGGGGGAGCGGACGGAAGAGGAGCCCAAGGAGGGAGGTGACGGGCAGGGTGCAGCCGGCGCTGGCGAGGTGCTGCAGCGGAGGCAGGGAGGACAGGCGGAGAGGAGGGGGGCAGGAGGAGGGGCTGCGTGGCTGTGCTTGCATCTGGGTGTGCGCTCTCTCGCTCGCTCGCTCGGGCTCCGGAGGCTCAGTGTGGTGCGGCGGGCTGCGATCCGGCTCTCTTCCTGTGCCGGTACCGGCTCCTGTCTCTAGCTCTCCGGTGCGCCTTTCTGCCTCAAACCCTTCCCAGCAACGGCTGGCCCTCGCTCAACTTTCCCTCGCTCTCTTTCCTGGCTCAATGCCACGATCTCTCCCTCTCTCCCTCTCCCTCTCCCTCTCCCTCTCCCTCTCTCTCTCTCTCTCTCCCTAGCTCTGATCCCCCACCCCCCTTTCCCATTCGTTGCTGAGTTCAGGGCGATTGCAAACGCAGGCACTTTTTGTGCTAAGAAGGTTTTAAATCAGAGGGTTTCTGCAATGCAGGTTGGAGCTGGCAAGGTTGGAGAGCCGTCAGTCCGGAGCTGTCGGCAAGGTCTGACACGTATCGTTATACTCGTCAAAGGACAGGGAAAGTTCATATGATCATATGTTTGCATACAGTCCTCTGGATGCTTTTCAATACCTCCTCTGTTAATATATAGATGCCTAAATTTACAGGCAAGCATGCTTTGGGAGCACAGTTTGAGTGTCTATATGTGTTTGTTCTTGTGCGAGGGGGAGGGAGTGTTATGCTGCGAATATCTCCCTCTGTCGCTCAGATTTGCCCTGTTTCGAGTGGCAAAGCCAAGCATCACCTGACTTGGTCATTCAAACGCCTTCCGTCTTCTCGGGATTAAGTGTCTGGATTGGGCTTCCTGACCCTGCACCACCCCCTGCAGCTGGCCAAGTGTCCGGTTCTTCGTTCTCAGGGCGGCAGACATTTGATGCCCAAGAAAGAACCATCTAGATTTACTTGAGACGGTTCGGGGGGGTGAGGTGGCGGGGGGTGGGGG
>JABFEB020000036.1:8810241-8828236 GCA_019775895.2 Stomatorhinus ivindoensis | reverse complement strand
TGACACCCGCCCCCCCCCCCCCCCCGGAGTGGAGTGATTTATGATGTCGCCCCCCCAGAGGGCCGAGCCGCATCTGCATCCATTGCGCTTACCACAGACCTCCATGTACCACGCGCAGAGTGACCTTGAGAAATACCATCTTTGTTAGGGAGGGGGGCTGTGTATGTAAATTATCAGCCAGCATTTCCTGTAATGTAATCTACTGTATGTGGTGGGAGGTGGCGGACGGGCGCAAAGGAAGAGAGATGCAAGAGATGGCGACCCAGAGGGAACGGACATGTGGGTGTATTATTATAGGTCATCGGACCTCACAGGGGGTGCGGCACAGCTTAAGTGAGACAGAGGTGAGGAGAGAGTGCTGTAGGTTTTTGGGACAAAGACAGATGCAGGCAACATTAAGGACAAGGAGAGGGTCCCGCGAGGCTTCGTGGACATGCTCAGTCGCTGCACGCCTGGAGGAAGGGAGGACATGAAGTTAAATGAAAATGAACGTGTGATTAGAAAATAAAGAAGCATCAGAGGACTAATAAGGAATACAACCTGGAGAGATCCGTGTCCCCCACAGCCTGCAGTCGGAGTGGGGGGGGGGGATGATGAGGCAAAAGTCTTTGCAGGAGGGAGGAAGGCGGGAGAGTTGAGAGGGCAGTCGAGGGAAGTAGTGGGAGCCTTCAGAGGGGCGCTGAATGCCGAAACTCACCTTAGTTTCCTCACTGTCATTCCTACCTCTCTCTCCATCCCCCTCTCTCTCCATCCCTCTCTCTCTCCATCCCTCTCTCTCTCTCTCTCTCTCTCACACACACACATCCACTTCTCAGTTTGCACTTGACACAATGTAGAACATTCTCTTCACAAAAATCACCGACACTGCTTCTTGCCGAGGTTGGAGACCTCAGGCCGTCCCACAAACCGCTCAGCGTCAGCAGAAAAAGAAGCTGAGCGCCCCCCCACCCCCCGTCCGTACCTCCCTCATCGGTCTCCGCTCCCCGCGCGATACGTAACTGCAAGAGGACCAGTAAAGGTGGAGGAAAGGGACGATGCTTTTATGTGTGTTTTACTCACTGGGATGGAGAAGAAGAGAGAGCTGCTCTATCTGCTGGGCCCACCAGATCCGCAGAGAAGGTAGGAAGAAGTTCATCGCATTCAGAATTGTCTCAATTTCTCATTTTGCGTGAAAATAATATCCTCTGGGCAGCGGCAGTATTTGCATACAGTATAAGTTAAATTAATTTGTTTCTGTGAATTTGTTTTAACACAAAACTGACGCAATTTTGTCTCATGGCTGAATGAAGATCAGGACATGGTGCTAAATTAGTTTCTGTGCCTATTTCAGTGATATTGTATGAAATTGCAAGTAACAATAAAGTTGTGAGTAGAATTGACGGTGATAAGCCCAGTGACTGTTTTGTCAGGATGGAAAAGAAAAACTTTGAATGTCCTTGCTTTTAATTAATTAATACTAACTACAGAGCAGAAAATGATAGCCCAGGTTATTTTGCCAACATCCTTTGATGCTGAGAAAATATATGAAATGATTAAAACCCTACATTAGCTGGTAACTAATAATGACATTGAAATAAGAGGCTCTGTGTCAGAAAGGTATGGATGCTAAGGATGCAGCTAGTTATTTATATGATTGTTGCTTTTTTTTATTTCCTCCGGGATTTCATTTCTAACAGAATTAGAAATGGCAATAGATCAATTCACACAATAACAAGGTGACATTTTTACGAACGATATTATCACCCTTCTTCATTCATCTTCAGATAGGTCCTGCTACTGAGTGCCAGATCTTCAGTTTTAACTTGTGCTTTCCGAATTATTTCTCTGAAATTTTTACTGGAAAAAGCTTCTTTTTTTCTTTCCCTTAAAGTCACATGTTATAGATCGGAAATTTCAGACTCAGACATGTAATCAATGCTGGTCAGAGGAAAAGAAATTCTAATGTTCACATACTCTTTAGCGTCATGGAGTCGATTCCAGATTCCTCGAAGGGTTAACAGTGCCCTACACTGTCATCCTTTCCTTCTCAAAGAAGATTTGTGAGAAACACTGTCAACAATAGCTTCCTTACATAATCTACTGTAATTACATCAATCTAAACATCTCAGAACAATAAAAACTTATTTTCCAAAATTTACCCTAGTATAAAATTTCACTCCAAAATTCATAATAATATTCATAGCACAACCTTGTGCTTGATCATTACTAATATTCCAAGAACCAGTGTCAAGGGCCTCATGAATCATGTCCTAATTTATTCCTGTCCTGTTCAGAGCAAATGCTTTCCCAGTACAAATTTCAATCTTTGACTCCTTATATGTGGTTCTTCCACAAACACTAGAAGGAGTTTGTTGTTAGTTCCTTGCTAAACTTTTCAGCCTGTTGCTTAACGGGAAGGTGATGCAACGAACGGGAAGATGGTTAATGACCTGCCTGGACGGATAAGCGAAATCCTAGCCAAAGGGCGGCGTGCGCACCGCTACTCACTGCTCTGAATATTTTAGTAAGAAAACGTACAGTTTATGTCAACTGCCAGGGTTTTGCATGCATTTACATTAATTCAATTGATGACTGACATGAGGATAATTGTAGTGCAGCTGGTGTACTGTTTACATGTTGTTTTAGCATTAGCGGCTAATTCGCTTGTGGTGTAGTAGTGTGTTACTTTTGAATAAATTCATGCTTATGAAGGATTCGAATTCGCAATTAATCTTCGAGGAAGAATTCAAGGCAGTGTCATTTTTAGTCAAAAACACCAAGATGTCATTCATACCCTTTTCCTCATTTTTACTGCCCGAGTGCAATTTTTTATTTAATCGCAGGCCATTTTCGACAAGCCTGGATTTGAGACTGCAACTTTCAGTTCATCAGATATTTTCTTCATCAGGGCTTTCCCTCAAAGAAATCCTTCCTCAAAGCAGGGGAGGACGGTATTAAACAGAATGGGAAAGGTGTTGAAATGCAAATACAGTGTCCTTGCTGCATATATCACTAAGGAAAAAAAAATATTTAGGGTGAGAAAATAAATTAATCACTACCTGTCAGTTCTTCTGAAGATCTGCTTTTACTGTTAATTGGGTACGTTTGCCCATCTTCCTAAGTAAGTAAGACATATTTTTCACGTTACTTTTTAACAGTTATTAGTCAGTTTCAGCAACAGCTTCGATTAACAGACAGATTCTCTGCACAGTCAGAAGTGTGAACAGTGGCATATATTTTACTGTAGCCGCTGCATTTTATGATTCCGATGTATCTCGACAATATTGTCCTGCTACTATTTTTGTAATAATCGTGTGTGACCCAATAGAGAGGCTGAAGTCACAACAAGGATGCCTTTGACAGGGCTGTCATCTTGGGGGGATGACTGGGGAAATTGTCCTGGGCCATGGGTGGGGGTGGTATGGAGAGCAGGAGATGGACTAGGTGGGAGGGGTTACACATTATGGAGTCACGCACATGCTAATGCAAATGAAAACTATCGCGATGTGCAATATCAACAGCTTGGACGGCATCGAATATTTTCAAAAGCAACATTATTTTACAATACAGCTCCGGCATTTTGTAATCTTGGCGATAAAATTCGCTGAGTGGGTGGGTGGGACATGAGGGGGGGGGGCAGGGGGCAGGTGTCCTCATTATAAGATTCGCTGAATGGAGACCATCAATAAATTTTGCCAAAACGTTTTTACTCTGTCATAGGAAACAAAACTTAGCAGCCTTTGCAATTTGAATGATGGTTTCTTTTCAAGATTCAAGATGTAGTATGTTAAAAAAAAAACAAGCATTAAAAAATCACAGCTTTTCCGTGAACTCTGCAAGTGCTCTCTGAGCCAACCATGATTGTTTTCATCCTTGCTGTCGAACTCACTCTCAGACAGTGTGAAGTGTTTGTGAGAAATTGAACAAAAATGAGTGAAGAGCAGAAAAATAAACATGAAATGGTAGCTAAAAGACCGCCTTCAGCTGCATGGAAATATTTTGATTTCATAGAGACAATATTGAGCAATAGCAAGTAATATTTGAGCACAACAGTAACAATGTTACAATGGTACATTTTCAACTACTTTTCTGTTTTATAATTTATTGCAAAAACAACTCTCCAACCTCTACGAATGCCACGCCATTAAAGAATTGCCTTTACATGTTAATGTAATTAATTGTTTGGCTCCCATAATACATATTACTTCTCAAAGCCACGCAATACTTAAAGCAGAGTACTAATTGAGTTTATCACTGCAAAAACCTCACGCTACTGCAAGCTCCTAAGAGTTGGCTTCAAATCACAATTCTAGTAGCACATAACCCAAATATCATTGTTAGGTTTCCAAGACCTCCATGTGTATCAGTGCCACTGCATTAAAATAAGGCTCCTATACGTCAGTTACATAACGTTATTTAAGTATTTGACATTAAACATTTCCATTTACTCAGTGCTTTCACAGGTGAGGACTTCATGAAGCGTATAACCGTACAGGGTGGGCAAAGATATTGCTCCAGAATCATAAAAAAGGACTGATTTTCAAATAATTGCTGACATTCTCCTCAAAAGCGAGCAACTGCTTATACCATTAGGTCAAAGTGGGAGTTCCAGCAATGTGGTAGGCATGAACTTCAGCCCTGAATTACCAAATGACAGATGACTTTTTATTAATTTTATCAGCAGAATAGAGGTCGACCACTACAGTAGCGAACAGATACGAACTGAAACCATAACCTCTCCAGAATAAAACATTCCAGATTTTACTGGGCCACAGAAAATTAGAACATAGAAAAAGGAAAAAATATATAACTTTCAGTTGAACAGCGCAGGTGAACATGTGAACATGATATGAATAAAGTGAGCAGGAGAAGCAGATCCTGGGACGTTTTGCTCTCTCCTTGTTTGTCTTTATTTGCTCCATCCATGTTCAATAAAAAACAGCATTTCGAAAAAGAATATTTCACGACTAAATAGTAGCTACAGCATAAAATATAGTTGGGGTTTGCGAGACGGCCCTTGGGGCCTAAGCTGGCCTCCATCCTTTTCTGCCTGGACAGTGAGTGATTTTTTTTATCCAGTATTCATTTTTCAGTAGATGTACACTGGATGCCACCATCATAGGTGATTCTAGACCTTAGTTTGGGGTGTTTTAGCCAGCCTATTTTTTTCTCAGCCCCCCCATGACAAATTATTTTTCAAAATCCATTTAGCAATTTTGGCCCATATTTTCCTAAACATTTCATGCATATTTTATGGCCTGAAAATTTGATCGCCTTTTTAGGGATCGCGAGGTATTTGGTACTTCTTCAGATTGAAAGCCCCCCTAACAGTCAAATCCAGTGAATCATCCCTGTCAACATCATCGCGTGACTCACACTGACTAGTGAAAAGAATCTACATTTGTGCTGCTACCCTGCAGCAAGTTAACCTTCTTTTACTCTAACTGTCACCATCACCCAGATTTGTACCAAACAAAGTCATGTATAAATACTTTCTTACAATCGTAAAAAATTAATTATTTCTTAGTTTAATGTCACTTTTAGTTTCAAGAATATTCTTTTTTCCGTTTTGCTTATATGCAGCAAGAGAAGTAGTCAGCTCATGAGAAAATCACATTTGAAAATTTGACACGCTACAGACTAAATACAATCGGTTTAGAACTGGACCGCCATGACTCTTTCAATTAATATCTGACATGCAACTATATATTTCTGTGCAATGGTTTAGCTTATGTAGGTAATGTCATAAAACAGCATATTACACAGCACTAAATCTAAGTACTGCTGGTGTTATTTAGGTAATCTATAAAAGACCGAGAAATAAAGCCTGGTTTTTTAAACAATTTTATTTCAAAATATGTGTGATTACAGTGCATTTTTAGTTATACAGGATGCAGCGCGAGCATTTTGGTATTTTTTTCCATAAGGGGATTGATTAGTCCACTCAGGATAACAGTGCAAAAGTAGCATGCATGGATATAGACAGACAAGCAGACACAGGATCCAGGTTTCTAACTGGCTCAGCATTCACTGCAGTACTAAAGCCATCAGCTCTGTTTTTTTTTCCCAAATCAAAATCCAGTATCCTTCACCATCCTGATCTTACAGTACATGGAGATCAATAAAATCAAGGCAGGCAGTTTTTGATATATACCAGACTAAACTTACACATCATCATTCTTCTGCGTCCTGTACAACCTAAATACGATCCAACTTGAGAAGCACAGTCACTAAACTGGATCACAATGTATTTCTTTTCAAGATTCTCATTATTACGGTTTACTTCACTATATATTTGTGGTAAGAAATACTTCTTACTTCAATTCAATTTTCAGTCGGCTCCCAGTGCAAAATTCAAGAAATCTAAGAACAGTTGCACAACTAAGAAACTCAGCAAATCCTATGAAGAGAAAATATTTAAACATATAATTTTAAGAATATGCTTGGAAATATAACTGGCTTTTCATAGACGGTAAGCGAGCTACATATACTCGTGTATCCTTCTCTATTTTAAGTACCCATTGACCGAGTTCGAATAGGCAATGGTAGTTACCCCAGTGCTCATATCCATGTTACAGAGTATAGCATCCTAACAGGGAGGACGTAGGAACCCAGAAGCCACTGGACAGAACACAGATCACTGCCTGCTGGACACAAACAGAGAGAATCTACATGGTGATGTGGTCCTACTAGGCCTAGCAGGTGAATAATGGGTTCGGAGGTGCTGGATCACCGCTTACTACAGACCGACACAATTCCCACCTTTAACATCAGAAATATGCCCCTGTATATCGGCTTTGTTTAGGATAAATAGTATGGGGATGCGAATGAGAATCCAAAGCTTATGAAGTAACAATTTTGGCAACATTATTTCGAAGATGCATGTATGGGTCTCTCAGGGTGTATACATTCTGTCACATACTGCAGGGTTAATCAGTTAAACAGCTCATATCAGAATCTGTGTGAACTGTATAGGCAAAGTGTACTCAACTGACAGTGTGGGACGGTTTGCAAATATAGTAAAAAGAACACAACCAATTACTGTATTGGAATGAATAAGCTGCACTGTGATGTTTCAGCAGTAAACAAAAGACTGACACATCATTAAAAATGCAAGCTTGTAAATCTGTAGTTATGAATGATTCCAACTCCACCCCCTGCAGTAAATTCAGTGAAAGTTACATCCCTAATTAAATACCGTAATCCTCTGATTAGTGCCCCCCCCCCCAGAATTGTAAACAGTTTGAGTTAAATTACATTACTCAAGAAACAGTAGAGTGATCATCCACGGACAGAACTCCTGTCCTCCAATGTGCACAAATACTACATCAAAAGCAGCAATGGTGATATTAACATCAAAAACACACATGAAAGAGAATGAAAAGACGACAACAAAAGCAGACAATACTTCACATATACAGTAACAAAGAAAACGGCTCAAGTGAAAAACTGAGTCTGACAATATGGCTTTGGCAAACATATTATGTGAAAGCAGCCTGTTTCAAAGGAGAGAACAGTGTGTGAGAAGCAGAAAGTTCAGAGACAGCTGTCCGTCAGGGATTGAGCAATGCATCCCTAATTTCATTTAGGACTCCTGCACAAAGGTGACCTGCAGATCCTTTCATGCAGCTTCATACATGTAACCAGATGGTAAAATTCTGTTTACTTTAACTTAGCTTCCCAAAAGCCTCCCGAAACCAATTTATCATACAGAACTAATAGCAAACTGTTTTTATTTTCTCCAGGTAATACAGGATTGCTCACCTGCGAGTGTGCTTTTCTTCTGGCATTATAAAAACGTACACTAACAAACTTGTCATTGACCTGTGGCTATTCTGAGTATTGCCTCATTGTTGTCTTCAGAAGAGAGAATACTCAACTAACACGGCGTTTTCTTGTTGGTCCCGCCGTAAACGGTTTAACAGCGTAATCACATTTCTTACAAAACAACAAGTCCTGACTGTAATGACAGAAAACCAGAGCTGACACAATCCAGATATATGAGATGGTATCAGGTCGCCACAGTCTGACAGTTCTTTCTAAAAACAAACTGAGAGCGCAGATCATTACAAAACAAAAAACACAGTTTTGCTTAGTGCAAGGTCAGAATTGGTCACTTAACACTGTACAATTCGACCTGATAGAGTTCCTTCGTAGTCAGTTGCTATTTACAGGCCAAGTCATGGCTTGGTTCAGATGTGTCCAGTATCACACCTCTCAGGCACTCCTGCAACCCTGGATTCTCTGCAGTCGCTGTATAAAAGTACCACAGACAGCATCTCCAGCAGATAAAAGTCCCAGACATTTGAAAAACTGCAGTTAAGACAGAGAGTGCAGTAATAAATGGCAGTAATTCTGATAAACTGTATAATATTCATTCTATTTTTGGTTAAAAAGTAAAAATATATAGATTTATAAATTGTACTTCGAAATTTATAGTTGAACTTGTTACAATGTACTTTTCCCTGAATGTATTGGAATTAAGAATTTGTCTTTATATATTAAAGTTTTATTGTACTCAGTTAAGACTTTGAGGGGCAGTGCTAGGAGTATGTGTGTGTATATGTGTGTGTGCGTGTGTGTGTATACGTGTGTGTAAGTGTGTGTGTGTGTGTGTATACAGTATGTGTGTGTCTATTAGGTTTATATTACATTGTGGGGACCAAATGTTCCCCACAATGAAATAAAAACTTGCTATTTTGACATTGTGGGGACCGTTTACAGGGTTCCGCAAAGATTTGTGGATGCAATCAAAAAATTTAAAAATGCAAAAAGTCTCGTATTTTGTTGTTACTCATAGTTAGGGTTAGGGTTAGGGTTAGGGTTAGGGCTGGGTTAAGGTCCTTATGTTGGGATTAGGGTTTTCCCCATAGAAAAGAATGAAGAGTCCCCACAAAGATATATTTATAAATGTTTCTGTGTCTGTGTGTGTGTGTGTGTGTGTGGGTTATGACATGTGGGTGTATCTGAGCAGGTGTCTGTAGGGAGAAGGTTCAGCAAGGAGTTTTTGCTTCGGCTGTGGGTCTGACCTTAATCTGAGCTACTTAAACCTTGAGAGCTGTACAGGAATGATGGAAGCCACCACAGCCAAGACAGCAATGAGTTACTGCAGATGCGGCCAGGGTCACGATCTGCGAAAAAGAAGGGCTCTCCGGGAAATCGGTTACGTTGCCTACTTTCATGTACAGCTCTGGTAACATGACGAACCATATCTGGTAATATGACGAACTAGAGAGCACCATGCATTTTACTAGATGCATCAAAAAAAGAAAGAAATCCATGCTGATGAAGCAGGTTACAGTGGCTATAAAGCTAATGTACAGGTATATGTGTGAGCAAGCAATAGAGATAACACAGGATATCCCTGGGTTTGGAACAAAGGGGATCCGCCCCCAATATTTTCATTCAGGGTAATATGCTTCACACATTCAGAGAAGAGCACAAACACACTACGATGCTAAAGATCTTCAGTGGTCAGATCGACACACACTCCGCAGGCACAGTCCAATGCCCTGTTCACCCACAGGACTGCATGCTTGTGCACATTACTGCCATTAGACTGAATTATATTTCTGCGTGGAATCAAGACTGCAGGAACCTGCATAGCCCTACACAGTAGCCTAGAGATTTTTCAAACGGCATCGGTAGAAAGATGCCGCCTTTTGGCAGATTTGCCGCGGCAGGAGAAATGTCAGAAAAACTGCCTTCACTTATGCTGTAGCCCAGTGTGTCCCAATCCAGTCCTGGGGATGTGGACTGTCTGGCAGGGAGCTCAGAGGGTGCAAAAATGTGGACTGTCTGGCAGGGAGCTCAGAGGGTGCAAAATCATGGACCGACTGTAGGTCCCAGGGGACCGGATTGGGAGACCTTGCTGTAGCCTGACGCCGCCTGTAGTTACATTTTCGGGGAGGTGTGAGTCAGGCTACGGCATAGATTCTATCCTGAAGTATAAATCAGCCTTTACTCAGAAGTGCAAATGGCTCCAAACCCATGTCAACACACATCCCGTCGAACGACGGTTGGACCACAGTCTGCACGCAAGGCATGCTGCTGTCGTGAAATGCGCCGCGTCGGGAGGTATGCGGACACGCGTAATCAGGCAGTCGGCAAAATTTCCTTAGTTACATCTCGATATGGTCAGTAGATAAAACAAGTTTAAACAGATGACTATCTAGAATGATGGGGGAGAGGTTTGCTTTAAAAATCACCCCTGTTCATTTGGCCTTTCACTGTGCAGTGTCCATTTACTTGGTGGCCACGGAACACAAGCATAGAGTTTACTTATGCTTTGCGAGGAATATCGCTCTGAGACAAAAGTAACTTCTAAGGTGAAGCATAGAGCTCAGGGGAATAGCAAGAAAAAGAAGTCAGGGCAGACAGTAAGAGAAACAAAAATCAAAGAGCATAAAAGTGGGAAGAGGAAAAAACAGGCCAGAAAAAAAAAACAGGGTCAAAAAAATGAATAATGAATAAGTAGTGACCTGACTATGCTAAAATCCCCGGTAGAAGAAGGAACAGGAGGGTTTGCTAATTGGTCGTCTTCTATTGTCCGTGGCCTCCAAGCGAGACAGGAAGGCGAGGATGGTGGAAGATGGTGATGGATTGGGGTGGGAGGGAGGGCAGCTGGAAAGGTGGGGCATGAGGGTGGCGCGGTGGCCATTTGAGCAAAATTCAGTAGACGTCTTCGGGCAGGGAGTAGGCATGTCTGGAAGATGGGGAGAGAACAGAGAGCAGTTAAGTACCAAAGTCAGCACTGGAGACATGCGTCCTCAGTCTTAGAAAGAACAGAGCACACAATGCATGCCAAAGAGGGCATCGCCAAACAGAAAAACACACGACACCAACAGAGATGTCTCCATGCTGCCCGTAGGAAACTAGGCAAGATACTACAAACAGAATTAAACCATCTCCTTGGACAGAAAAAGAACATGAAGATTAAAACAGAACTAATACTGACGAACATTCACAGGGCAGAAGGTGAACAATGGAAACCATGTGTACCTGCTGGTGACACCTGACATTCCTTATTCAATTGACTTATATGACCCCTGGACAATTTTCTCATAAAATCAGAGTAATACTTGCGGTAGTATTTTGACATTTTGTTTGAAATAAGATAATCAGACGAAATCTTTGTAGTGGTCTGAACTCGTCTTGGCATGAATCTGTTGATATTGGATTCAGCAGGTTTTTCTCAATGCTCTTCTGCTACGGTCAGTGCTTCGCTCTAAAGCAAGGTGCCACATCGATCGTTTGCACCTGTATTCCCTCGTTAGACTAAGTGTTGTAGAGTAACAAGCACATCCGAAGCTTTTGGCAATGTTTCGGGGCCACCTGTCAGGATAGCGACTCCAATGTCCATGGTAGCTAGAGGGAAGAAGGACTTAACATTCACAAGAAGGGTAAAGTCGTCATTCTCAGACAATGCTCAAGGGTCTATAGGAGGGGAGGTGAAGGAACGGCTCATCACACAAACAAACTACACAATCACGCAAAAACAAGCACTGACAGGAACAAATTGCTACCCAACAGCTTGGCCAGCAGCGCTGCCCCCTCCACTCACGACCACAAGCACTGACTCTTAGCTGCATGAACATTGTTCTGAGGATGGGCAGAACCTGCGATGAGGTTCACCGATGAGGCACAATGTTCCTGCACTTTAGGCATGCAACATAGTTGCAGCAATGGCATAATACTGCACCGGCAACATAGCGACAACAACCGCGATTTGCCAGCTTGGCCAGGTGCAGAGATTAAGAGGTATAATGCCCCTTGTGTTATGTTTACACACTTCAAATCATGGCAAAGCTCTACATCTCACACTTTCATCCAAAATCACTTACAGCAGTGGGAAGGATCCCAGTTCCAGCCCACTCCCTGGTATGTGAACTCATGTCCTTTGCATTGTTAGCACAATGCTTTACTTGTTGAGTTACAAGAGTAGCACACAGCTCTATCTGGGAGTGTCTGCAATGTCAAGGCCTTTGGTTCATCTGCCTACTCCATCACATTCTCTCACGCATTCACTGCTCCCCACACGGGATCAGAACAAGATGCAGAAAAACTGCAAAAATCAGAGAGCACAGTGGGTGGACAAACGGGCTGGTTATATTGTTAATTTGTGTCTGGGGAGGGGTGGGGTTAGATAGTCACATGACTACAAAAGAAATCACCAGGCATAGATCTCTTTACCAGCAAGGGGGGGGAAGAAGGCCTTCACCAAACTTTCGGCCTTCCCAGGACGGTGCTGGCCAGTTATAGCTGCCTGGTTACAGCACAGACAAATACGGAGAAGAAGAGAAAGAAGGAGAAAGGAGAAACGTATTGGTGACAAATTATGAGGCCAGCAGGTAGAGAGCAGCTTCCCAAGGCTAAAGGTGCAGATGGGGGAAGAGTACAATCAACCCACTGGAGGCCCAAACAGTTCCCAGAATTCCCCCTGGCTAATACTTGAAATGAAATCCAGTTGGTCCATCGGCCCATGAGGACCGGTTCTGCCCAATCTCTTAGTGGCTTCTGGGACGTTTATTTCAGGAAACCTTCTGTCTCCGTAATGCTATTTTTGATGTGAAAGGCGAGAGGGCTTGCACAGAATGATGTAAAAGTCATTTCTGCATGGGGCTCTTTCTACCTTAACCAGAAGGCCGCACTAGATCACTGCCCCCCACAACTTGCAAACCTCTGCTCGCTGCCACTTCATTCCTGGGAGGCGATGGATTTTGATTTTCCACTCGATTCGTTTTTGCCGTTAATCGAGCGTGTGTGCAGGGGCGTGGCCGGAAATTCCGGGCCCCCTGACGAAACGTCACCCTGGGTCACCCGTGCTCCCTTACATTATATATTATTGTCATTCGACTCAGGGGCTCCCGTAAAGTGCCGGGCCTCCTGAATCTGCCAGGGTATCCAAGGAAGCTACTGGAAATACAAGAGTAAGGACACTATAGGGAGATGTAGAGCACGAGAGGGAAGGAGAAAGAGGGAGAGAGAAAAATGCTCACTTGGTGCCCTCCTCAGTGCCTCCCTCCGCGTCCATCTTCCCTTCCTCCTCCATCTTCTGCTCGTCGGAGATGAGCTCTTGTTTCCTCCGGCGACGGACGCACTTGATGATCACCATGGACAGGATGAGCACCGCCAGAATCCCCCCCACCGAGGCCCCCATGACTACCGCGATGGTGGAGTCCCGAGGCGGGGGCACTGTGGACCCAAAAGGGGGGCCGCGTGAAAGACCAGGGAGGGGTGGGGTGAGGTAGAACAGGGAGTGAGTGACGGGGTGGGGCGGGGCTTATTTTAGTGCACTATTTTCCAGGGGCGGCCATAATCATCTTTCACTGCAGCAATTAAACCATTTGCCAGGGGATTAAACTGTCATTTAATAAGGTCCTTTATTAATTCAGAAAGCCTGATTGTAGGCGATGGCAAGGAGAAGGGAGGGCCAGACAGTGGGCATACATTGCTTACGCCAGCACAGGGCCGTAAACAGCCAGAGCGGACGGAGATGTAGTCGCATCAATAAATAAAAATGTACCTCTGCTGAGTCATCATGCCTGGGTGGGCTAGACCTCCACTGCAATTTAATCGGGCAACAGAGGCCATAATTCATAATAATGTGGAACGTCTTTTATTATATAGCATTTTTGACCACTTCAGAAATGAATTTCAGATCATATATTCCATTTATATGCCACCCATACTTGTAGTCAACTGTACCCCGAATGCTTTGTTTACCAAATTTGTCTACCTGTTATTGCATTGCATAATGCACTGGGCCTTCCCCCCTCCCCCAACACCCTGTACATCCATCTTTCTAGACCAGTTTCCAGACCCAATCCTAGGTGACCCCCAGACAGTCCACATTTTTGCTCCCTCCCAGCTCTCAGCCAATCAAGAACACCAGATATTTAGTATGGGTGTGTTGGGAGCTGGGAGGGAGCAAAAATATGGGCTGTCTGGGGGCCCACAAGGACTGGGCGGGGAAATACTGGTCTAGACTGCTGGCCCCCTACCTATAACTTCCCAAAAGCATCAGACAGGATCAAATGAATCCAGTTCAACGTTTAAATGCGTAAACAGATCAATTACCATAGTCATGTAAGTAAACCTTTAAATTATCTGTATCCCGCCCCTTTACCTCCCCCCCACACACACATACACACACACACACCCAGTATCCTTACACTCTGTGAGGACGTCCAGCAAAATCGAAGCATTGCCCAGCTGCCGGTCTGGAGGGTTTCGCACATAACACTTGTAGATCCCACTGTCAGACATCTGGACATCAGAGATGGTGATAGACAAATCGTTCTTCTCCAGGTTCCCAGCAAACACCACCCTGTCGTCGAACCGCTCTGTCCGTATGACAGTCATCCGGTGTTTAAATGTCATGAACTGAGTAAGGGAAAAAAATTTAAAAGTAAAAAAGAAAAAGATGCTTCATGTTGGTGTAAAATTATAATATTATGTCTGTCAAAGTGTGTCAGCATAGTCACTTCAACATCTCTCCTTAAGTCACCCCAGTATTAACAGGAACCATCCAATACACCCATGTATTTGTTGACTGCCCCACTTGCATACCACATTTGGATAATCAATACCTCACTTAACTAATTAAGGTCATTAATTGAGCTGGTGGTCATATTTAATGAAAACATGGAAAGGCTGAGGTGCCCCTGAGGGGAGGTTTGGGAGCCCAATCGGTGATCATCTAGCCATCCAACAAGATATCAACAACTTTGACTCTTATTTTGCTTATATTGTAATGTTAAAATGTGCTTTTAGTTGTGAGAAAATGTACGCTTACTACCCAGATAAATAGCTCTAAACAATTTCGTTGACTACCTAAGATTTTAGCACTGGTAGGCGTGCTCTTCATTTTACGATGGTTTGATTTACAATATCTCAACTTCACTGTGGTGCAACAGCGATGCACATTCATTAGTCATCAAACTTTGAAATCAGTTCTGCTCCCGGGCTAGCAATACATCGTATGATACTCTGCTACCAGGCTAGTGATACACTGTATGATACTCTGCTCCCGGGCTAGCGATACACCGTATGATACTCTGCTCCCGGGCTAGCGATACACAGTATGATACTCTCCTCCCGGGCTAGCGATACACCGTATGATACTCTCCTCCCGGGTTAGTGATACACCGTATGATACTCTGCTCCCGGGCTAGCGATACACAGTATGATACTCTCCTCCCGGGCTAGCGATACACAGTATGATACTCTCCTCCCGGGCTAGCGATACACAGTATGATTCTCTCCTCCCGGGCTAGCGATACACCGTATGATACTCTCCTCCCGGGTTAGTGATACACCGTATGATACTCTGCTCCCGGGCTAGCGATACACAGTATGATACTCTCCTCCCGGGCTAGCGATACACAGTATGATACTCTCCTCCCGGGCTAGCGATACACCGTATGATACTCTGCTCCCGGGCTAGCGATACACCGTATGATATTCTGCTCCCAGGCTAGCGATGCACCGTATGACATTCTGCTCTCGGGTTAGCAATACACCGTATGATATTCTGCTCCTGGGTTAGCGATACACCGTATGATTCTCTGCTCCCGGGCTAGCGATACACCATATGATACTCTGCTCCCGGGCTAGCGATACACCGTATGATACTCTGCTCCTGGGCTAGCGATACACCATATGATACTCTGCTCCCGGGCTAGCGATACACCGTATGATACTCTGCTCTCGGGTTAGCAATACCCCGTATGATACTCTCTATTGATGCTAGGTGATGGCAGCATCAACTCGCTTTCAGTCACTGTAGCGAACACTAGTATAAAAATCTCATACAGTGTGTAACACTGCATTGTATGATGTTTTTCGGCATTTAATGAAATATTTACTTATTCAGTGACAGTAGTTATTTATTCTTGTTAGATCATCAAAATGTAACATCACAGTTACGTGAAAAGCACCTGTAGTATTGGCAGACACAATTAATCTGGAGCATATAAAATAAGTATAATGTAAATTAAATGGAAATTAAATCAGGCAATTGAGAGGTCACAGCATCCGCATCTATCTGCTTCTGCTGTCACAGTGCCAAAACACTATCAGCTTGGCTAAGCCTGCAGCTCTCACCTGGGTCAGAGTGAGAGGTGAGTAAGTATCAGACAGTTGACTACAGACAACCCAACTTGGTAGGTGACAGAAGACCCAATCTGGCTTTGTCAGTGTTGGATTAAAGTGAAGTAAAACAATCTTCTTTAGCAGTGACGTGAACAGCCTTATTAGGTCACTACAGTGTGATTTGTTACCTCAGAAGGAAAGGCCTGGGTGACTTTTTATCAACATAGAGATACACAAAAGTAGAAACAGGAAGAGTGTTTAATGAATAGAGAAAACATTAAAACGGGAACAGATAAAGGAGGTGTTCCATAAAGAAGGATTTCTGCTGGCTAAATTAACTTAAGCTAGCAGTCATGATTGTCCAATATGAATGCTCCTTAAACTCCTATTAGACAGTCATGACTTCTAGCTTATGCTAACCCAGCTAACTAGGAAGTCCTGCTTTGGGATTTCTGAGAACACCCCCCAAACCCGGCATTACTCACTATCTCCTCTGTGTCGTTGGGAGTCTCCTTGTAGGTCCAGTTCATGGCAAACCTACTGATATCAATCTTGTAGCAGGAGGTAAAGGTACAGGGCAGTCTAGCTGTCGTGCCATTGAGTGCGTTGACCTTGGAGGGCACCATTACGTCCATGGATGAGGCCGGAGAATCTGAAAGACGCCAACGACTGATGATGTCGGGCATCCATGCAAATTCCTGGAGCATTTCGCTTACAGACTAGTATGACTGACTCACCTTTAGCAATAGCTACTTTTAAAAGAGCTACTAACCTAACGTCAGAAGCACACTTCAGAGCTGCCAGCTTTGGTCAGCCTGCTGGATCAAGTGAGATCTTCAATTCGAGACGAGCCTTCTCACACATACAACAGGTATATTAACTTGTAAATAATCCGTATGGTTTGCAAACTACCCCCAACGCTTTTGATGTAGAGCAATATTAGGTTTATAATGGAATAATACAGATTTCTTGCATGAGCGTGAGAGTCTAAAAGCATTTCATGCCAAATGCGTGACAGTTGCCAACCCTGACACTTCAAAGAAAGTTAGAGACAATATGATTTTGCCTTGATACTGTCACCATGTCAGCAGTATTACCCGCTACATTAAAGATAACAGATGGGCATCAGAGTGACTAAAGCATTTACATCACAAAAAAATCTAATGACATTTCAATGAAGCTACAGGCATAATGTTAGCATGAGGTTACTTTAAGCAATAGTATACACTACATCAACGCTAATGTTTTAGTATCATAGAAATCGCAGGACTTACATCACAACAAATGAACTATGCACAACCAGAGGTAGGTATCTTAATAAGGATACTGACACAGTTGGGCAGAAGTAGCAAAGCTAATGCCAAACTTTAGAATCACGGTTACTGCAGTAATTACCGCATGAGAAATTTACCAAAATGCCATTTTTGTCAGTATTGCTTCAAAACACAATAAACATTCCTTAACACCTGCTTTTTGCTCAAATTACAAGTGTATTAGAGTCTCTTTACAATGTAATGACTCATGTGCACAAAGTCATTAGACTACATAAGTTGTTCAGCTTTATATCGAAAAGCAACGAGATTCTGTAACTGGCACACGTTGGTACCGACGAGCGCTAACTGGCTAGCCGCTGGCTATCCCAGCTCGTCTTCAGTGTGCATCTTATTTTAGCTGTCACAGCCCCTGCTTGCAGTGTGCGTGCGCGAGCAAGCGAGTGTGTGTGTGTGTATCTGAGTGCAGCTCTGCACCATCCCCTGCCTCTGCAGTCAGGAGTTTTTTCGCATTTCTGGAGAGGGTCCCACTGCTGCTGCTGCAGTTAATCTCCGCCGGGCTCGGCCTCTGCGGTAGAAGGCAGTCCGTCGCAGCCACTCGTCCCCTCCTGTCCTGGCTCCCTGCACACCAGCCCTGCCGCTACCCCACC
>JABFEB020000036.1:8781210-8799085 GCA_019775895.2 Stomatorhinus ivindoensis | reverse complement strand
CCTACTTCGCGGAAATTCAGTTATCGCGGTCGGCCTTGGAACCTATCTCCCGCGATAAGTGAGGGATTACTGTATAAGGAAACATGGTGAGATATTATCCTGGAATCTGCCAGTGCAGGACATCATGTGACAGAGGATTCCAGTGGTAGAGGTAAGGTTACTTAACGGGGATTCTCATAACTCATGATTTACAAGATGAAGCAAGTTTTAATAAGAATATATTAAAACATGACATTATTTTAAAAGAGCACATATCTTTTACCCTACAAAACGTGTTCAGGGTAAATTAATACTTATGAAACAGCACTAATTAAACTACTTAAATTCACAAAGCAACAGACATTTGAGTTGTGTGCTCCTTTTACAGTAGGTATACAAGAGTGCATAGAAATAAAGTGGTTATTAGGCCACGACAGTAAAGATTATCAACACAGCAAAAGCAAAATACTGACTATAGGCAAAAATAGCACGGAATTCATCGATGTTCCTTAAGGCCTTGCAGCTGCGGTTCTGGTAGAAAGTGAGATACTTGTGTGAAATTCAGGCAACCGTGATTTTTAAACAAAAGTATGTCAGTCAAAAGGTATAAATAAAAAGGGGATAAAAAGTGCAGAAGCCCTAAATTGCAGAACAAATTGACAAATCAGAAACACTATAACATTAACCGAAACTGGAAAAGGTACTGTAGGTACTTACAGTATCAAATCTCATGGCCCTGCCACTCTTTGAACACCAAGCTGCGTTTTCTGGTTTGCTGTTGTGTTTTTCAAGATACACGTGCAGCACGCAGTGAAATGTCACCGTGAATCACTCTTGGTTTAATATGGTTTAACTGGTTGTCATTGTGTTGCCTGATTTGGCATTGTGATTTCAAATTTTTCATAGTGTTTCTGGATTTGTCATTTTGTTTACTGATTTGTCGTTGCGTTTCCGGATCTGTCATTATATCTTCTGAAGTTTCATTGCATTTTCTGATTTCTTGTTGTGTTTCTTTATTTGTTCATTTCTTTTGCATTTCTGGACTTCTATGGTCTTTTTCATATTATATGCATGTGTACAAAAAGGACACTCCTGTTGTGCAAGGGCCAAAATCCCGCTGAGGGAAGAGTCGCAGTTTTCTGTGCAGCTTTGTGTTGTTTTGATTGTACACCAGAGGATTTTTTAAAAGGCGGAGTAGCTTTCTCAGATTGAGGGAAATATCTTCCTGTTGCAGTGGGCTGTGGTGGCCAGGTCTCCAGGGACAGCGTGCTTCAAGGGAGGTGTGCGGACAGGGGGGAGGGATATGGATTGAGGCAACAGAACGTTACATATTGATTCTGGAATTCCCATAGGAAATTAAATGGGAGAAATCGGCACTGATCACAGACTCACCATATCCATGTAGATGTTCTCTTCTTGGGCGAGATGACTTGGGGCCCTGCAAAGGACATAGATGTCCTTTGACAGACAGATACAGTAAGAACAGAACAGGGTACCGTTTAAGCTAGAGACTCAACTTGCAGTACATCCCAGCAAGCAAATAAAATACTGACTTTCTATGGCGAGAAGCACAGCCCATACCTGGTTTTGGTGTGGAGGACATCTCTCTCCACCGGGGGCGCTCTTTCCCCGACCCAAGCTGAAGGAACCACGCAGGAGACACTTTCAGTATCTGTCTTTACAGAGGAATCTTTCCCAAACACTATATTTAGCCAGGAAGAAGCTGAATTATAACCACAGCTAGAGCCCAGGGTGTTCTACAGCTGTCGCCTTATCTGCTAGGATGCTTGCTGGTTAGTCTGCCTGGCCAGCACTCTCTGTCAGCAGGGTACACCTGACTGGCTGTAACATTCTCACCGTTGTGCAGTCCACCGGAAAAGTCTCTTCCTCCATCGCACCAACACTCCCAGTACCGCCGCAGCAATCAACAGCACCAGCCCCACCAACCAGGACAGTTCCAAAGCCTTTCGCAACCTGGGGCCCCTGGTAGGACTTACTGGGAGGAAAAATGATTGTATGTTATTCCTTGGGGCTATGCCCGGTCAGGCCCCATGGCTGGAGGCCGAGTCACCAGATGTTCAGCCTGAAGACCCCCTCCCCAGGCCCAGCTCCAGGGCGAGGCCCCAGTCTTCCTAATCCAGGTGGGGTAGCATGGTCTCTAATATTACTCATTATGGTGGGTTTTCTGAATCAGACCAGTTTGCCTTGCATGTTTGCCTAACATAGCTCCTAGGATCACAGAGGCAGACAAACCCCTCTGCCATAACACGGTGGTGAGTCACGGAGGGGCAGCTCCCTGGGGAGGTGTTTGGGGTGAGACTCCGGGGCAGACCCACAACACACCGGAGAGATTATTCACTATCATCCTCAGACTTGAATATCTAACTCATGACCCAATTTTACATCATTACATTATTATGGCAATACAGATTATTCATTCATTTTCCATACCTACCTGTCCTATGCAAAGACTCAAGGGTCTGCATTCTCTCCTGGAAACAATGGGCAAGAGGTGGGGAATAGCCCAGGATGCTGTGCTAACCCATCACAGTGCAAACGTGACTGCAACACTAAATACCCAATGCTAATTGATAAACTATTAATAAAAAACAAAGGTCAACATATTCATACTTGTTTTCTCCTGATCTGGGGAGCTTGAATGTCCTGCAAAACATATAAGGACAGCATCCGTGCGTCACGGCATATTTCTAAGCAGCAAATTACCGGAGCCAAGATACCAACGAGCCGTACCTGCAGGGCTGTGAGTAACAGTCAGCTGAGTGTCGCTCTTGTAGATCAAAGGGCTGTCAGGAGACCGTCTGCGACATAAGTAGGTGCCACTCTGATTGCAGGTCACAGAGTGCATGATGATAGAGAAGTCACCTGCGCCAATGTCACCCGCGAATGTCAGCGTGGAACTCGCGATGACCGTGATGTTCGCGTAGAAGAAGACGAGCACCTGCTCCCAGCAACGAAATGCGAGAAGTATCTCAGCTGTCTTGTGTATGCATGCAGGGTGCCAGCGTGCGAGTGGCTGTGCTTGGAACTTCTCAAATGCACTACTACAGTTCTTATAGCACTTAAACTGAAAAACCAGAGAACACACAATATCACAGGAAAAACACTCAGTCTCAGCAAATAATCGCAATGGTCAGTTTCATGAATGCAAACATGCATGAGAAGCAACTGATACTTTAGCTCTTTGTTGTAGCCAAATTGATACTGTGTATTTTGCTAAATCATGCTAATGTTAAAAGTCAAGACAATGGACTAACAATTCATGACACTCATTTCAATGTATAATCTCCTTATACTGCACCATGTAGCTAGATTAAACACTGCAGTGGTGTGTCGCCGTTTGTCTATCAACTGGTGACAGTTACACGTATTACAGTAACGTCGCGTGTTAACGCGTAAGAACATGGGCTACCACGGTGTTATTAAACTCCCATTCAACGCTGAGTCTGTGATCCAGGGTCTGTGGGCACGAGGAGAAATTGCAGGGAAGGTGAACATCAGAGCCCTCCGACGCCTCTTTCCTGAGATCGGTGTACATGCAGCCGTGCGCGTGGCAAACTGTGGAGGACAGGAGGCAGATATACAGTCTCAATGAATCAATAAGGCATGGTCTGCCATGCCATAAAATGTAATTGCTTGATTGCATATGGTCACATTGTGATCAACTTGAAAGTGGTATGTATGATTTTTTTTTTCATTCATTATAAAGCCTTTGGAAATATGTTATTGTGATTATCGTAATTCTTTAGGGTCGAGTTTCCCAACTTTAAGACCCGCAGACTGGTGTATGTCAGGGGTGGGGGGCTGCCAACAGATCACAAGTTTAGTTATTTCCTGTTTTTTGAGATGCAAACAAAACCTGCAAGCATGAGTCATAAAAAAATTTAAAACATATAGTTTGTTTTTGGAAATCCTGCCACAAAACCCTCAGTATTCTGCAGCCCTAAAGAATACTGCTCTGCAGTCTGAAGGTTGGGGGTGCTGAATTACAACAAACAAAATTTAGCCGTAACATTTAATTTTAATTGTATATCCGCAAATAAAGTAATAAAACCGTGAATTATTTCTGGTAAATAAAATAAGCAGGTATTTATTAAGCATAGCAGCACGTTATATATGATTCTCACCCCAAAATATCACAACTATCCAGGCAAGGTGCTGCATTTGTCAAAAATCTGTCACCAACGAAAAACAGACAACATAAAAACACATTTATCAGCCTGCATCTTGTGTGCCATTTTAACCATATACAAGTAAAGTGATTACGGTTAAAGTAAAGTTCGTTGGCTAGTTAACACTTTTGTCAGAACAAAATGAGAGAAAAAAATATATTAATGTGCAAAGCAAGTCACACTACTTGATCAAGGACAGCTTAACGCCTCCCTGCCACGGACCTGCCACTCACCCTGTGTTTCAGAAAACCTTTCAGCTGAAACCTGCACACAAGATTGTAGGCGGTTGCAAAATTTGAGTGTGTCCAGTGGGTTTAGTCAATGATAGGGTCTGCAACGAAAATGTTCAACACGATTCAACAGTGTGTCTTCAGAACTCTGAAATTAAAGGGCTTCTCCATGCATTCCCCAGGTCATTGTTAACATTTTTTTTTACAAATAAAGCCATTAAGCATTAAAATTTGAGCCCATACATTATTTGTGCACCCATGATCTATGCTACTCTCTCCATCTTTTGCTTCTCACATCACTTATCATGGACTGCCAGAGCTTACCAAGCCATGACATAACTGGGTGTCACAATGCTTGAGAACAGAAAAAAAACACCTACTTCTGCAAAAACAGATGCTATGGAGAAGATAGAATGTTCATTACTCCGAGTTCACGCTAATGTTCTTCACAGCTCTCACATTTCAAGACAATTATATTCAACACGAAGCACAATTGAGTTCCATGGGGGAAAAAACACGGCACCATGCACCCTTTAAGCAAGCGATAACGAAGAACTGATAATTGATTATAAGGTATCTTGGTGTAAAACTTACCTGTGCTAGTAGACTACATCAACAAAGGGCCCTTCACATGGTCTTTCATCAAGCTTCAGCTCAGACAAGGTAATGACTTATAAGAACCAGAGAGAAGTATTTGTTTCCCATCATCAGAGTGTGTGTATCTCCCACCACATCTCACACCCAGCTTAGTATCAAAGTAACTGTTTTTGTGGCAGTTGAGCAGTACTGCACAAGGCAAACCTTCTCGCTATGCTGTCAAAACCACTATGGCCACAGAGCCAAAGGCGGCAAAACGTCTAAATAAAAATTTCCCATGCACTCACTCATGATCACTAAATCATTCATGTTCAACCTCAGATGGTTCAATGCTGATCATTTACTTTAACAAGACTTAACACAGTTTATTGCACTTTAACTTTTTAAATAATATATATGCATCAATGTCAGTGCAGTCAAATACTAAACAAAAAAAAGAATTTGACAGCCACTTCCCTTTCTTGGAACAAGCAGCTGACAGAACTTTCAGTTTCATGTTTCATGTTAATGATATAATAATTATAATTTTAATATGAGGGTAATATTTGAAGCAACAGTTCATATGAGCAGGATCTAAAAGTTTCTAGAGATGCACTACAAGGTGAAAAACCACTGAAAGTTACATATATGCTGGATACTGAAGCCAGGAGATGCCAGCAACACTGGTCATGAAGCGCAGAGAACATCAGCGAGTACAAGAGCAGCAAAGATGAGAAGGAACGTGATAAACACTAAAGGACCACAATCACAGGCTTCCAGTATGAGCCACTGCGCACCTGAAACATCACAGCAGAAAGCAGTTTATCGCCAGGTTTGTACAAATCTTAATAAGTTAACCTGTGAAAATACACGTGTACTGAAACAGAAGAGCAAGTGCATAATGTACATCGAGGCTATTAATGGCACGTCTCTGAGTGACAGTGTGCAAAAATCATAAAATAAATAACTGAAAAATTGCCAGAATCAAAATGAACAGACTGATCTTACAACAAAATAGTACAATCAATACAAGTAATGCTTTGTGCTATACAGGGTCACTGTTTATGTTTGGCTTGTTTGTATATACATAGGTTCACCTTAAAAAATTAAAGGAGATATATAACTCAAAAGCAAGCCTCTTTTGGTTACAGCAGTGTTTCTCAACCCGGTCTACAGGGACCTCCAGATGGTCCATGTTTTTGCTCCCTCCGTGCTCGTTGCCGGACAGTCCACATTTTTGCTCCCTCAGCTGGAAGCTTACCAAGAGCTGGGAAGGAGCAATTACGTGGACTGTCTGAGGCTCCCTGAGGATCGAACTGAGATTACAGCATGAAGTTTAGTCATCAATCTTCAACCACGTAGACACAGAAACATTGAAACAAGAACAGGCATTTTAAGTATCAGCAGAAATTAAGACTGACTTAGCAATTTTAGCATAGAGCTGTGCTCTAGTCTCAGTTCTCTTTTCAAACTGAGGGACGTGCACCTTCCCAGCGATAACAGCTATTAACACTGAGATTCAGCAATGGCTCCTTTTTCATTCTTCTCTGTGCATGGATAGAATTCCTCATCATTGGCTGATTCCTGGAAAGAAAAAAAAAAGAAAAAGAGGTTAAGAGGAACCAACGAAAACTCACTTCTTAGATTTAATGGATTAGTAATAGCTAGATGAATGTGGGTGGCCAGAAAGTTGTGTTCATAACAAAAATTATATATTTTATTTTTTATATATATATATATATATATATATATACACACACACACACACACCCAAAATGAAATACCTCAGTAAATACTGAAAAGATCTTCTGAAAATATGAGGTTTGTCTTGTTGATATTTTGTATCTAAAGGAAGTTTAGTAAAGGAATCAAAAATATTACATAGTTTAAATAGCAATACCTGCAGGTACAGCTCACAGCAAGGGAAGGGGCCATTTTTCATTTTGTGCCTGCTGTAGTCAAACTCCTCTCTGCAGAAAATAATACAATAACTCAGTTTCTCTAATTAGGCACAAATATAGAACAAATGGCAAGTGCCAGCAGACTGATGGCAGCACCAGGAAATCCAACCTACACCCAGCACCAGTAAGCATGACAGACTCCATCTTCAGGACAGCAGACAGATCCTCAAGGTATGAAAATTGGAGAATGGAATAGGGAGATTTAATTGGCACCCTCAGGATATGTCGGGTAGGAGCTGAATTCACATGCAAAATAATCATTTGGCTCTTTAGCTACCACTGGGGCTCGTATGACTGTTAATTACTGTCGAGACCCTGCCTCGCCCCCAAAATATCCACACCTCCCTCGACGTCTCAAAGCACATGTCCTTACACATCAGTGACTTCGATGGGTGAACGCCTGACTGTATTCTTGTGCTGGGAGCAGCAAATTGAACCCAGCAACACCAACGTGATGATGGCTGAGGGTATCAAGATGAACGCCATCAAGACCGCCATGTCAGAGAAGCGTACGCTCGACCCTGGTAGAGTGGGGGGAGGGAGCGGGAGAGAAAATGTCTATAAAGATCCAAGACAGACAAGGAAGAATACCGTGCCACAGACATACAACAGAAAAAAATATAGATTAATGACACTTTGTTAAAGATTTTTCTCCTATCCCATCATACTCTCCACAAGACACACATACAAGTGTCAATTAGCTTGGGGGGGGGTCACATAGCGGGGTCAGTTAGCATGCTGTGTCCCTGGAGCTGGGGATTAAGGGCCTTGCTCTGGGACCTAACAATGGCATCAGTCTGCCAGCCCTGGGATTTGAACTAGCAACCTTGGGCACGGGAGTTCTAACCCGCGGAGCTGCCACTGGCCAGCTCAATACACAAATACACAATATACACACATACATGATCATGAACCCAAATTTACCCCTAGGAGTGACTGTGAGCACAGTCTGGCACGGGGATCCATGGACATCACCGGGGGGGTTCCTCACGGCACAGCTGTAGGTACCGTTGTCGCTAAGGGAAGCGTTGAGGAGCAGGAGGGAGGCGTCGCCTCTAGCGAGGTTCCCCGGCCACTTTATGCGGCCCAGGAAGCTGCCCTCTGTGGGCAGGTATGGCTGGGAAATGAAGTGAAACACCTGGGAAGAGGAAAAGACACGTAACAATGGCAGAAATATTTAGGTGTTCTCATTTTTCCACATTCCTTTTACATTATTAACGTAAAAGAAAAAAACAAGACTGAATTATTTATTTGTGTAACTAATTATCAGGCCGTAGGTTCATAGCTCCAGAGATAATGGAACCGTCATAACAAAATCTGTTGCATAAGTCTGGGTTAAAAGATTTTTTTCCCCCACACTTAGAATTGACATTGTGATTTTCTCTCACAATTTTGAGCAATAACCATCTAACCATCGACATTCTATACCCTCTAGTTCTATGCAGAGTCGTGGGTTTGGAGCCTATCCCAAAAACTACAGGAACAAGGCAGGAAATAACCCAGGATAGAGAACCCACCTCTTGAGCAACTATTTCTCCTTATAACAATAACAGTAATAATAACAACATCAATAATAAAGGAATTATGATTATTAACACTATATATCTAAATGAAAACAGAACCAATAATCTGATTACTGGAAAAAGTACACAATCAATTTTGCAGAACCAAAAGGGCATACTCCAGGTTTTTAAACTCATTTTAACTGCAAGAAATATGAAACTGATTTAATCATAACACTTACAAAAAATGTTTTTACTACAAAATTGTTCCACATCCTCATCCCCTCCCAGGTGTTCAACACAGCTGAAGGTAATACTGCACGTAATAAGCTTAGCGGGGACGCCTCTTCTGTAATACCCCCCCCCCCCATTCCGCTTTTACAACTTCCTTCCCAAAATTGTCATCTGCGGACCGAAGTTCCTCAGACTGAAAGAAAACGTACTGAATGTGTTGGGATGTGAAGGTCACGCAGTGGTAAGCTGGTGTATAGAGAGCGATGAAATAGTGACTCAGTAGATAACACTGGCGCCTCACACCAGTGAGATTGGCGCCTCATACAGGGCGTTGTCCTGCTTTGTGCTCAATGCTTCCCGGATTAAGCCCAAAGATAGACAGATGTAGCCCATACCTCTATGGTGTGATAAGAATCGTGATATATAGATATGACCAGGGTTCATACACGTTTTCGATCAACAAATTTCCACAACTTTTTCTTGACTTCAAGATGAATTTCCAAAAATCAGTTGAAAGAAAGATTTTTTTGTTCAACCCATTCTGGAAGAGTGTTCGAAGTTACGATGCGATCATTGTCACATGGCACTATTACAAACATCCAGCTTGTGTAGAGGAACCAGCTGTTACCATCTTACACTCATCCTTTGGATATAGATCTACCTTCCATTGCATATACTTGCACAGATATACACGCAGCTTCTCTCAGTATCTTCAGATACACACTATTTAAAAAGTTGCTTAGTAAATTTTCCTAACCTGGTCTAAACCATTAGTCATCACATTCTGGATATCTGAAATAGAATTGTGCATATCTGAAATTAAAAGCCCAATAGACATGAATGGCAAAAGTGACATAATTTCTCCTAGGAAGAATGACGTTGTGGATAACTGAAGTGCTCTTTTTAACTAGTAAGAATACAATTTTGACTAGGAGAAAAGCTATTGTGAATATCTAAAATGTAATTACGGATAGGAATGTGACTTGATTAAATGTTAAAAGGAGTGCAGTTTCACAACGCCTCACAAAGCAGCACACATATGCACACCTGCCTTTTTGTACCATCTGCTATAAACCTTTTATGTCACATCACCACAGACTGGTAAAGATCGGAGGACGTCTGGTAGAAGGTTAAGAAGTCTTACATGGTCACCATCAAAAGTACTGATTATCAGATTGCTTAAGCTACATATAATATTAGAGCATGGTGCAGAATCAAAAGTTTCTTTCTCATACCACAAGAGGGAGCCACTAAACTCCTTCGTGTAATATATCAGATTCCACTGAAATATTTAGTCCAATCCCTACCTATAATTTTTCAGCTTTCGCTGAAGCACTCCAGAAACCAGTCAGCGTGGGGCTTTCCTACAAAGCAGACTAATCTGATTTTCAATTTCATTCAGACACTTCCTGCTGAAGGGAGCTAAACTGTCTGTGGACCAGGCTGATGAATACACATCCACAGGATGCAGAACACAACCAGCCAGGAGGAAGGTCGAAATAACCAGAGCTGGTATCTGGACTTCAATCACGGGCCCAACCCTGCAAAAAATGTTATAACGCCACTGAACGTGTTTCGTATACTCGTCAAACATTCTGATCTTCCCTTCATATGCACAATACTCGGACCGGGCGATATCATAATGATATTATATCGCGCATGCTCAATAATCACCAGGGCTTCAGATGACAGGCAAAACATTTGGCCAAATGCCAGTTTTTTGGTACTATACGAACATTTATTTATGCCCACAATTTGTTAAGCAGATTGGTAGTATGACTAAAATATTGAGACCACCAATGTCCTTTTACCTTGTTTATCTGCAAGATCTCCTCTTTTAAAGGATGTCATGGCTGCTGAGCTGTTCCTTTCTTCACTGACCCTTCAGTGCAAATTGTATTAAAGGTATACCACACATAGTATACCACACATAGTATGCTTTTTTAATTTAATTTTTTAATTTAATAAATATTATCAAGCTTTGGGTGTCATAAAACACATCACTAATATTTTGGCTGTACTATTAATCCGCTTACCAAACATAGGGCATAAATAAATGTCCATATAATATGCTTTGCCTTTGATCTGAAGCCCTGGTGATTATTGTGCATGCGCCATGTAATATCAATATGATATTGCTCAGCCCTGCATAATACATACAAATTTTTGGGTTGGCTTAATGACTTGAAGTTCCCAGAAGTTAAAAAAAGCTTTAATTATTCAATAACAATAATATTATCTCGATCAACTGCGTGTTCAGAGATGTTGATTTACAGTTACATTCAGAGGTATTAAAATGAGAATCACCCATTTTATTCCATTCTTGCTGTTTCTAATTTCATTCACTCATTTACTCATTATTTATTTGCTTGTTTTTGTTTGTTTCTGAAAGCAGACACTTTTATCCAAAGTGACGCTCAATTGAGAAAGTCAACGATTCCCAGGAACAATTGGGGTTAAAGGTTTTTCTTAAGGTCTCAATAGTTAAATCACTATACTGGCCATGGGGTTTGAACAGACAACCTTCTGACCATAAGCATAACACTGTAACCTACTGAATCTCACAAACGTTTCATCTATAACATTCTTATATCGAAACAGCTGCTACCAAAAACAAAATTCATAGTGGTTACCTCAAATTGACCCATTGCTTTCTAAGCAACAACTCTGCGTCTTAATGGCTTAGTAGTCAGTATCCTGTCTGGTTTCAATTCCCCTCGTGGGGGGACAGAGACTCACCGACACTGTGTCGCCACCTCCCTTTGGTCGGTATGACCATTCCACAGAGGTACGGCTGCTGGTGGGGCTGGTGGAGTAGAAGGAGCAGCTGAGGGTGAGGACCTCGCCTTGGACGGCCTGCAGGGTACCCGAGCAGGTGATCTGCATGGGATGAACCTGGCATACAGCTATGGGTAGGAAAACGGAGAAGGGGGAGCAGGGGTGACGAGATGGAGCACAGACATGAGGGAAAGAAGAACGGAAAATGTGCCATTTGAGAAATAACCAGCGGGCTGGGACCTTATTACCAAAACAAGAATGCAATCCAATGAAGAGCCATCATTCATATCACACTCTTAAAAATATTGTGCTCTTACTTTGTTCTCCTTTCTGATAATGTCACCTTTGTAACACACCCAACCAAAACCAATTTGTAATAATGCCTTTAATCGTACCTTAGTCACTGTTTTAACTGCAAAACCAACACATACACCATGTTATGACGATTATATTTTGAAAAATACGAGCCTAACTTAAATGACCAAGAGCTGAAATCCAACAGAAAAGTACGACATATATTTTTCAGTTCCCAGTATCCGAGGTTTAGAAGTATTCCTTGATCATTAACTGATTTTCAGTATATGTAATAAACTCACAACTCATAAAATAAATTGACAGCAGTTTATCATTGTTAAAACGAAAAGCTGGCTGTCTGCATACTGAAAACTCAAATAAGGGTGGGAATATGATAGAATCAATTTGTTCGGGAGAATTTCTCTTTTTTAAAATGACCTACAATAAACTGAATGTACTCAAGGACGGTTTTCCTGAAGCCCAGCAAGACATGGCTGCGATCCGCGTCCTGTTACACAGAAACCCAGACAGCGCACGGGAGACGCCGCTGTCTGGCCGAAGGTCACGTTTTAACAATTAATAACCGGCTTAAGGGAACGTTTTCAATACATTTTATAATATACTTGCTAAACTAATCATTAAAATTAATCATTAAAATTCACCAACACGTTTCCATACGTCGCAAACGAATGGGAATACTCATCATTCACGAATACTCATGACACTCAAAATATTTTGTAAAATATCCCATCTTAATAATTCCTAGCAAACTAAAATCGATAAATAAGCAGATTTTTCTAATAAAAAAAAGAAATTAAGCCGCAACGTAAACTTTTCCTTACGAGGTAATTAGCTTCGTGTACATCGGGAATCAACAAACAAAAGAAAACTGGAATAAACTCACCAAAACTGAGGACCAGAAGGCAGAACGAGACGGTTTTGGGATGTTGAGGGCACCCCATATTTTAATAAAGTATTAAAATACGTGGGGAGGGAATACAAAATACAAATTACAAAATGAAACCAAGCAAGTCAGAGCTGTAGACGCTGGCTCGGCGCGTCCATGTTGCTCTGCGGCCGCGCGCATACCTGCCTGACAGGTGTTTCGGGAAGTGGGTGCCGCGCAGCCCCAGCCTTTCCATTTTCGGCCAAAAACATCAAAACATCGATTTAACAAAAGTGGTGTATACACCCAGTTCCATTTTCATTCTCGTTATTTTGCTCGAACAGGGGGTTGGGTCTAATAATTAAAATGCGTCCTGCTTTCATAATATTTATTTTATATGGTAATCTGTGGATAAGCACTGCGTATTTTTCAGACTAAAACATTTCCTTTTTTACAAGTATACCTAGAACTCTACAAATATCAGGTTCAGGTTTTTGTGTGTGCCAAAGTCCACTTTTACGCGTTAAATGCTTTGTATTTCTCCATTTTTTTAATGTAACAACAGTATAGGTCGGCGTTGCTTTAAGACTCCATCTTCCATCTACATGTTTCGGTTATGCCGTTTTCAAACCTGTAAAGCACGATATTGAAAACGTTTTTTCTTCAGTCCGCAATTCAATTTACTTTTAATCTTGCATATGTTCTTGCCTGTGTTCATTGTGATAAACAGTGTATCTAGCAGTTTACCATGGAAGGGTGAACTTGTTAAATGTGTCTATTTGAACACTTCCTGTATTTTTACCCAGTAATCTACTATTGACAAATAGGCCTACTTTTTGTAACTGAGAAAATACACACAAACCAGAGACTCAATTCCTGGTACATAGATCCATCTGCCTAAGGTGTGGTAGGCCTATGTAGATTTTAGACAAAGCGGTCTCTATTAGACACAATAGTGCATTTTTCCACTCTCTGCTGGTGTTCAGTTTCACCACCTCAATGAGGATGGCTATACAGAAGGGTCTCTTAGCAACAGTGATGTCAGATGCAGAGATATTATTACCAAATCCTGAGTGGAATGGTGGCACACTGAGTACCACAGTTACCTCACATCTATAGGGTTGAGGATTTGAATTCTTGAACCCCTTTTTTGTGCAAATTTTGCATATCTTCATTGTGCTCATGCGCAGACTAACTTCTCTGGGGGTCCTTTTGGGCTATTTCAGCTATTTTTTGGAGCTGAAATACTGTAGAAACATGAAACATCAATAATATGCCAATCAAAGTGCGCAGTAAAACCATTGTCTGTTCCTTCTTTTGCTACGGTTAGTCTGGAATTATTGCACATGCCCATTTAATTGTGTTCTCTCCAAAACTATTCACAATGTGTCTACCACTCTAGCGGGATGGTATAAAAAATAAACGAGATGTAATGTTTGTCCCGTATGACTGCACCGATTTCTTTGTCTGTTATTAGGCTATTTTGTGTCAGTTTGTTTGGCAGTGAAACAACTGGTAGACTCCAGTGTTAAAAGAAAGATGGGTAGCGTGAAGTCTCAAAGTAGAATAATCCATTATTGCTGGATGGGGGCAACTTTGTCCATCCTGAAAACAGTCAATAAAAATGTGAATAGAGTTAATAATGATAGTAATGGTAAGGAAATTGTATGTCCTTGTGCAATAACAACTCGGATTAACCAAGATTTGCTCTGAGAGTTCAATGAATATAATTGGCTTCAGCATTTTGTAATGCTTGACAATTGCAGCATAATACTATTCTCCACTCTCCTGAGTTGATGTGAAGTATCACTGTGTTTTGTCTGTAGCAACTGAGCCATCGCCAAATGTTGACATGCTAATACTATCATCAAGGACAGTTTTTATTTTCTTTCCACCACACCCATGGTTGGAAATGAGGGACGGGCGTCTTCTGGCCAACAGTAGGCAGCTTTTCCTCAGTGTGGCTGACGCACGTCGTCTAAGAGGTGTGGAAGATTTCCTTGCAAAGGCCAGTCTGTGTGAAGGCAAGTGTGTAATTTGTTGTATGGTAATGATTCAACAAACAGTAACACGGTGAAAGCAGAGTAAGCACAGTTTCTCTCTCCTGGAATGTGAATTTATTTATTGGCATTTATTTTCATTGATGTATTTCAAAACATGAAATGTTTCTTTTAAAACCAAATCTCCAATAATGCAGAGCTACAACGTTTGTTGTAGATGTAAACACTTGAGTGGTAGATGTCTGGACATGTACCAAATACTGATGTGCAGTAGGTAATAAACCACAAGCACTAAATGTTCCTTGCTTGCATATATTGCCCTGAATTCAACATTAAATAATAGATATGAATCTGTCTGCTGAAATTTACTCACCTTTAGCTATTAGGAGAACTACCAAATAATGAAAACAGGCAGTTCATTGAATGGGTCAGAAGAGGAAATGGTCATTTCGGGAGGAATTAAGGAAGTGTGCAGATAAAATCTTGGTGCATGGGATGGATTTGTTTTCTTAACAAGGGAAACTGTATGTATGTATGTATGCATGTATGTATGCCTGCATGCATGTATGCAGGTATGTATGTATTTGTTTCATCATCCTCAAAGATAATGTTCCCATTTTATTTCTTGTCTCTTTGTACCACTCTTTAAAGTCCTCTTTCTCTTACCTTTCTATAAAGTTTGGCACTGGAATCGCTAGATTACTCAAGAGATCTGGACTTTGATTCACTCTGTGTAATATGTACTCCTGCACTCTAACTCACACAAACACGCACAAAGAATTTCTGGCACAAGCTAAAATACATGATTCATGACTGCTCATGCACAGCACCGAACTGCTTGAATTTAACAATCTGATACATAAAAATGATATATAAAAAGTCAAAATGTGTGTTTAAATATTTTTTAATTCTTTTTTTTTTTTTAAATGAAAACTATGATATTAAAAACAATAAAAAATATTTTAAAACTTTTCAAAATATACCAGGTGTAATGTATACAAACAGAACCATGATCAAGTTTTTCCAATAAGATTGTTAGCAAGATATTTAAGTGGTTTTCTTTACCACCTTTAGCTACTCCAAGAACTACCGAATAGTAAAAACAAGTAGCTCAGTGAATGGATCAGATGAGGAAATGCTAATCTCAGGATGGTTTGAGGAAGTTCACGACCTCTGGCCGCATCTTGGCCTTCAGGTCTGGCTGTCATATCCTCCATTTCTTAAGGAATATATTCTGACATGGTAAAATTGTGGGAATATGTGCACTGTAATAGTACTATCTGCAGGTCTGCAGACCACGTTTACTTTGTAAGGTCTACAACAAGAAACTGAAATTATAATTAAAAATAACAAGTCATGGGTAAGATTGATTATTCTTTTGCTGGAAGAACCCACATCCTCAGTGTCCAGCACTGGTCTGGTAAGGCGTGGCGTTGTAGAGACCTCTCTCACGCAAAAATACTTCCACATTCTTCTTCGGAATGCTGCACGGACTTGTTCGGGGTGGCATGACAGCTACTTTGTACATGATCTGAAGAATTCCAAGTCTCCGCAAAACACCGATTTGCCTTCCATACACAGCAAAAAAAAAAAAAACACACAATCTAAAAAAACTTGTAGAATTTTTGTTTTTGCCATTTCTCTTACCGTTTTTCATTTACAGTTAAAAGCTGGACTCCCCAGTCGTAGTGAAGTTCTTCCATCGTGATTCTGCAGCACAGCGATACTATAAGGGGTAATCTTAGTAGTCACATCCAGCCGGTACACTGGTGCATCACTGCATTTTAAAGTGCAAGTCCGGAACGTTCCGTTCCGGGCCAAGAGCATGGCCGCCACATCCTGCTTCGACTGCTTCAATCTAGCACCACCACGCTGTTGTCACAGAGCTTCTCTCCCTCGTCTTTCAAGCTGGACGCCGAAGCTCGGCTCGCTGGCCTCTCAAAATGAGCCTTCTCCTCCATCACATGTAGGTGTGTGGCCTCCTCTACATTACTGAGACACACAGATGCCTGACATCAAGAACCTCCAGATGGTAAATGGAGAGCCGAAAAAGAGAGGGGAAGGGGGGGGGGGGAATGTCTACACAGTCCACTGGAGGGAGAGAACTGTATCACTGCTCTGCAAGCACTGGAAAAAATGTGACTTTTCTTTGTTGCATTAATTTTCCTCTCCATGCCTTTGTCTCGTAGAAATTGGCGTACAGTTTCAGTCATGTCTGACCAGTGGCTATGCAGTGCACTCTTTCAGGGGGAAGGTTGAGAAGAGAAAAGGCCTAAAAATCCCACAGAACAACACTGCAGCCAGCCGGGCCGGATTTAACAAGCGATTACAGTGCATTAGCAAGCTAAATGCTAAGCATTTCACTTTCAGACCTCTGAGCACAAGCAGGAAATGCAGCCGATTTAATCACTTATCTATAACAATGAAAAATTCTTAACCAAATTTAGAAAGTGTCCGAAGGTCCACATACACACATTACACTAGTTAGTAGTATGAAGCCATTGGCTAACAGTGTACTGGGATTCTCAAGAAGAATCAGTGAAAAATTTAAAGTTTGATTGATACAGGATTGAGAATAAAGAACTATACAATCAAATTTTTTTCAACAGTTATTAATATATTCTATTAGTATCCTTAATATAACGCTTTTTAAAAAGACAGAAAAGGAAAGTGCAGATTTTAAAGAAAAAAATACTATACAAGAAGTCCACTGTCAAGGCGCTTTTGTGCCAAAGAGTGGCTTAGTGTCATGTTTCCACGGTGGAGCCCAACCAGGAGGAGACGCAGGGCCCTGTTTCAGCACGACTCGCTCCTGATGTTACCGAGCCGTAGGGAGTCGTCAGGGTTTTGGCTCAACTCCATACCGGGAGTCATCAAGGCCAGTGTCGGCCTTCGCTTGGCTGAGATGTCAGATTCAGCGTGACCTTCAGAGAACAATGTTCTGCATGTTTTTTTTTACTGTAATACTGTAAATGAAAAATAATACTCTCAAGTAAACATAAGTTCCTTTTTCCTATAGATGTTAACTCATGAATTCTGCCAGCTTCTATTTGACTGATACTTGGAATTCTAGATGTCATTTTCTTTAATTAAGGTTGGTACTTTCTGTTTTTATTTCATACCGCTTGAAAGCCACTGTGACCTTGTACTGCCGAAACAGCGTGGACCGTCAGCACAAGGTCACCATCAGCGCCTTACAGCAGCTTCCAGATCGTAACAGAAAAACAAATCACACCCCCCTCCCC
>JABFEB020000036.1:8763646-8781199 GCA_019775895.2 Stomatorhinus ivindoensis | reverse complement strand
CCAGCCCAGTTGGTTCCCGATTGGCGAGATAGTGGAAAGACAGAAGAAGAGTCCGCCTAGCTTTGGACTCAGAGAGGTGCTGTACAGGAAAGCTCTAAAGGGTTTCAGAGTCCCAGGAAGAACACCCAACATGCTCCTGGAGAAAGGAGATTGTGGGGGCTTAGTGTCCCAGGTCACATTTCTCTACACCCCCCACCACCGCTCACTATCTCACCACATGGTGGAGCCCTTCTCACTGGGACAGTGCTCTTCTATGTCTTCGTGTTTCCTCTGGTAATGTTTGACCGCGACAACAGTGATGAGGATGATCAGCATAAGCAGAATGCCGCCCCCGATGGCTGCAGCCAGTATTGCGATCTCAGACACGGAGGCTGTAAGAGAACAAGAAATAATCCACCTTTCCGTCCATCCAACCATCTTCTATACTGCCTGTCCCATACAGGACTGCAGGGGTTCGGAGTCTATCCAGGAAACAAAGAGGATAAGGCAGGGAATAACCCAGGATGGGATGCAAACCCAGGGCGGAGCAGACACACCATTCACGCAGATAAGTGAATTTGGTAACTCCAGTTCACCTTAGCATGTTTTTGGACTGCGGGAGGAAAAACCAGAGGAAACCCCACGCCAACATGGGAAGAACATTTTAATTCCACATAAGTAGACTTAGAGTGTCTCTTCCCTGAAATGGCCTGGAATCCCATTCAGGGCGTTTCCCTATCCCTGCTTCCCGGGATATTGGTTTCCCATAATCCTTCACCATATAAGTGGCTATGGAATATGGGTAGAAATATCAGTGTGGTGTCAGACTGACCTGAAGTCACCACCCGGAGGCGCAGTTCTCCCGCACGGCCGTGCACGTCCGGGGCATTTGTCACCCGGCAGGTGAACGTGCCGTTATAGCTGAACTTTACGTTGTGTAGTGTGATGGAGGCATCCTTTCGCATGATGTCTCCAGCCCACTCCACCTGCTTGTGAAAGGGGCCAGATTCAACCATGATGGGCTTCTCATTGTAATACAGGACCTGCAAGGGAGACAGGAAAATCACAGAGGCTCCATCAGGGAAAGAGGTTTCCAGTGTCATCAGACAGAAAATTTGGTGAATGTATCTTTGAAGGCTTCTGTGAGTTTTGCATCCAACTGTTTCATTTCTGCTTAAATTATTTTACAAATCTAAGCAATCATATATTTTGTCCAGTGGCTGTTTTCCATTTGTCATTCAATTGTTATTTGTATGTTAATCTATTTGTAATATACGTCTGGTAACACTTTGAAGAGGTACAATAATGTAGCAATACACTGCTTAGTCACATACTGATCCCATGTTTGTTCAACATTAATCAATAATAACGGATCCTGTATTTCATGCAGTAACTATTTGTTCATGACTTGCATTTGAGTAGTAACGGAGTTACTAAGTTACTTGTACCCCCTCAAGTAAAGCATTACCATTTGTCATTTCAGTTATGGAGGCTAAATTAATGAATGACGTTGTGGATGTTACCAAAATACAATCCACTAAATCACTGCTATATGATCTGTTCTCTTGTGTTGATGGGAGAGCTGGATCAAATGTGCATATGTCACGTGACTTACCGATTCTTCATGACTCTGACCCTGAGGTCGGAAAGTCCAGGTGACGGTCACACTGGATGAAGTGATTGGCTCCGATGTCTGGAAGGTGCATTTCAGTCTGATGCTGGTCCCATTGACGGCCTCCTGCTCACTCGAGGTGTAGGTTGTTATCCCAGTGACCCACGGCAGGCCTAGGGGCAGAGAGACACGGTGGGACCCCGCTGCGTAGGACATCACACAGTCAGACGTGGCTGCCTGTGGCTTTGCATGTTGTGCAGGTCTGCAGGCCAGGATCTTTGGGGTAAAGGGACACTGAACACACAGGTTCACAAGGCAGGGAAGTGACGATAGATGTCAGGGCAGTGTTTCAGTGAACCAGGGAGCCTTTATTCAGATATGGACACTTCAGGTCCAGAAATTAGAAATCCAGTTCAAGATTTTGTTTCAACCAACCAGTTGAGTATGAAGAGTCACAATCACAGAGTACTCAACTGGTTGGTTGAAACAAAATCTCAGAATGGATTTCTAATTTCTGGACCTGAAGTGTCCATGTCTGATTAAATGCTCCCTGCATCACTGACACACTGCCATGGCACCTATAGTTACTTCAGAACCCCTTTGAAAAAAATTAATAAATAAATAAAACACACACAAATCATTGCTTATTCTTTCATACTTTCAACTCTTATCCAAGCCAATCTCACTGTTGGGTGCAGTGCTATGCCAGGCGGTACAGGGCACAAGGCTGGGGTATACCCTACACAGGATGCCAATCCGCACATACACACACTGACACTTTATGGGACATTTTACACACAGCAGCTAAGGCTAACCGCAGTTCAGCAGGAGTAACCCCAGAGTAAGCAGTGGAGAGACAAACAACACAGGGGATCGCACTCTACCACCCCCAGCACAATCAACCAATCATAAAACAAAGACATCTCAGAACATTTCAACCCCAATATCAATTCAGAATATTTGTAAATGATTTAATGTAAAGTGTTCCTGGACGACTTACAAGGCAAAAGAGCCAAGCAGAATTTGCCAATGAAACATGTTATATATAGCAAATGTTTTATTGTTATAATCAGAAATGTTAAATATAAATGGTGTAACCACTCTGAAGAGCAACGTGTGTTGTTAAGGTTTAAGAGCAGCACTGGGCGGGATGGTGAACGGGCATCACCTGACACAAAGGAGGGAGAAATGAGTAGGAACGTCGGGTGGAGAAAAGGGTTTGAGAAGTCCGGACAGGAATAACAAAAACAAAACATAATCATTCTGCAATTGGCCTAAGAGAAAACACTCAGGAAAACAAAAGACAAAAGTTCAGGCAAAAGACCATAAACGGGAGCAGAGTCGGGCACAATGGTCTGGGTGTTTGTTTTTGACTTAAACTGCCATTATTACTCATATAATATATAATGCAAGTTACGTTTTACATTAATTGCACCTTCATAGTACATTCATAGGACATTCATAAGCAGCATATAAGTATACCTTAACAACGGCAATAAACATTAACAACAAAAATTATAATAAAAATAACAAACAATACAATCCATCCACCTTCTGAAACTGCTTAATCCCAACTGGGGTCATTGGGGGGACCAGAGCCTGTCCTGCGAGCATCCCTGTCCTGCGAGCATCCCTGTCCTGCGAGTATCCCTGTCCTGCGAACATCCCTGTCCTGCGAACATCCCTGTCCTGCGAGCATCCCTGTCCTGCGAGCATCCCTGTCCTGCGAACATCCCTGTCCTGCGAGCATCCCTGTCCTGCGAGCATCCCTGTCCTGCGAGCATCCCTGTCCTGCGAGCATCCCTGTCCTGCGAACATCCCTGTCCTGCGAACATCCCTGTCCTGCGAGCATCCCTGTCCTGCGAACATCCCTGTCCTGCGAGCATCCCTGTCCTGCGAGCCCGTCCTGGGCACAGGCAGGACCCAACCCTGGGCAGTCACCAACACACCACAGGGCAGGCACACGCGCGCGCACACACACACACACACAGAGCCAAGTTAGAGTCGCCACTCAACCTGTCCTGCACGCTTGTGGACCGTGGGAGGAATCCGGAGCGCCTGGCACAAACCCACAGAAACACAAGGAGAGCAAACTCCACACAGAAAGGACCTGGGAATGAACGCAGGACCTTCTTGTTGTGAGGCATTTGTTATTAATGTATATTAAAGCTGTTGTTAAGCTATGTTAGGATGTTACGGTATGCTTATATGCTGTTATGAATGTTCAATGTAAAGCGAAACCTTATACAATATATGAGTGATAATGGCAGTTAATGTAAAGTATCACCTAACAGAATGCCCAATGCTACAGATTTTCCTATCACATCAATTACTGCACTGTACATTAAGCCTAAGCATTCAGCAGAGATAAAAAAAAAATCTTTGCAAAAAGTCCCAAGCGCCTGATCCATATGAAGTTAAATATCGATTTAAAGTGACAGCAGTGGCAGTAAATTGCTGCTGACGAGTTTAGTGTAAATATTACTGATTCTAAAAATCTCAGATTTCTAGAGAGCAATATAACATTAAAAGTAAACTACCCAGGTACACTTACCAGAATTCCCCCAAATGCCAAATGTAATTTCTTTCCACATAGGGATGAAGCAAATTATGACCCAAATAAGATTTCATACTGTGAAACTGCCATTTATTTACAATTATTGTCCTAGGATAATCGTTCAAGTCTTTTTAAGCAGGTACGTAAATATCCTTCTTCTTGCTGGTGGGTGAAGGCAAATATATAAATGACAAATTGCTCAATAAATGCAGTTAATATGTTTAAATAACCTCCAATTCACGTGTCATTTCCTTTCCTATCAGGCATTCTTAATGCTGGCCATCATTCTGGTGGTGGTACAGTAGGTTGCATCGCAATGAAAGAACTTGGTACGTAATCAATAGGTTTCAAGTTTGCAATTCAAGGAGAGAGACTGTCATTCTACACTTATTCCATATGAAAATATACTTTGGATTAAAGTGTGCTTCAGGTAACTACACCAGAAAAAAATTATGCAAATAGTCAGTTACGTATGGACTAACCTACACGCACCATCTGAAGCCTGGATGTTTGATAACTTGATATCGATAATATAAAAATTTCAGATATTGAAATTGATAATATTTACACACATTCAAACACGGAAACAGTGCGATGTTATTCATCACTGATTCTATTGCTACATTGTAGGGTGGGTGCATTTGCGTAACATGAACTCTTTCCCACAGCTGGGAAAACCCCGCCCACTTTGCTCAGTGACCCGCCTTATCAGCGCAGTGAGAGTTTCCTGCTGTCAGTGACAGGACCTGCAGATCTAGACTGAGACAGAGGAATATATGAATGCAACCGTCTCCTGCGTGTCCTAATGTTCTTCGAGCAAACTTGCCGAATGCCCTGCGGGGGCATTCAGTTTGCATGTTTTCACAAGATTTTAAAGGATACAAAAAAACTCAAAACACAGCGTTTCAAAAACCCATGATAAAGGTAACATACGGAGTTCAATAAGCCTCCTCTATGCCTGTAAAGAACAGTTCTAGGATATTAATCAAAGCGTGGAGGTAATCTGTACTCCTTGGGCAGATGTGCAGTCTGGACCACCTGAGAGTCCATGTTTTTGCTCCCTTCGACCACCCAGTCAGACAGTCCACATTTTCGGTACGGAGGTGGGAGGGTCAAACACGTGGACGGTCAGGGGTTCCCCCGAGGATCAGACTGGGATACATTGCTATAGACCGAGTGAAAGCTATGCAGTAACACATACTCAGCCGCACTGATAAATGTTCCTTGTGTGCCGCCTGTTACAGTGGAACACTAAACATACCAGTTCTCAAAGTGTTGTAACTTGTTACCTTATGTTTACCTCTGTCTCACTGACTTGGCCTTTAAAAATCACTCACTCACATGCTGTCAAACCGCAGCTCTTAGCGACACTAGCACTACACTCTCAGTCAAACCCAACCGGCTTCAGTTTGTGGCCTTTCAGGCACCACTGCCTTTCGATGAACCAGCCCACCGTTTAATCTTACATACTTTGCACAACTCCCTCAATGTCTTTTATACATGTATGCAGAGGATTTACCAAAACAAGCTGGTAACTTACTCAAAGGGCCAGTAACAGTCTACCTTCATTCAATGCCAAATCTTGTCATGTACAAACATATCATGCTACTTCAGAGAAGGACATTGTTCTCTTTGCCAAGCAAAAGGCAACTTCGAAAATTCAAACAGCCTCTGAACTTTGAGCCACCTGGACAAAGAGACTCCTCTCTATTTTGGGCAGTTTGCAGAGGATTGCATGGGGGGGTGGAGAGGAATAATGCTCAAACTATAACCTAGAAGGATGGGTCCCAGATTGGAAGGGTGGGGGACAGTTCCCGACCCCTCACCCATAAATACATGCAGTCAAGGCAGAATCACCAGACCACAAGGTCAGTGAGTGACGCGTGACATCCTCCCAAATTCTTAAACATTCACCATCAGCAGGCCCTTGTGCAACACTAACTAAAAGAAGAAGTATGTAGGTTCTATATTTGTACCGTTTGCCATAGAAACCGATTACTTGCGCACATATTTCTTTCGTCAGCTGTAATTTCTGGTATTTCTTAGACGTACCTACCCTTCCCATTTTTGTGAAGCTGCACGAATTACGATATCCTTAACGAGAAGCTGCTAAGAAACAGTAATATACATTGGGTTATACACTAAACACAGACACCAGTTCGCTTGGCGTAGAGCCAAATAATTTTGTGACTAAGAGTAAACAGTAACCAGAAATTCTGATAACGCAATAACGTCTGACGGTTCAATAATTCCCAGTAGTGAATTATTGGGGGGGGGGGTGAGTCCTAAAGAAGTACTCATAGAAAATCATAGTTCTAAGATCTGTGAATATAAGTACTGTAAACAAAACTTTAATCCCTGCCTGAAGTTTATTCACGCTTAATGTTACAGTCTATGTTACAGTCTATGTTACTGTCTCAGGTCAAGAACCTCAGCGTGTTCAGTTTGCTCAGACAGATTCCATGTGTAGCAGGTGGCAGGTAGGAATACTTTTACATGCTGGTACTTGCACGGTTGTGCAATGCTCAGACCCAGAAAAATAGCGGGAATTTAAAGGTACAGGTCCCGAAATAAGAACGTCTATATAATAATGCTTTATCTCGATATAACAGTATTGTATTCATAATGGTAATATGATAAGCATCTTCAGGTTTCATTTTCTGACAAGTTGATTACAGAATGTAGAAGGTGGTGTTAATGTCATCTTCAGAAGGCTCCATCTAAGGATTATGACCTTACTGTGGTGGTTTGCATGCCTAAGAAATACACAGAGCTATGCATTTCATCTAGAGCTTGGTGAAAAGCTTACTGGGGACTTATTAAGGTGTGATCCAACTAAGACCTTAAATGAAAGGTTCAAAAAGGAACAGGTATACCCTGCTTTGAATAGGGTTACTGGGACCCACAGTAAAACCAATGTTTAAGGCCTTTTAAGCAGTGGTTGCAAGGAGCTACGACCAGAGGACAGGCAGTCCGCATTATAATGGTAACCTAGGAGCCACTGGTGAACACCTGGGGTGAGCAAAGCCCTCCAGCTGAAGGTGGCTTCCAGGGAAATCTCCGGAGACGGCTGGAAGGTCGGTACGGCCAAAACGGCATCTTGCAATATTTTTGGATAAAATCACAATCCACATGATCATGATTTGTCTTTTGTTTGTTTACAAACCAGCTAAATTGGAAAGCATGCAATAATGCTAATTAATCATCTAACAAGAAACACTACTTGTAGCATTATAGTAATAAATGTACGTTTGGGATGTTTACATTAAAGGTGGTTTTTTTGTAATCAATTCTTCGTCATCAGACATACCGCACACTCTATTTCAGGGGTCACCAACTCCGGTCATGGAGAGCTACTATCCAGTAAGTTTTCTATCCTACCTGGCTTCTGATGAGCCACACTAGGTCTCAGGTAAATACTGCTCTATTTGACAGCACAGCTGACCTCTCTATGAACCATGTGTTTACCATGTTACATGAGTGTAACATTGGTTATGTCACTACCTCTGATTAGTCAAAATAAATGAAGATACCGGAGATCTGGGTTGACATGATGGATTATATGAAGTAAAAAAGGGTACATTCCATACATTATTATTAGTAATAGTATCATAAATTGCAATATTTTGATACATTCTCGGTAACTGAAACTTGAAAATTTCCAACCCCGAACTTAAAAAAGAACCATAGAACAGCTGAACGGAAAAACGTGTAATGCAAATTTACGCAAGCGAATACTAATTATGCTAGTGTTCAATGGTAAGATAACACGTTCTCACAGACGAGACAGCAGAAATTAATACATACTAAAACATGAAACATTGAACAGTAAATAAGCATCTCTTCAATTTTATGTCACTGCTGCTCTCAAAACCCGGCAACGCCTTTACCAAACCGACCCTTCTGCAGTGGGAAACTCAAGTGAGCTGGAACCGCACTGTAACTAGTAACCCTTAATGGTACAGCTCAGATACGGATCCTTGTATCAACGCATATAATAATGCCACATTATGTAATAACTCGTAATATTGTAATAACAGAATGCAACAAATTCATAATAATAATGAATGATAATAATGATGGGGTATAATTATATTATAATATAGTCTATAAATTTGTTACCACGGTGTGTAACAATGCATTATGTAGTAACACATGAGTTATTACACAATGCAGCATTATTTCATAATGTATTGCTACATTCCCATATGCCAGCGGGAAAGTGCAATATCACTGCAAATGAAGTCACTATAGTGGTCAGAAGCCTCCACAGTGGACAGGGCGCAGGGTAAGGAAATCCGGATAAAATGGAAGCGCTCTTTGATCATCATAGCGGAGATAATTCATTGATCGTTTATAATGATATAAGGATGTCTCAAATAAGGATGTCTCAAAAATAAGCTATCCAACAGACTCGGGGCATTCTGCAGGGATGTAAGTCTCCCAGCTTGTTTGGGAACATTCAGGGGTTCCAGGGAACTGGCTGCGCTCTGCGTCTATGAATAAACAAGTCTGATCTGACCAGTTTGGCACACAATCACTGCAGTGGACGAGAACCACAAAGACTGAGGAAACACAAATGAACGAGAAAAACCTTCAGACCTGAAAAACAGCTTTTTGAGTCTCACTTGGCAGCGAGGGGGGCCAAGTGTCCAAAAGTCAAAACATCTGGTAAGAAAATACTGTTTGCTAAACCAATGTGAAATCTTCCGAACGTGTTAAATAAGCAGAACGCACTTCCACACACCATAATGTCCCATCACTCCGGTCATGACTGATAACATTTGAATCCAAGGTTGTATGACAGAAAACAGCACCCCACTGAAATGGCTTTTTTCTGGGTCCTCACACCATTGTAACACAATGAACCGGCACTGTGTGGTATACAGTAACTCTATTGCCCCATGAACTGTATAGCAGTGCTTACAAACAATGACCTTCAATCTCAGATCCATCAACTGACAGCAAACATCTAATCAGGGCGACCATCACTATGACAGAATTTTAAAATGTAGGATATATAGATCAAGTTAAGATTAGACTTAAGTAAACCTTTTAAAATCTAAAACTCAGCTTTAAAATCACAGGATGTTCATCAGTCCATGACACATTACACTGATATAAAACAACTAAGAGGAGTTAATACACAAGAGAAGATTTTAAAAAAAATCTTAGCCTGAAGCATGTATGAGCCATAATGGACCACTGCAGGGCACATACATGCACACACTCGCACATACATGCACACACAATCCCATATTCCATGGGCACTTAAAAGACACTAGTTATCCTTGAGAGTTATGAATTACTGTACCTTTTTCACAGACTTTGAGACGCCTATATTTAGCCAAACGTGCATATGGTTAACCTTTTGTCAAAGACTGGCTAAACAAAACCACCTAGGACTTTGTTTTGCTTGACTTATATTTAGTATAAAAAGTCCATTCTTAATAATAAAAAAAAAGGCTATTGTCTGCACGCCTATTGTCACTGTCATTCCGGCAGAGTCGTGCCAAAACGCCAAAGAAGAGACCAGGTGGGTATGCGAGTGGAAAAGGCAATAAACACAGGATTTCAGCCACTGCACGCAATCTACGTTTTTATGTAGAAGCAGGAAGCAGACGACGTTGGATCAGTTCGAGACAATGTGTCTAAGTCGAGAGCGACAAATGCTGAAAAGTAATTAACCATTTTTTTACATTGGAATAATTCCAAAAACAACTAAAAGTATAGTATAGATTTTCAATCTCTCTCTGAATTAAACAAATCTCATATCAACATGGTCTTTGCATACTCCACCTGTGGCTAATATGTATTAATAATTCCTCCACGCTAAAGATGACAAAAACTCTTCGAGCTGAAACTGAAGACTAACACCTATACATGTAAACTTTAAAACATTTATACCCCCAACTAAACAATATACAGCAATATAACAGAATAAGCAGTAATAACATTTTCCCTATCAAATCTAAGGATTTCTACTGGCAAAGAAAAATATTACGTAAAAACTTGCGCAGTTCGTTCACTTCGTCTCACCTGACGCCACGAGTCCGATCAGGACAAGGAACTGGAAATGAGATCCGTGCATCGGGTCGCCGTGTCTCTTCAGCATGATTCAATTTGACCAGTTGTAATACTTTTCCAATGTCTTTATTTACTTTTTTTAATCCGTAGCGTAACCTGGCCAAAAGAAACACTTGCAATGACTAACGAGATCAAGATCGTGCCTGATCCTGCGTGTCACGCCCTCCCACGTAGCGCATTGCCGGGCGTGGTTTGAACGAGTCCAGCGATCGCTTTCTCTGCAATAAGTTTAATGACCCGCACGAATCCATTGATCCATTGTGAGAATAAGGTCTTGTCCGATTTGTTTAACAGTAGAAGATGTTACCCTTCTTCATTGACCCCTTGTTATCAGGTATTGAATGAATTCTCACCGTAAACCTTATTGTTTTTGAATTCGTGAAGGCTTACTACTGTGATGTTAAAGGCTCCCATCGTTATACATTTTTAGAATGTTTAAATGTGTTTTTTACTGTTATTTTTATTGAGGAAGGGTCTGCAACCATAAACATAAGGTATCCACTTATATGTGCTGACTACTGTCAAGCAGCCGTCCAGCGCTGATAAGAAGCAACCTTCTGAAGCTAAACATGTGTAAACATAATTCATCAGGGGTCACCAACCTGTTTGAAACTGAGAGCTACTTTACGGTACTGAGCCATACGAAGGGATACCAGTTTGAAATGGCCCCCTAAACTTATCTAAACTTCATGTATAATAAACGTGTTTTAAATGCTTTTTTTAGATATTGTCATTTTCAAATCTATATAAATGCAAATGTGATTAAAGAAGAATAGCAACTGCACCAAATTACATTTTAGACGCTGACCACCGGTGAGTTGTGCTATTTTTAGAACAGGTCTGCGGGCACCATGTCGGTGAGCCCTGGTTTAGTCTATTTAAAACGCGGTAAAGATAATCCATAAGGGGCAACCAATTAACAAAATTTTATGCCACTCAGATTTACCGTGATTTTTAAGAAACACTGCCAAAAGTTACCGGTCACGCTGAGTACGGATTTAAGGTGACTCTGCCATCTAGGGAAAAGGTGACGAATGACAATGGCTTTGTAGGAAAACCAAGGCATTTTTTTGTTTTATGTAAATGACAATCACTAAGACACCGAGACCAAGAAGATACAGTTATAATTGGAAAAAACCGAATTGAATGAAATTTTGCATGGGACTGTGCAGGAAGTACGTCAGATAGTCACAGGAGTGGCTAAGTATCCAGACTGAAAAAGGTTGATATATTTACTCTGACGTAAGCTATACAAGCAATTAAACTTTGAAACTGGGTCAGGTTGAGAAACGTACTCTTAATTTCTTTGAACAGAAAATCTGTAGTCTGTATTCCAGTTTTTAAAATTGTATCCTTTTACATGCATGTTACTGCCTGGGTCCATGCTGCATCTGACAGAACTTTCCAGTACAATCTTATTCAGGCAGTATGTGTTTTTTTCTCTCTTTTTGTAAGTGGAAAACATGCACTTTGACAGTCAGGCGACATGCAGTTGAAAGGGTCTCTAAGCTACCTCGCAGCTGGCGACTTTAACCAACCCGCCCCCCATGACCGACTCCTCTTGTCCCCCCTGCTCTGCATGAAATCTCATCTCTGATCAACTTACGGGCTGAGCCATAACTGCTGTTGCTTCCTGCCATAAGAGACAGAGAACAGAGGGGCGACATACGGCTAAGACACAGCGTCCAGGCTAAAGCTCGAGGTATATTTAACTCTCCTTTTATCCGAGGCCCAAGTCAGAGCCGTTGCTGTGACACTTCGTTACAGTTTGAACGCCAGTGGAGACGGAGAGAGAATCAACACGCCGAAAGAAAATGATGAGAGTGGTCTTCGTCTTCTTCATTCTGGCGGTCATGGCGGAAGACAAAGGTGAGGGAACGTTTTTAGAGAACTCGGGCTTCTTCTGTTATTTTCAGAATTCATTGAGTAATTATTATCGATTCAGCCGTGTTTACAAACTGTTTCATCAGGTTATCGCCACGGCGCTAGCATCTGCTATTGATGTAGAATGTGTATGTAAAATCTATAGGTACGATTACGTTTTTTTATCAGTATAATTTAAAAAGTGATTTATCAGTGTTGTGCTTAATATATAGGTTCGGTATGAAAGTTAAAAAAAAAGTCATTGTTATGCTGGGAATTCTGTAATATGTAACATGACAAAAGCGTATAATCATTTAATCTCTTTATTTTTAATTTGTTGCATTCATTATGCATGTAACGGTTCTGCGAATAGATAACAGAAGGTGCCATATTTTCAATTTAAAATATAAAATGATAACACACTCTGTTTGGGAAAAGTACCATTTATACCTTTGTGGGAACATGTACTTGTCACTGGGGCTGTACCCTCAAGGGTCTGCCAGTTGTACCCTTAGCTATACCTTTTAAGGTACAGAAATGGACTCTGAGGAACATTTCCGTACCCTTGGGGTACATTAATGTTGTTTGTACCTTGGGGAACAAAACTGTACCAGGGCTGTGCACTATTTTCTGACAGTGTAGAACATTTCTTGTGTATATATTGATTTTAAGATGTTTGTATGCTGTAGCTTAGTGAGACAAAAATTCATGGTGAAAAAACAAGACGAATGAAGTGGACTGCAGTGCATGAGTGTCTCATTTTCTGTTTTTTAGAGACAATAAAAGCGCATTGGGACAAAGTTATATTGACATGTCCGGGAAACCCCAGTGAATGGGGATCAAAATCGCAAGCCATACGTATCTCTGGCAACGTGGAATATACATTTCCCTATGAGGGAGACCACAATGGCATGTTATATTACTGTATCTATAACAATAAAAAATACAGCTTTTATTTTAAGGGAAAGCGTGAGTATATAAATGTTTTTACTGGTTTAATATGTTATATTATATATTACATTGCTATATGTTTGTTTAGCATATTCAATAAATAATTCTGTTTGGAATCCTACACTTGTTAAACTCAAAGTAGGACAGAGCAGTGTTTCCCAACCCGTTCCTTGGGGAAGCCCAGACAGTCCATGTTTTTGCTCCCCTCCCAGGGAGTCCCTGAGGATCGGATTGGGAAACACTGGGATAAAGAATTGACGTGCTTTTGTTGTAATCCCACTGGTCCCATTTTAATTCCCGCTGTCCCAGTAATCCCACTGGTCCCTTTTTAATTCCCGCTGTCCCAGTAATCCCACTGGTCCCTTTTTAATTCCCGCTGTCCCAGTAATCCCACTGGTCCATTTTTAATTCCCGCTGTCCCAGTACTCTTTAATGTCCCTTTTTGTGCTTGTCTTACTATCATATGGGCTGTAACCCTTTCTGACTTTTATCTGCCCCTGATCTCTTCCTTTTCCCTCCGTTTCTGTTACGGTCATGCTGAGCAGTCTGTGAGAAATGCTATGAGCTGGATGGGATGTGGCTGCTGGTCATCATAAGTGGGGACTTGCTGGTGACCGGGGGAGTTATCCTGTTCGCCTACCGCCGAGCTCAGTGGAAGTCGGAGCCGCCCCCTGCAGCAGGTAAGGCTGCTATTTCCAGCTGCGCACCAAACCCCATAAGCAGCGTTTACGGTTTGTAGTGAGAGAGCACTATCTGTGGTATGTTTAAAGGACCTTTTAGGCAATTCTATGGCAGAGATAATTCCGTTACCAAAATGTCATGCATTTGGTGAAAGATGGCAACCCATTCTGCAGTATAATTTGATAGCTGGGATGCAACAGGAGAGAATTAATTTATCTCAAGCAAAGCAAGCCTGTTCTTTTCAAACTGTAGGCAGATATTCCTCTGATCCTAAGTCCATTACCGTGGAACTAGCCTGGTGTTCAACAGGCCAAATTATTATTCTGATGATATGGAAAAAAAGCAGGGGCAGGAGATGCTGAAGGCTAGAAGGATTTCCCTTGTTCAGGTGACATTTAGATGAGCTTCGCAGTTTCATGCACCACGTAGACTAAATGCAGCTTCCTGTAGTGCGGTGAAGCTAATCTTTAATAAGCAGAAACAGATGATTCACCACATTCTTACCAGAACAGGCATAGCAACACGAAATATATAAGTAGGTGCTTGTAGTGATTGCCAAACAATCAGATTCCTTTTAGATGTATTGGAGATGGTTGTTGCTACAATTTACTCTGTTCTTTTAAAACGACCACGACTTTTGATGAATTTGCCTGGTTCGAAGTTCGCGTGCAGTTACATCACAGGGGAAGGTGTAGTTTATTAACGCAACAATGGTCGATCTTCTATGCAGGCTGACGACACTTCATCTAATCGGTGTTGGGTCCAGTAGCTACAAATCCACACCAGGATTTTGTTTCTACCAGTCACCTGAGCATAGAGAGTCACAATCATAGAGTACTCAGCTGCTTGGTAGAAACAAAATCGTGATCTGGATTTGTAGCTTCTGGACCTGCAATGCCCAATGCTGTGTAGATTATGTGTTTTTAGATTGTAGGTGAAAATATAAACAACACAGGGAGAATTAAACACAGAGTGACGGACAGGAGACACCGCTGCCCGCTGGGCCACCCCTTAAAGTGACAGTAACAGTTATTACAGTAAATTTCAGTCCCATGGAAAGGAACGGTGTTTCAGGCAACGCGGCCGTACCACATGACAGCATGTGAAAGCCGTCTGTGTGCTTGTCTTTCAGCTGCTAACCACCAGAGCGCCTCAAGAGAGCCGGAATCAAACTATGAGGTGTGTCCATCTGCAACTGCATTCTTCTGTTTATTTTATTGGTCGACAGCCGTTCCTAAGAGTTACCTAGTTCCTTAGGTAGCCGTTATGAAATAAAATTTCATCCAAGGCATCTTACTAATGCCAGTTCTGTACAGTGCAGATACTTACTATCTAAATGTAAATCAAAATGTAGGCATGAAAGATATTGCACCTCAGAAATGTAGTTGTCTTGTATATAAAAAATAATTAAAATGTGATTTTAGGTCATAATCTAAAATCATGCTGGTCTGTAGAATATCATTGCTTTAACTTTGCAAGAAATGTAGCATGATAGCAGAGGTCATGACCAAGGGTAGGTGGCCATTCTTATGCTGTGTTTTTGGGTCTGATTTGCTTTTGCTGGAATGCTGAAGTTCGTCATTAGATTCTGAGTTGAGGTTCCCTTTGTTATTTTTCCCCTCAACTACCAGGATCTAAGCCCAAGGACCAGGGACAATGCAACTTATGCTGGGGTGCACAGGACAGGATAGACGCCCACTGTGCTCTGAAATCTCCTCACCAACCATCTGAGGCTTTCTTGGTCCAGACGTCACCTCCACCTTGAAGCTGGTTGAGATCTTTGAAACATCTGCGTGCTTTTCGTGCATCTATTATATCTTGCAGTTTTTGATACAAATGAAAGCATATATCTTTTTGTTTAAAGGCATTTAAATTCAAAAATAAAACTGTTACATTTTGCCAACAAATAAAAATATATTGGCATTTGCTTAATGTGAAGATAATGAAGCGTCATCTTTGGACCTGTTACCCATAATTCTTGCATTGCCCTTGTTACTTAGGATGTCCCTCACGATGCTTTTAAACACACCTGCATAGCTGTATGCTACGTCCTGTTTCCTTCTGAAGGTAGAAAAAAGTTGGTTACTAGCAACTGGTTAGTCTACTCTACAAAGACCATTGTAATGTTTCAGGGAGATGCTAACTGATCTCAGTTACTCATTTTGTGTGTTTAATCTTGTTTCACAAGAAAAAAACACATTAAACAGAGTTAAGTGTCATGCCATGTACGTATGTAAGTAGGTAAAAAGGAAATCAATGTGAAATATTGATTTTATCAGGCAAGACTTATATGAATTAAAATCTATTAACTTAAAGGTTAAACCATCAAAATGTCACAGGAGGAAACATTGGATATTTTAATGTTTTATCACTTCTGCAAATATCCAAATATATGCAGATATGTGTTAAGAAAGGGTGACGTGTTGGTACAGTGAGTGACATTGGCGCCTCGCACTGCCATGGCTGGTTGTTTGCATGTTTCTCTGCTGCACCAGTGTTGGAGAGAATTGAAATTGGGTCAAAACAAAAATCGGTGGTATTGCCCATCCATCCAGTTTAGTTTCACACAAAGCAGGTTTGTACCATTCTATTTTTTCAATTTTAGGAAGTCACAACACATTTTCTCCACATGTGTGTGTTGCAGGGTCATACCACTAGAGGAGGGTTATTTTTTTTCATCGATTTACTAAATGCATGTATATTTATTTATGAAGATCTGAAAGGGGGTGAACAACAGCTCGACCAGACCAGAAAAGCCACCGGCCCCCCCAGGAAACCTACAGGTGCTCTCGATGGCCACTCTGTCCCTGACACCACGGAGAACTAATGTGCCAGAGTTTTGTTTACAATAGATCTTCTCTGTGCCATGTATTTCAATAGGGTTTTGATTAAATTCATGCCAACCTCGACAACGGAAATGTAACGAGGCCAGAACTAAGCTTTATCAATTTGAAACCTCTTACCCAGTTAAAATAAAGCAATATATGTATGAATGTAAATTGGCATTATGTGCTATAATCCCACTGTTTTCCAAAACCAAACATTCAGTGCAAGATTATGGTGAGCATGAAGTTTAACCTCCCAAAGCAGTGTAGCAGCCACGCCACCTGTAGGTCACACTAAGTAATCCATCTGAAGTTAAGCATCTTGGCCAGTTCTTGGATGTGCCATGAAAATGGCTGAGAGGTACAACAGAGGTACTGACTCTCTGAGGTCATTAAAAATCCTTGGGGATCCTTTGAAAGAGTAAGGGCAGTACCCCAATATCCTGGCTAAAATTGCCCACTGTGACCCTCAAATCTAGCCTCCTAACCATCCCCTATACCTAACTGATGAATTCTGTCCTGCCCCTTCACCACCTAGCTGGTGGGTGTACTGCGGCAGAATGGCTGCCTTCGCATCATCCAGGTAGGTGCTACACAGTGGTGGAAGTAGCTCCCCACTGCCTCTGTAAAAGCACATTGATGTGCCTCATTCATTAGGCACAATGCAGGGCACAGTATTAATAAAGTTACAATTTCAGTCGAAGCTCAGTGTTTTCAGTTTTTCACCATGTAAAATCGTTCATATTTTTGTTCATGTCATACCAGCTCCGTGTGTTAAGTGAAAAGACTTTGAATAATGTGTTTGTAATACTTGATTTTCAGCTTCAGTTCCTTATGTGTGTTCCCAGGAAAATGGGCTTATTAAAAATATTAGTTTGATCCAGATCCAACGGGTCCTGAGGAGTTTGGGTCATTTATGACGGCCTGTATTGTTCCAGTAATGCGACGGCTGTGCACTGTTGCCACGTTTCGGGTCTCCGAGGGGGCGGCGAGGAGGT
>JABFEB020000036.1:8740334-8763322 GCA_019775895.2 Stomatorhinus ivindoensis | reverse complement strand
TGAGTACAACTGTGGGAAGTTCATTTATGATTAGAGCTTTCACCTTTTAGGGGTTTGAACCCATAAGCAGGTGGTCTGCAAACAGCTTTGCACAGCTGTGCTGCTCATTGCCTCCGATGGGGCCTCTGAATAAATTTTAATACATCTCAGGTTCGTATTTAAATGGATGAAAATTCAGATCCCACGCACGATTTACAAACTTACTGCCAGTTCTCACTAGTACTCAAAAAAGTAAATTTCACTATGGGTTTCTAGATATAAAAGGATAATTTACCTATTGTTGATTTATCTGTTATTTTCAAAAAACTTTGCATTATTATTTTCAACTTTTTGGGGTTAACTCAGATGGCGAGACAGCAACAAAGAGTGTAGTCAAGCAGAGTTAGTGGGAAACGTTCAGTGGAAAAAGCCAGCCTGGCATTTTCATTGATTTTGTAGAAATTGAACCAACTCCGATGGTAGAAGAATGACATAAAATATTGCCACAGAAGCCTGTAACAGGCCCTCATCAGACGATGCATCCTGAACATTAGACACAAAATATCTGAATGTTAGTGAACTTCCGCAACACTTCTGCAACACTGATACCACTTACAGTAACACACAAAAAAAAAATACATACAGATTCAGATTTTCACTGAAGCAGATTCTCTTATGCTTTTATTTCATGTAAAACAATAAGTACAATACAGGTTTATAACAAACGCTTTTTATCATATCCAAACAATTTCTGTCACTCAGTCTTACCTAAAGATGTAGACTTTTCTAAGTTTACAGGGATATATATGTGCGCTGTGAGGCCCTCGCTGTAAGTGTAACTAGTGAGAATACATCTCGCTGCTGGTTTCTTCCTTATAGGCTTGTGAAAAGGCCCCTTAACGCATGTGTGATGGAACACTGAATCTCTTGATGATGTAGAGGGCAGACGCTTCTATGCTCTTACTTCCTGCCTTAACAGAGACACAGGCAGCTGAGGCGAAGGACAAAAGACGGTCTGAGGTTCCGCGCCGAAGGGCTATTTCAGCAGCTCTCCTTCCACCATGCCGCTGCCCCCACGTCGAGTTCTGACCCATTTCGAGATCAGGCTGGGCAGCCCTTGGGCTGATGATGACCAAACGGACATGGAGAGAATCGAGCTGCAAGCGAGCCGTGTTCATCTTCCTCGGCCTGACGGTCCGGATGGTCAGAGGTGAGGAGGCGGCTTTACAGAAAGCAGGTTTCTGTTGATATTTCCTGCTTGTAGCATTTAATTACGGATCCATGAGTTTTCAATAATCGCTCAATTTTGTCATCACGTAATTTATTTTTAAAATACTCCCATTCAAGTAAAAAAGAATTATTAATTAGTTGGTTATAAAATTTGGACTCTGTTATTCCTTATTATTTTTGAGAGAAACTGAATTGTCGTTTTAACATAGTTACATATTTTATAACCTAGGTTTTCTTTTTATGTTATTAACATTGATGTCATATGAAGTACATATAAAAAGTATAATAAATATCTGTGAAAAGGCAGACAAGGATCATAAATGCTGATTACTGTACTGTACTGTAGAGTAGCTGCTGTAAATTATTAACTTGCATTTCCATTATATCTTTTTAGTCAGTAAAGTCTTTCAGCCAACTGATGTTAAACTAAGATATTGAAACATAATATTTAGGTAAAATTAAGAATAATGTGCAGTCAGGTGTGTTAAATATAAATGATTTTATGAATGTGAACTCAAAGATCAAGTAACAAAACACTCTGAAAAAGTTTACATTTTCATTTTGGGCACTGACTGTTTTTCCTGTTGTCTGTCTGCATGCATTGAGGTCCAGCCAAATTTTATTTGTTCAAATTTATACAAAGGAAACAACCAAGGGACAAGAATTAAGTGCAGTAGATATGACTGTGACCTCATAATAATTATATTTCTACTGGCATGAAACAGAACAGCAGTTTTCAACCCTCTGTGTTTCTACTTGATTAATCGTTCAGTTTATGCAATGTGAAATCCAACCCTCTGAAGCAGAAATGTTTAACTCCTCCCTTAGTCTAAAGATCTTCATTATTTATGTACTTATCTTATTTTGACCCACATTAATGGTAAAGTCCCTGTCTGTGCCTCCCCAAGGAAGGTTCAAACCCCCTGAAATATAACATAGTTGTGATACTAGAGTCTTACATATTAGGATTTGTCTGTAACACAGTGATTTTGTTAAACAGTTGCCCTACAATGACTGGGTTAAGCACTTATGCATCCATTCTGTTTAACGAACAAATATATGTTACACTAATGTTACACCAAGCACAAACTGTAAATCACAGCTGCGGGGACTCAAAGGTAGTTTAAAAAGCAAAAATTACATTAAAATATTTTATATTGAACATTTCATGTTATAAATTCCAAAATTTAGAATGGTCCCTCAATTTAATGAGCGCTGAATGTAGATGACTACCACCTACCATCTTCCAGAACGTCATCCTGTACAGGCTCAGGCTGAGCTTGGAATCAATGCCAAGAATCATCGTGTAGCAGATACCCTGGGCAGCTCGTTAGTCCATCACAGGAAACACAGCTGCACACTATGAACAAAGTCTCCTAGCTGCGTGTTTTTGAAACGCGAGCGGAAACCCATGCTAACACAGAGTATCAAATCCGCAGCCCTTGGGGCATGCAGCTACGATGCTAACCGCTAGCTATCTTTCCATTGCTACTATCTAATACTATAATTTTATACTAAAAAGTATGATTTACTGTGCCCTTTCCCTCATTTAAAAGAACTAAACTTTAGAACCGGAAACTAAGGCAACCTCAGAATGACCCCAGGTCAACCAGGCCCACATCATCTCCGGCACAGTCGTGGGATTCCCATCAGATCAGGTAACGGAAAATATGTACGGCATGTTCTCTTTTTTATTGTCAGGTGTTAAACGATACTTTTAACTGTAACACTACTTCAAGGGACACAAAAAATGTAGTAATACACTCTTAATTAATGTACTAATTAATCAGACATTAAGTGTTAGTTATGTACTGATCCTACTCTGTGTCGATCAATAATCGGTCCTAATGGTTCAGGCATTTCGTCCAGTTAGTATATTTGCTCGTGATTTATACTTCAGTAATAATTGAGTTACTAAGTTACTTGTGCCCCCTCATGTAACCTTAAACTTTTATTTTTAATTTGGGTGTAATGACATGGTCAGGAAATACATTTTGTATTGAACTTATTGAAATAAGTGATTTGTATAAGTCAAATGTGGAAGACACAACGTAGAAATGAATTGCTGTTTTGTGTATATGTTCTTGGGTTTATTTTTTAAATAATCCATGCAGAAGGTGTGTATGACTGTGTCCTTTGAAAGGAAATGTTCTTTTTATAATACAAATTCTTCTGTTTATCTTACAAATCCCGCATCTATTAATGGCTTTAATTTACATGCACGAGTCACTACATGGATGTTGAGTTTTATTAGCTGGACACAAGGAGCAGTGTGACATTTATGATGACCTGGATTTTTGGCATCTAATTACCAAGGCAACCTTTATCATAGCCTTTACTCTACAAGAGGAAAAAGTCAGTCCTCATAACATTTAAGCATTTTGTTTTTTATGGATGCACTTAAATTGTATGGTACGATAACAATGACACTGTGCTAGCAATCATAGCCAGTGATATCAGTACTTTGGATGTTATCACATCAGAATCGAGTGACACGGAGCCACATGGGATTGTGGTGCAGATTCTCAAAGGCCACAAGGGGGAATGAGTGAGCTTGTCGATGTTTGAAAACATGCAATATTGTCCTACATAGAAACAAAGGTTGTGCCCTGCAGTGTGTGTGTGTGTGTGTGTGTGTGTGCGCGCGCGCCAGGTGATGCACTGCCCTTCCGCCATAGGATCTCACGTTCCCTTGTGCTCTGTGTTCACTAGGATCAGCTCGACATTCGCTCCCACTTTGAACTGGATTCAGTGGCATGGATGGGATGATGTCTAACTGAAGCTGCATTTCCTGCAATAAAGCATTGCAGGTGGTGTTCAGGTGGCCTAAATCTCAGGCTGTGAATGAGGATGCATCGGATCTCCTGCCCCGTGACTCACTCACTCCATCCAGACCCTGGATCATACCAACCTTAAGCAGATGGGGATTTGTTGAAAATGTATTAGAAAGTTCAGTAAGATGTATCTTTTCTATCAGTGATGTATCCTCCTCCCTATTATAAAGAAGTGTTTTGGCTTATAAGACATAAAAAGTAATAAGACACCATGTTAGTGGGTCTAACATTCCCCCTCAGTGTACAGAGGCGCTGGGCCTACGGAGCGCAACCTAAACTGCTGCTGCTTCCTGCCAAGAGAGAGAGAGAGATAAAAAAGAAAGAGAGAGAGAGAGAGAGAGAGAGAGGGCAAGGGGAAAAGTCACTTCACAGGCTGAAGCTCCATAATACTCACAAAAATAGTTATTTTTCTCTATTTCTGTGTTCCAGTTCTAACGTAACTCGGAATCAGCCCAGTGATATTTGGAATCACCTGGAACAACACTGAGGAAGACTCTCAGCGAGCCAGGGCAAGATGAAGACCGTGTTTCTCTTCTTCACCCTTTGCCTGACAGTCATGGCGGAAACAGGCGAGCGTATGTTCTGCTGATATATCCCTCATCATTACTTTGCAGTTGTCTTTATGGCAGAAAACAAACTCATTTTTGATAATGGACTACTTAGCAGATTCAAATACAAAAATTCATAGTTCTTAACAGAAATGATTGACATATATTTTATTGTTGCTGCGTGTACGTTCAGTGGGTTTGCAGATAACAGAGTGATGGTGACTTTGGGTTATGATTTATTTTGTTACTGTTCTGGTATTTTTCATGTGTCTATAATTCTTACAGTATTGATCAATCAGATTGTATCAGTATTTGTCAATTTCTGACAAATGAAGATTACATTGGGCATTTAGTGTTTGGACAGTTGTATTGGAATAATTGCATTCTTTGTCTGATCTAATTTTTTTTTAGATGGCCATGTAGATTTCTGGAGCGACGAAGTGACGTTGACATGTCCAGAAAACTATATTTGGGATGATAAGACCGATTGGAACTCGCCAACTCATAAGCTAAAATATACAGTAGACGAGAAAAAAATCCATGTGTGCAAAGAAAAATACGACACAAAAAATAAATATTATTTGTATATTAAAGGACACGGTGAGTATATATATGTGTGTGTGTGTGTATATATATATATATATATATATATATATTGTTAATTAAATCACCTAATTTTTTATGTAGGCTAGAATATGTGTTTTAACATCCTGCTTTTCCCAATCTCTGCCCTCCTAACCCCCCCGTGTTCTAGTATGTTCTGATTGCTATGAGCTGGACGGTACTCTGGTGATCGGTGTCATAATTGGGGACCTGCTGGTGACCGGTGGAGTCATCATCCTCATCTACCATTGGGCCCTGAAGAAGTCGGGGTCATCGCCGGCATCAGGTCAGGCCACCGTTGGGCCCAAGGGGACTCATCGGTCGATACACATTACAGAGGAGGACTGATGATATGCTTCCTTTGTGTCGCTGTCATTTAGCTGTTGCCCGCTCTGCGCCCCGAGGTGGACAGCGTGGGCCAGCCGTGCCTAGCCGGGACTATGAGGTATGTTCACTCACCCGTCTGTCTATCCATGTGTTTTTTTATATGGACAGATAGACATTCATATTAGTAAATGTGTACATTCAAAAGTATTGTACACATTATTGTTCACAGAAAGGCACTTCAGTAAAACCCTCAAGTCGGTTATAAGCTATGAATTTGTGTTTCTGAAACTCAAAAAAAATAAATAACAAGAATTGGTAATAACAAACTAAAAATTTCATTAAATTGGATTAAACTGTAAATGCAATCTAATAAATTAATATAGTTATGAATAAAGTAATTGCGATATACTGTCAATGAATTGTCTCATAGTGGACAATAGAGGCCTTAGCGTTACAATAAGTGGACAAATAGAAAAACGACATATACATTTCGAAAAATATATTTGATTTTTTTAATTTCATTTTTTGCTCAAACAGTATACTCAATAAAGTACAGATAAAAAGAATTTAGCTCAAAATGCAAAACCAGCTTCCAGGTAGGCTCCGGACCCCCCGCGACCCAGTAGGATAAGCGGGTATAGATAATGGATGGATGGATGCAAAACCAAACTTTTTTTTCACAAAACAGTATAAATTTGGTCACATTTAATTTTGTTTTTATTTTCAGAACTAATAATTTGCTATAAGGTGCTATATTTTTGCACCCAAGTTGAATTTGACTGTAATTTAATGCTGTAAAAGTTTTGTATTGTTCATATTTTTCTTAATATTAAATTGAAGTATGACTTGTTCTAGCCTTCCGATCCCATTTTCAATAATACTCGCAGCGCTCAAATTAACAATAAATTTAGTAAAACAAAATTAATCAAAATAAATGGACCATCAAGACGGAATGTTCCCCGGTGGCATGAATCACAAACTTCTGAAGTCTGAGGAGGTTTGGGCTTCAGTGAGAAACTTTGATTGCAAAATGTATCAATAAATGTTTCCCTCTATTGCAGGTTTTGAACCCTAGAACCAGAGATGCTACATACGCCATCGCTGGTGTAAACCGGACTGGCTAGACTGCAGCCCTTTCATTCCTCCCGGTCTGGAGCCTTTGTCCAGCAGATATCAGCTCGATCATCTTGGCCAGCAGATTGGCAAAGGCCACACTGGTGGTACTGAGCTCAATTCCCACAACTTTCGAAAGATTTTCTTATCTTTATTTTAGTAATTTCTTGTAGTAGATGAGTTACTTTTTCATTTGTTCAAGTTAAAAAAAATGATTCATAACCTCAGTTTTCCCCATGAAAATTGTTGAGACATTGGGCCCAGAATAATTTTAGTCTGAAGTAATTTAAATGGTGGAAATATTAGATTAAGTCATCATGATTAAGTCCCGAAGATTACATTTTTACATACATCATAAACAATTACCAAGTAAAACAAAAAAAGTTTTATTTTTTCAAAAAAGAGTAGTACTTAGGGGAGTTTCTAGCTACCGAAAAGATCAGGACCTAAGTAAAGGGCGCCTGGGACTTGACCTTCATTCATCATTTAAGGTAGATTGGCGCTGGCTAAAATGCTCGGGGCTCGGCTTAACAAGCTCAAGGCTACAGCCCCAGTGATCGGACCTATCAGCGCCCATGGTAGTGCTCTTATCAAGAGGTATATTCATATAATATAAAATCTAGTGTTCAGCTATATAATAAAAAATAAAATTTTTGATTGAATATTTGCAATAGTTTTATGTCAATCAACTTGAAAGAGAAAACATTTGTGCTGCAACATTTTTTAACATCATTAATTAGGTAATAAAAATTGAACATTTGCTATAATTCCTAATATGCCTAATATACATAACAAAAAATACTGTGAAAATTCTCTCATTGAGTTTGTGCCCAATCAATCACATCGTTAACAGTATATTTTGAATCTTAATTTCGTTTTACTTGAATCATTATTTCATATTTTTAAATGTTTCATTTGTTACTAATGAGCTGTTAAGCTTTTTAGATGTTCTGCATTTTTTTCTATATTGCATGCAGTTAACACCACTGTTAGTCTATTAAGAAATTATTCTTATGAAAATTGGACGGCATTATCGGTTTAGTTTGAACTGCAAATAGTGTTACATCTTGCAGCATTCAACAAGCTTGTGTGATACCGTGGCTGCTGTGCCATTCATAAAAATAGAGCTATGTAAACATCCTGTTGTCATAATTTCCTTTCAAAATTAGGCTTTTTTTCTTGGCAGTCTTGAAATTGCATGATCAGAGGAAAATATGCTCTAGGGCTTGGTGTTGTTAATCAGAACGATCTTACTATGTGGAAACGTGCAGTAAGTCACAGTGTTTCTTTGTGAAGGTCACATGCATCTCACCGTCAACCAGTAAGAATACAATTCATTAAACACAGAAAAATGTCTCCAACGTTGCGTCTGTTCTACACATTATGGTTCTGTGGACTAAATATATATTTTAGAAGGGACTTTCAGAGAGTAGCAGCATAATTACAAACAAAGAGTTTTATTTAAACTGATGTACAAAACCTGGCAATTTTAAATAAAACTCTCTACCTGCCAGTTGACGTTTTATAGTTGCTGCCCCCTCCACTTAGCAAATTTAGGTGGACCCCACCTTTTTTAATGCCTCACTGCTTTCACCATATAGCAGTTTTTTTTTTCAGTTTTAACTGTGGCTAAAAGCTTTCATATAAGTCTAATTCCTGGGTTCCAGCCTTCTTCAAACTGCTTTTCCTGATTTGCCTGGCCTGGAGCCTATCTCAGGCAGTATAGGGACACCCTGGATGGGATTCCAGTCCATCGCAGGACACACAGATGCTAGGGATACATTCGGATACAAATACATTTGGAAATGCACAAATAATGCACTGTAAAGATATTTTTTCTATCCCAAGTTTTGCATTATTATTTGGAAGCATGACGTGACAATAATGTCTATGTGTCTTCATATATATATATATATGCAAAACTCTGGGAAATACGCATGGGGGGGGGGGGGGTTGGGTCAGGCAGCTGCCAACAGGTCAACTGGCAATTTCACGAGTCTTGTGAGATTCCAGTTTTTTCAGATGCAAAGAGAATGCACGAACATGAGGGGTCATAAAAAATGTTGGAAGTTAACCCCCCTGCGCAAAACCCCCAGAATTCTGCCACCTGGCAGAAAAATGGTCTGCAGCCTGGCGGTTGAGAACCCTTAATTAAAATGAGAACCCTTAATTAAAATGAGAACCCAAAAATAAAATACAGTTTTAATGGGGCTTCCGGTATAAATCACACCCACTTCCACTCTTCTATCTGAATGCAGATACAGAGACAGTTTTCTTGGTTGAACAGATACAGATAAAGATACACACACAGAGACAGAGACAGAGACAGATACAGAGAGAGAGACAGAGACAGAGACAGAGACAGATATAGATATAGATACAGATACAGACACAGAGACAGAGACAGATACAGAGAGAGAGACAGAGACAGTTACAGAGACAGATATAGATACAGATACAGAGACAGAGACAGAGAGAGTGACAGAGACAGATATAGATATAGATACACACACAGAGACAGAGAGAGTGACAGTGACAGAGACAGGTACAGAGACAGATACAGAGACAGATACAGAGACAGATACAGACACAGAGACAGAGAAAGATATAGATACAGAGACAGATACAGACACAGAGACAGATACAGAGACAGAGACAGAGACAGAGACAGATACAGATACAGATACAGAGACAGATACAGATACAAAGACAGAGATAGATACAGATACAGATACAGAGACAGAGACAGAGACAGATGCAGATACAGACAGATACAGATACAGAGACAGAGACAGAGACAGATACAGAGACAGATAGAGAGACAGATACAGAGACAGACAGATAATACCATCCCTGTGCACCTCTAATACACGCACACACACACACTATAGGTAGTTTAGAGATTTAACTTAGCCTTAACTCCATGTTTTTGTGCAGGAGATCCCAGGGGAAAGTTAACTAAGCAATTAACATCCTATGATAGGATATTAGCATCCTATAAAACATTGCTCTTCAATTGCACACAAAGTCTGTTCAGACAGCACAAGACAGTCTTCTATAACTGCTTCAACTTAATAAACAACAGTCTGAGTGGGATCCTTCACCTTTAATGCCTTTGCTCGCTATATCTGCAGACCGTCTCATGACGAGGCCATACAGCAATATGGCTGAGTGACTCAGAGAGCAGCATGATGAACAGCTTATACCACCAAGGGAGGACCTTCCAGTCCCACTCCTGCTCTGTGCGTCTGCCTGGTCTCCCCGAGTCTTGTATTTTTCCACTAGCTACTCCTCTTTTCTCCCGTAGTCCAGCGACGTGCAGACGGGCTAATCGGCGTCTACGTTACCCACACTGTGGTTGCAGTGCCTGCAGTAGACTGGCATCCAGTTATGGGCTTTGAAGGTGTAAACGTATCGTGTCCACATGAAAGAAAACAGAGAAGTGGCCGGAAAAGGCCTCATTCACATTATCGTAACCGTATGGGTCAATGTAGCCATGGTAAAGACTGAAAAGAAAAACTGTGCCGTATGGTGAAAGCAGTGAGCCGCCAAAAAATGTGGGGTCCACCTAAATTTGCTAAGTGGAGGAGGCAGCAACTATAAAGCTTGCCGACTGGCAGGTAGAGAGAGTAAAAGTTATTGTTGGGGTCTCGGGGTGACTTCTTGTCTGGATTATTTTGGTCCGGACACATTAACCCAGGAGGCGGGCCCAGGATTCGTCTGGGATTAAAACTTGGCCCTGGATTTTGGGGGGCCCCCCATGTACATTTCGCCGTGCTGGAGGGGGGATTCCCTGCGACACATTTTGCTGACCGACTAAGGAGGTCCCCTAGGTTGAATTTTGCCGACCCGCAAACCTGTCGGACCACCCGAAAAATCCCTGGTATAACAGATGGCCAGTCCGGCCCTGGATTGGACTATGGACTAAAAAAGGTAAACGGTGATACAGGTGGAGACCTGTGTGTTACACGGGCAAACAGCCGAGATGCTGATACAATTTTGCTGCCATGTAAACATGGAAGGAGGGACTAATGCATATCGGAAATGTGCATGTCTGCCTGCCTTCAGGAATGCCTGTCTCTGAGCATGCAAAATGTGGGGGCACAGTGCATCTGTTTCAAGCGTGTCTCAGGGGAGGAGGGGGGTGTACTCTAAGCTTGCCTGGGAAACCACATTTTGTTAGTTCCAGGAAGAAACGGCAGCCTAAAAGCAGCTCGGAGTGCACACAGCCCAGAGCGGCACAAAGTGTAGCGAACTTCCGCATTATCAGTCGTATCTGTTTAAAGGGGTGAGACTGGGCTGGGGGCCACATCTCTTGTAGAGATGGTTCAGAATAAATCTTTGGCAGCTGTCTAACTGAAATGCTCCACTAGCTAACTGCCTTGATGAGCAAAATGCATGTAATGAACAGTTAGCATTTTAATGTAGCTCCATGAAGAATTCCCCATGTCAAGAGATTCGTCTGCAGTCTATTGTTTGTTTATAGTATTCATTTATATTGACTATTATGATTTGTTTTATAAACTATAAGGTGTCTGTAAGACATATTATTTTTCCCCAAAATTAATTTATAATTAATCTTTTAATAAAATTAATAAAACATTGAGTCCAGTTTTATTTTCATGGGTCTGAAGTCTTTTTTTAAATTAGAAATTTACGATTTCTGTCCATAATAAGAGCTCAATGGCAGCACACTTTTTATGCATTTGGTAATATATTAAATTTCAAAATACTTGTGAAAAATAGCCATACCTCAGCCCCAATGAACCTGACATGCCCGTGGCTGCACTGGGATTAGAAATTGTGGGGTAAAGGGGGCAACAAATATTTCACAGCCCACAATCCCATCAGCGCAATTCGATCACGCATGTCTGCATCTACATACAGCTTTTCTAAAATAAGTTGTGAAAATTTCAGTTCATTGTTTACTATAATTGGCTTATTATTAATATAATACAGGGTCATGGGATTAGAAGGGATAATGACAGAACACCATTATGGACGGGATGCTAGCCCAACATGGGGCGCACACACATGCACTCACTCACACACACACACACACACACACACACACATATACACACTATCTGATAGCGTAGGCAAAGAATGCCTTTAAAGCGCAGGAAGAAACCCACCCACGCAACCTTCACATACACAGAGACCCCGGTGTTTGCAGGTGAGGGGGCCACATTGCTGTAAAGCATATTTAATGCCTGAAGGCAATTATTTTATTATAATAATTATTATATTATAAAGTTCATTATGTACCTGTTGGATGTGTATCCCCTTGCCTTGGGCAAGTTATATATCACACATACCTATGTTAAAATATTTAGGATTATGTTTTATTAGACTATGGGAGACAAGGCTAGGGAGATGCATGCAGACTGCATGCACAGAGGCGACTGCGGGAATCAGCAAGTGTCAGCAAGATATAATTTATTTGGGTGCATGTAGGGAGAAGCATAAAGCCTGGTCTTTCATTTTCTGCTGAAATAAATAAAGAGAGAACATTAATTCATTGAGAAGGGTGATTTTGTGGGCCATACTGATTTATCTAGACATTTTCAAACTTCGGGGGTTCTATGTGAACATAGCTGACCAAGGCTAGCCCAAACTCTGAAACTAGCGATATCTGGTCTGCACCTCTGCATGGAAAATGGGCCAGGTGTTAATGTGTCTGTCACGGTAGTATTCTGCCTCGCAAGATCCAAATTATCCATCACCATGCACAAGCCGTGGCTGCCAGCACACCAGCGGCAAGCTACTAATTACCAGAAGAGAGCTAACGAGTGTCTTGCGTACTTATTAGAGAAACATATGCCTACATATTATTCTGGTTGTAGAAGTAACTCACATTTTTTAAAAGGTTGGAAATTCTTGCTATAAAGTAATAAATTCAATTACAATATGCATATACTGTTAGCATATTATTTATTAAAATAATTATATAGCTAAATGATCAAAGAGCAACAGAGATTTCCTTATCTAAATGTAATGCATAAGAAAAAAAGGACAGAATTTGTAGAAACCAAAACCAGGTTCACCATTCTTAATCATACTTTATCTTGCATAATAATAATAAGAGTATCAACATTTAAACTTAACATCAAAACAGTCTCAACAAAATCATCTTTCTGCTGTTTCATACTATGCTTTTAAATGTTTCACCTGCGCAAAAAAATATACATTACGGCATAAAAGAAAAAAAATTGGTCCATCGTCAGAACAACAAAAATCAGAGCAAGGGATTCTGTGAACAATGGACAGTAACTGTTTTTTTTTGTTTTTGTTTTTTTGTAAAATGTTTTACATTCATGTAAAATTTTTCCAAAAAACCCCCAAAAAGCAATACAACACATAGAAATAGATACGTATATAAAAACGTGTGTGTGTATGCACATATACAGTATGCGTGTGTGAGAATAAATATAGATGCATGCAACCATGGAAAAATTTGAGACCACAAATTTTTCTTTCACTCATTTCTCGATTTATGGATGTGCATCTGTGAATAATATTTATATATATTTTTGCAAAGTACAACCTGGTTCTTCTCCATTACTCATTAATGACGGGCTTCTATGCTTTATAGGACTTCAGTCCTGCTTCTTTGAGCCTGATATGAACTGTCCTATCAGTGCACCTCACACCTGCACTTAATGTTTTCCATCCCTTTTGAAGGTCATTTGATGTCATCCTATGATTCATGAGAAACTGTGCGATAAGTTAACTATCTCTGGCATTAGGAAGCCACTTCCGCCGTTTATCTGGCTGGTTTCTGGTCATTCCCAGTGTCTCCTGCTTCACCTCATTCTTGTGTAAATTTTGAGCCTGGAAGCAGCCTGCTGCTCAGCGTAACCCTGCAGAACCAGGATTAAACTAGGATATTTTAGATATATATATTTTTTTTTTTCCACACAGTGCTCACAGACACTCCTGGGATATCTGTACATATCATCCAAACATTTTCTTACTAGTTTTCAGTTTTTTTTTGACTGACTCATTCAGTTCTGTTCCTGGCATTTAGCTATTAATTGTAATTGTAGTCACTGGCTCCCAAAGTGAAACGAAACATATATATATATATATATAATGAAATTAATAAAGTCATGGTTCTTGTTATTAAACCAAAAAAAATTTTTGTTTTATCTGAAATAAACATTTTTACTGAATTTTTAAAAAAATGTTACTGAATTAATCAAGTGCCCCAAGACTTTCTGTGAGATCTGTATATATGTATACTGTATGTATGTATATGTATATATATATGTGTGTGTGTGTGTGTGTGTGTGTGTGTGTGTAAATATGGGCTATATTACCTCGTGGGGACTAAATTTTCCCCACAATGTAATAAACACCTGTTTCTTTCTGGTCCCCAGAAAGATTTGTGACTGCATTTAAAAATGATAAAATGCCAAAAGTCTCTTATTTTGTTTGGTGATTAAAGGCTAGGGCTGGGTTGGGGTATATAGTACCCAAAAATAGAAAATGTCAGATGCAACAAATTTTCAGAGCTGCGGACATAGTCCAGCCTAACCCTAACACCCTAACCAAGCTCCCCCCCCCCCCCCCACACACACACACAATGCATTGTTATGAGGATGAACCATATAGATGTAACAGTTTCATTTTTAAAATGGTGATGTACACTGTAAACAAGTTACACCTATGAATCCGGCTTTCATTAAAAGAATATTTCCTCCTCCCGACTGTGGGACATAAAATTCAGCCAAACGTTACAGCAAGTTGCCGTTGACTTAGAAAGAGCGGATCTCTACTTCCGATTTGCCCGTCTCTCCAGTTTGCTGTATTCTGACGAAGGGCCTTGCAGGGCCTGGGAGAGGCAGCACCAAGCGCAGGTAACATACGAGAGAGGAAAGGTGGTCTCAGTAAATGACAGGCTAAAAATGCATACATATATACATAAGCATGTTCATGATGAACTGCTAACATTACCGTGTAGGTGTCATTCTGCTGGTTTTGGATTAGGTTCTGTCTGTCTGATGCTGGAAGAGAAGAGAAATTTTACAGAAATTTAATACTTGTTGGATTGCAAACAAAAGTGCCAGCAGACACCAAGGGTGACACATAGGGTGACCAGATAATCCATGCCAGGGAGGACACTGAGCCAGGACAGGGTTTGTAAACTTCCATTTAAATTGAAAGGACCTGGATTTCACTTCAGTCTCCTGAAATCATGCATGTGTAACTAATGTTAATGTGAAACAGTCTAAATCAAGGAAACAAACCAGAAAAATAACAAGAAGAACTGAACTATTCAGCCAAGTACAGGAGCCTTTCAGTTTTAAAGTAGTTTGTAAAACCTGAAGTAGCTCAAAATTTCCTCCCCGACATCGATTATCTGGTCTGCTTAGTTTGTTTAAATAAAAAACCAGAACTAACCAAAGATATCAAAAACAGTAAGCAGGACTAGAGAAGCAAATTTTCCATAAGCATAAAACATTCACATTTTATATATTTCAGCAGATGTGTTTATTCAAAGCAGTTTCAATCAGGCTCTTGGACAATTAGGAGATAAGGGTCTTGCTCAAGGACCCATTGGTAGAGTCACAATGGTGGAGTCAAAATGGTGGAGTCACAATGGCGACAACATTGGGAGCTGAACTGGTGATCTTCTAATCACGGAAACAACATGCTAACTTGCTGAGTCACACATGCCCCCACTGCCTTGTACCAAATAGACTGAGAATATAGGTGTTTACAGCTCCTAGTACATAATAAGGGCCCCGAACACACATCAGGCCCGACGTTTTCACGTTTTCACGACCAGCCGTGAAAGTCGTGCACCTTTGCTGTAGCTGCTGCCGTAGCCCCTCGCCTTGGGCTGCGAGACCACGGAGTAGACAGCTACCCCGATCACGATGGTGAACAGAACGTCCCCGATGACGATACCTATTATGGACGCCACATCCAGCCGAATGCAGTTGTCACAAGCTTGGAAACAAACATAAATGTTAAAAGTGACACGCATGGTTATGGGCGACAGCGAGCGGGCTGACATCGAATTTGCTATAGGACTCTAGCCTTAACTTTCATTAAGCACAGTAAATCACCTTTAAAAATTAAGATTATATATAGATGAGAAGTATAAACCAGGGCCGTGCAGACTTTTTGAGGGGCAGTTTTAATAACCCCCCCAAAGACATGCCAATAATGAATAATGGCTTAAGCATCTTATCCAGCCAACACTCACTCTATGACAAACCATTAGACAAGTTAGCAGCTGTCAGTAAGACAGAGTTTAACAACAAGCTATTAAGATACACGGTACTTACTTCGTAATTTAACGTAAACCGTCACAGTGTTATTCCCAGCACGGCAATGGTATTCTCCTGAGGCATCATCATTGTACTCCAGCAAAATTGTTTTAGAGACAGTTTCTGTGCCATTGGGCGATGTCCAATTCATCCCATTCTCACATTTGAGCCTAATTGTATCTTGAAGATCGTCTGCGGCAATATTCAGAGCTGACAATAGACAAAGACAGTTTACATGGGGACATCCTATCATCCTCTAGTTTAAAGTAATCAGATAAGAGCCACTATAGGTAGTTGACTATGGTTTGAATGCTTGTGATAAACAGGTTATTTTTATGCAAAACGACTGCAATGACTGCGGTCATGACTGAGGTATAAAATTGTTGAAATTGTAGAGATTAACTGAAATATAAATACATACCTTTATTTGATCCAGGGAGGAAGATGGAGGGGAAAAATGGTTATTTTTTCAATATTAGAAACAATATCACTTTTTGGAGTTAAGAATTAACTTATTGTAGAATGGAACTGAAATTCAAATACATACCTTGCTCTGATTCTGGAAGGAAGATGGGGGGAAAAAAGATTTTTCAAATATTAGACACAATATCACTTTTCAGAGTGAAAAATTAACTTATACAAGAGTTACAGTCCATTCAAGTAGTGAGAAGGAAAAAATACATTTCTACTCAAGGTCGAAATAGGAGGATTATTCCCATCTGACTACTTTTCTTTACAGCATATTTACCCGGTAATATCACTTACCAGTTATGTCCCACATGACTAAAAACACAGTGAAAAGAAAAATACTCCTCATTTTGTGTTCCCTCTCTCTTTGTCCAAAGAACTCAGGAATAAGTTTCCTGTGGGATGTAAATAACAACGATAACCATGATTACTATTGTTTTCAGCAGGTGTCTCCGTGAGTATCACAGAGAGGCTCCGCTCGCTGGCACAGCAGGCCGCAGGTTGCAGGCCGCCATTTTCTCTCCGTCTTCCATTTTGAGATTCTGGTTTCCCCCGTTCCCAGTGATCAGCTCGTTCACTTTCGTCGCACTTTCATTTAAAAAAAAGCTAACAGCCTTAAGTCTAAAGTAAAAATTAGATTCAACTAATAATAGCTTTGTACTTTATAAAAAAATCTGGAGCCATTATCAAAGCATTTCCTAAATTTAGCAGTTATCCAATTAATAAGTAGATAAATGTGGTCTATATGGAATTCATGATATGCATTAAAAACATCCTATTATTTATACTTTACAAAAAAAACATTTTTATATATTATTAATTTTTTATTTTTGCAGTCTCACATTTGCTTCAGTTATATGCTACGTACTGTAAGCTAAAAAACAGATGTACTTTTGAAACAGAGATCCCATGAACTTTTACTTAATGAGTATGAACACACCCTTTTGCAAAATATCTATAATCAATCAATACATTCTGGCATAGAATCATGACATCTCTAACTCCGAAAATGTCCCACGAACAAGTGCTGCAAATATTAAAACACAAAATTCCATAATATAAAAAAAAATTATAAATGTCTATTTAATACAATAGGTCAATATACTTAATGCATCAGTCAATGCTGCTGTAGATTTATACAGACTCCATAATACTTGTCAATGTTTCACATAATAGGTGCATCGATATCTTGTGTATGACATTAATAGTCTATTCGACATTTTTTACTGCTATTCCTGTCTCGCGGGCATAATCATGGCTTCTTCTGAGAAAGGGGCTATGTACCTTAGAAATCCAGCTTTTGTTCCTGCACTTTTAGATGGAATCACAAGATGCCTGCCAGCGGCACTCGGAGCTCGAGGGCAGCCTTTCCGAGCGCAGTCGCCTCTGGGTGAAACGACCTGCCTGCTGTCTGCCTGCCTGCTGACTGATAGCCTGTGCAGGGCTGTCTGCCTCTACGCGTCTCTACATCCGCAATGTCAACTGCTCGGTGGAAACGTGAAAATGACAATAACAAAACGTATAAGGGGGAGTCCGCGGGAGGCAGGCGGTGGAGGGACTGTGACTCTTTATCTCCATCGTTGAATTTAGGCCACCCACCAATTCCCAGCATGTGCCTTGTGTTATTGTCACTCTCCTAGCAATTTTCACTATATTGTGGGGCAGAGGTGGAAATTTCAGGTCCAGAAAGTAGAAATCCAGACCAAGATTTTGATTCAACCAACCAGTTGAGTACTTTGTGACTGTGACTTTTTGTACTCAACTGGTTGGTTGAAACAAAATCTTACTTTGGATTTCTACTATCTGGACCTGAAATGTCTGCCTCTGTTTTGGAGGCCTTGTTACAACTTAGGAACTCAACCCCCAAGATCCATGAGTGTCTCCACTGTCCTGACTTTACCTTCAACCAATCCACACACATCTGACACCTTTGAGTCTCCCACCAAACATGGAGAGCAGCACCAAGAAAAAAAAACGAACCTGACAGAAGGTCCCACAAGCTGCTTCCTGCCAGGTAACGGTAGAACCACCATGACCTACAACTGGCACCTGTCTTTTACACACACACACACACACACACACACGGGTGCATTTCTGTCTTTCTGGGGACTTTCCATTAACACTCAGCTTACAGTAATGAATGACCTGTCGACTGTGACTTCGTTGTCCCGTAACCCAACCCCACAAGTCAAAGCAGACGGGAAGAACACCTCTCAAGTAGCTTCTCACAGTATCACCATAACTCATCCTGTGTAAAATAACGTCGCGTCGTCTTCATGCCCTCAGCACTGGCACCCAGCACAACAGCTAACAGTGGACACCGGCTCAATTTCCATGTATTGTGACTCCTGTCTGGTACGCAGCCTAGAAAGTTATACAATGTTGTGGTAGGCTATTTTAACGCACCTCAACGTCACGCTGCCTCCTAAAACTTCAGAGACCTTCAGCCCAAAATACTCCAACGCCAAAAATCCAACGTTGACTACAGCACCCCCTACCTCCCGTCCACCAATAGTCTCTCTTGTGCTACTCATTCTACTGATTTTTTTTATTGGTTTCTTCCACTTGGACTATTGCACCAGTCAGCAAAAGCAGTGTATAGGTCCTCATGTTTATTGTTCCATATACACAAATCGTGCCAGTTATGTTCTTCAGCATTCACAGTATAATACCTTTTATATATAAATATATTATTTGACATCATACACAGAATTATATACATGTAACATTCCACAAAGAAACAGGAGGTTTGGAGAAGGCTGTGCTGAGGTCAGCGTGTATACATACTGACCAAAAAAATAGACCCTAAACTAAGCCCTTTATGTCTTTAATCATTTTATTGAAGTATAGTTAAAATGCCTGATCCTGGACCAAAATGAGTACTCAGGGTAGAGACAGACCCTGCACTCTTAATAACTAATGGAAAGAGGGTTAGGCAAACAAAGCAGCGTTCATGCATAGATGACCCGCAGTTAGTTACTAAACTGCTCCCCCTGGTGGTGGTGGTGTTGCATTGAATTCATAAGATAGCCCTGATCACAGGAGGACGTTTTGACTAATGTATCTCTTCATCTCCAGCCTTGGGCTTAAATTTCACGCCATCCCTTAACTCTGGTGAGGAGTCAATGCTCCTGGTCCTGATTGTTTGGAGTGATTAGCCATTTTGCAGGTCTTCTTGGAATCCTGTTGAATGCTGGGTATTCCGGTTGAGGTACTTTCACAGCCAAACTTCATCGCTACTCACGCTGTTGACCTTGTAAATGTAGCCCACCATGGGGAATCGGGAAAACCCTGGACGGGATCACATGAGCACACACATTTTTAAATGCATTACTGCGGAGTCACCTGACAGTCACCTGACACACAGCAGAGGGTGACTGCCTATGTGGATGCGTTTAAAAACACCGTCACGTGCATTAACCCGTTAATGCAACAGTTAACGCATTTGGTTTACACATTTGTACTTAGACATTATTTTCACAAGCTGAAAATGAACTTATTAGTTTAAGTACTTTCTTCTCCCAAAATTAAATGTTTCCATTTAGCTTCTGTTCATTTTAAATGGTGTTACATGCCTGTAACGTTATGTAACTTTAGTCAGAATTAAAGATTGTTATCGCATATTGAGTTACTACTATGATTCGTCTGGCTGGCACTACATGTGCGGTATTAGAAAATTTATCAGCACCCATCAGACCAATCAGATTGCAGAACAACACCGCACTATATGCCTAGTTAAAACGGCAGAAACATTCACACGTCAGTACAGGTCAGCTGACATTAGTCTCAGGAGGACAGAGTTTCAGGTTCACTAAAGTGTCCGTTTTAACCCTGTGTCAGTGTAACAGGGGGGTGGAAATGCAGAGAAGGTTAAATTCGGCGAACCTTTGGCAGCGTAGGCGGCCAACAAGTCGTGCCCATCGTCGTCGGACTGTTTCTGCGCCGGACCTGCACTGGAATCCCCCATCCCTGCTGCATAAATGGGAGAGGCCAACAAGGATCAGCGCGTCCTGCCTGCCTGTTCAGCCACCCCCCTTTCTAGTGTATGATGGTACTGTCCATCAGGTCTTTTGCTGCTTTTTTGTCGTTGAGTACTTTATTGTGTAATTCTCCTTTCACTTATGCGATGAGACACACAGACAGGTGAGAACAAGCTTGGAGGTCATGGCACAGGATCAGAGCTAATGTTTCAGGGGGGTTAAAGGTCATGCACTGGGGCCCAGTGCCAGCGTCAGCGTGCCGGCCCCAGGATTTGTACCTAAAATCCTCTGAACGCAGGCACAGAGTTTTAACTTGGTGAGTTACACACTGCCCCACCCCCGGCCTTCTGAGTCACAGGGAAAGGAGGGTCACCTTTGCAGAGGGCGTTGTGCTCGTTGAGCTGCAGGTTAGAAGGCAGGGACATGTTCTCCCGGGGCAGAATTACATGGTCCAGCTGCACCTGGTCAGATTCAATGCTGTGAAGATACACAGAGACAGTGAGAGAGACAGACACAGAGACAGACAGACACAGAGAGACAGACAGACACACAGACAGAGAGATACACAGACACAGAGAGACAGACAGACACAGAGAGACAGACAGACACACAGACAGACACACAGAGACAGACAGACACACAGACACAGAGAGACAGAGAGACACACAGGCAAGGAAATCACAGAAGAGGGTCCGTGTTACTTTGGGAAGGTTTCATTGCTGTTCTCTACAAAGCAAGACTAAATAACCTGAAGCGTAATGCTGCTCAACCACACCCACAAAGACATCATTTATCACATATATTTCATCAATAAAGTAGTCAGTTTACTTTATTTCATGCCATAGGTGCCATTCTACTATTTATGCAAAATGCAATTAAATGCTACATAAAAATTGTGTGAATTTTATTAAACAACCTTTTATTATTTGACTATATATAATGTACACTGTCACCGATAATGTTCTAGTTTGGATTTGCTTACATGACTAATTATAAATTATCACAACAACAAAGCAGCAACAAATTATATAAACTGGCAGCCATATAACATGAGGACCCACATTAAAAGTGGCGCCAAATGAAATGTATTTTGATTGATGTTTTGCTCAGACAAACAAGTTTGTCAACTCAGTCTATATAGAAAATAAGACAGAGCTCAAGATCCTCATCTAGAATCGCAGTCACTAAATGTCATTAAAAGCTTAGTCATTAAGGACTGATGGAGGGGGGCGGCAATTTTTTCCCACGGATTAGCCGCAGTGACATCCCCATGTAGGTACTCAATTTCATGAAGTTCCAGAGCTTCTTTGGGACAGACAGTAAACATGGACTCCTTACAGCTTCAAGTCAGAGCCCTTCTGACACAATTTAAACAAACTATACCAACCAAAGTGTTTTTCAGCTTCCAACAGGGAAATGACCTTCATATTTCAGCATTAGTATGTTTAATATCTCAACACATTTAAGTATCAACAATTATACATCGAAACACATACTTAAAAAAAGTGGATTTCAATAAGTTGTATCTAACATAAACTTAAAATATACACTGGTTGAAATTTGATTTACATAAAATAATTTCAAATTAAAAAGGGAAACAATTAATTGGCCAATGTATTTAGATTGTGTCAAAATTTACGGTTATAAAATGCACATTGAGAAGTGTTTGTGATCTTCAGAATGTTGTCCAGGGAAGCTTACCTCTTCCGGATTGTCATCTCCACTGGTTCGTCTGAAACCAACACAGGACCATGCATTTAAAACTCAGACAGAATTCATTCCTAACAACATAGTAGATAAGACTCCACTGTATATTTGCCCCCCCCTCCCTGCCTCATTGCTAATATATTTTTCAATTCTGCACCCATCTTGCTTCGCCTTTCTTACCTATGTTTTTCCCCTTGTTTTTGTGCATCAGGTAAAATAAGAATAAGGTGAGGATGAGGAGTATCACAAACCCAACGGCGCCCCCTGTCACAATCCCCAGCAACGGCACCTCCACTCGGGACCGCAGGAACTCTAGACCGGGGAGTCGGAAGATTAGGGAAGCTGAAAGATGTACAAAGGGCCTGCAATAAACAATGGCAGAAGTGCTTATGAATTAGAATGACCTGCAAGCGTGAGGTTGCTCTGGGCAGAACCCAAGCTATTGCTGGCATTCAAGGAGACATTTCCTGATAGGCTGCTGGGGGCCACACGCAGCGTGTGATTGGTCAGCCAGGGGTAGCTGCGCGAGTCCAGGATGAAGAAGTCAGAGGTGTTGGCCACCGGCCGCCCGGCCTGGTCCACCCAGGTTATGGTGGCAGGGGGATTGGAACGTACCAAAGCAAACAAAACTAGGGACAGGCCAGGGTCTGAGGTCTCACTGTAATGGGCATTTACTCGCAAAATCTCCGGCTGATCTGTACAGGCAGGTAGAAGCACAAAAAGAAGAGGGTGGGTCAGTGTGTTGCTTTTTGGTCTCACTGCAATTGCAACAGCTGAAATATAAAATGTCCTCCAATGTGGTCCATATATATTATATATATTTGGACAGGTTTGTCTACACATGAACATGCACTATTATGTACGATTAAGTCTTCGTTGGTTTATAGCATCCATCCATCCATCCATCCATCCATCCAT
>JABFEB020000036.1:8705768-8717976 GCA_019775895.2 Stomatorhinus ivindoensis | reverse complement strand
CCCCCCCCCAAAGAAGAGGTCAGACAGGGCAGCATAATCCTTGGGTGTCTGTTTGTCTTACAGGTGCTGACTGACGCCTACATGCACTAGGGGTGCACGATATCGGGGAAAAAAAATCACATTGCAATATTTATTCTTTCTGCAATATATATTGCGATATTGGTATTTTAAAAAATCTAATTTGTTCAATAGCTCTATTGCAGGTATACTAAAATTTAAAGAGGTCCAGTTACAGAAAGATTCTCGAGGCAAAGTTCCGGAAGATCATAATGTCTTACTATTTAGTGTGATGTATATTTAAGTAGCCTATCAGTTGTATCAACACTGCATGTAATCAGTACTTGACTGTCAAATCAAGTTACTTCAGTACAATTCAATTCGAGATGTTTGCATACATATGTAACATATGTAATGCTTTTGTATTTAACCGTGTAAATACTTTTGACAAAGCATATTTTAGGTTTATATTGGAATAATATAAATTTGCCGTAAGATTTCTTGCGTGAGTCTGAAATCGTGAGCATGCCAGATGCTGAAAACATACAATTTTGGTTTCACCAGATTTGATTTATATAACAGATAACATTATTTTATACAGTTGTTAAAAAGTGGAAATTTCCAGCACATGAAATCATCAATAAACTATGTGTATTTATCCAACATGTTAAAAAAAACATACTGTGTTTGAAAACTTTTCAGTTGTATGATTTCAGGACAGATCGGCCACTCTGTTAGGAACACTACGGCTTTTTGGTCAATTCGCTGCTGCTATTAACACTAACGGCACATTAGCGCAGACAAAGGGCTGCACACACCGTACTACGTCTTGAATGTTTGTGATTGGTGGTTCTTTCTGTGATAGACATGTTTGTTAGCTGCAGGTGCAAAGCTGCGTGTCGGCCTTGTATCCAAAAACCTTTAAATTAACCTAAATTATATGACAGACTTTTGTGGATTAAGAATAAGATCGGCGTGACATTTGTTAGTTTAGCAAAAACATTAAAAACGTTGTCCACGCCGCTTAATTTAATTTGCGTTACTTCACATTGCACATCCTGCGATGTGACTGTTGCACGTGTACATCGCGATGACGATGCTGAAACGATATATCAAACAGCCCCAACCTGCACATTGCCGAGGGGGATGGGTACGCCCCGTGGACTGGGAGGCTTAAAGCGCAACGTCTTGTGTTTTTTGAGCCGCTCGCAAAGCAGACTGTAGATGGCGCTGCAGTGATCATAGGCGTCTGTCTGGAGCGACTGGGGAGGCAATCACACAAAAGAGTGAACGGGTGCGTCCGAAACAGCATACTCAGACAGTAGGTGCTGAACACTGCCAGAGGTCTATTACTCAACCATTAATGTAGTGCATACTGTATAGTAGTATATACGAGAAGATGTATGCATGCACTTGGACACACAGCAGTCCCCACCTTGCGTGTTATTTGTTTACCAATGACATAGCTTGACCCCCCCCAGAAGATTAAAAAACTGTTCAAAATTACAAACAAACAAAAAAGAATACATAGAGTAAACGTATGTCACTGGGTATTATTTCTCCTATTACACGGCAAACAGGTATACAATTCTAGATGCGCCCGATCTCATCGCACACTGTTTTCCCCTGTATTACAAGATCTGGACAAGACATGGCAGTAACCTCAGTTTTCTGACAGTGTCCCCTAAGTGACCTCACCTGAAGCGTTTCCTCGCGTTTGAACCCCATGTCATCCATGGCCATCAACACCTGCTCGTTGATGAGTTCCGTCTCCCGTTCCGACTTCACCTGCTCACACTCTGCTATCAGCTGGGGAGCAGAGTGAATTGGAAGGTGTTTGTTAAAACCTACTCAGCCGTCTGATTGGCCAAACGGCTCCGAAAGGCGTGGCCAACAGCATCGGAAAATGAGTGGCGCATGTGGAAAGCGGAGGAGGGGGTGCTGAGGTGGAAGGTGTAATGGTGCCTGCTATTGACTGGCGGCACTGCACTCACCCTCTCGAACTCTGGGTCGGGGTCCCCCTGCTTCATCCACTTGTTCTTGCAGATTTGCTCCATGGAGAGGCGCCGATTGGGATCCAGAACCAACATGTGCCGGATCAGGTACTCACAGTCTGGGGTACGCACAGGTGAAAAAGCCTAAGTCATCGTTACCGCACTGATCACCACGGTACACCCAATTACCACAAACTGCAACTCAACACCAGCAGACCGTCTACCATAATGTCACCAACAACTTCTCTTAGGTGCTCAGCCATAGGCTGGATCACTGGAAAGAGCTTTGGATCATTGATTATTATAGAAGTGTTTCCCAGTCCGGTCCTCAGGGACTCAGATGGTCCATGTTATCGCTCCCTCCCAGCTACCTGCCACACATTTTTGCTCCGGGGAGCCAAGAGGACCAAAAGTGTGGGCTGCCTTTCGGTCCCCGAAGACCAGACTGGGAAACACAGTTCTAGCTCCTTTACAGCTGAAGCGAACTGTCCCACAAAAGTACAGTGGTGAGTCATTGTTTTCCCTTGTACCTGTCACATAAAATCGATCACTTTCTGATTCCTGGTCTATCTGCTATAAAGTAAACTATTCATTTCCTTAGAGGCTCAAAAGGCACTACAAACTGGCAAAGAAATATTCTGGCAATTTACGTATATTGTTCTCAGAAATAGGTGATTGTTCATGATTGAAATATAGCTAATTTTACAAAGTGAACAGCTTACATTTACATTTACTTATTTAGCTGATGAATTTTGTCCAAAGCAACATACAAGTTGGGTCAGAGAGAAGAGACGACAGTTAAAGGCCTTGCCCGAGAGCCTGAAGGTGACATCACAATGCCAGCCCCAGGATTTGAATCAGCAACCTGCTGACCATAGAGAGGCACACATGCCACAGGCGTTGTTTAAAAAATACTAATAAAAAATTTATAACGATAACTTGCCCTGGAAAATTAAGCATGGCAGCATTGTAGCAGTAAATGACAGAGGAGCTAATCATGTGACCATATTGCTCTAAGTGATATGGGCCTCAGCAGCCTGCTCTGGTTCAGCGGGGGCCGGTCCGGCGGGGGCTCACCCGTGGACATGAAGAAAGGGATGCGGAACTTCCCACTCAGAACTCGGGCCCTCAGGTTCTGCAGGGTGCTGCCGTCGAAGGGCAGGGCTCCACAGACCAGCACGTAGAGGACCACGCCCAAGCTCTGTGGAGAGGGGCGGAGACTGAGTGAGGGGGGAGGCCAGAGGCCGGTGCTTTGCCTGGGGGCTGGGTGGATCGGGGCCCCGCCGCCTCACTCACCCAGATGTCCACCTTGGGACCATCGTACTCCTTGCCCTCGAAGAGCTCCGGCGCAGCGTACGGAGGGCTGCCACACCACGTCTTCAGCAACTGGCCCCGCGTGAACATGTTGCTGAAACCGAAATCTGACCAATGGGAAGCAAGGAGAACGGAAGGGAGGGAATTGGAAAAAGGGTAAATGGGGAAAAGGTGAGAACAAGGGGGGGAGGGTAAGATGGAGTGAGGGATGAAAAGGAGAGGGGGAACGGGAAAGACGGGGGAAAATGGAAAAAGAAACGGAACGAGGGGCAAGAAAAATGGGGGTGATAAAGAGAGGAAACAGGGAAGGGTGGGAGCAAAGGGCGAAAAGAGAAATGGAGAAAAGAGAAAGAAAGAGGGAAAGGGGAAAAGGAGGAAGCAAGAAAAGAAATGGGGCAAAGGGGGGAATGGGGGGAAAAACAAGGAAATGAGAGAGGGGGAATTAGAGACAATGATGGGGGAAGTAGAACAAAGGGAGGAGAGGAGAATGGGGATGGAGCAGCATCACAAAAGGTGTCTGCAGGTGATTATTCAGCTTCTCTAGCTATTCAGCAGCTGGGGAGGGAGCCTGGACACTGAGAACATCCCCTTTAACTCAGAAAGAGAAATGAGACTATTACACAATACTAAAAACCAGCCTGTTCGTGGCAGGTTTCACCAAAGCCGATCTTGAGATTTCCTTAATAATACTGTTATTTCGAGGGGGGAGAGGGCTGTTAGGTTACGGCTGGCAGGGCTGCGTCCGCTACCCCCCCCCGCCTGCTCCCCTTGGCCCTCCCCACACACCTGCGATCTTGATGTTTAGGTTGTGGTCCAGCAGCAGGTTTTCGGCCTTGAGGTCTCGGTGTACGATGTTGCGACAGTGGCAGAAGTGGACGGCTGCCACTATCTGCTTGAACTTCCGCCGCGCGTCCTTCTCCGCCATGCGGCCGTGGGCCACCAGGTGATCTGGGGGGGGGGGGGGGGGTTGGGGACAAAACGTCAAAAATGTGCAAGCTGCCAAATCCATTCGGATTCTAATTATTTAGTTACATAGGGAGGAATGCGTTTCCTGGGCCTTATATACTCAACGAGAAGCTCGCTTACCGAAGATCTCCCCCCCGCTGGCGTACTCCGTCACCAGGTAGATGATCCTCTCTGTCTCCATCACCTGTGATGAGACAGGGTTACCGTGAGACACAGCCCCGGACATGCAAGGCTTAGAAACTGGGATCTGCAAATTCCGAGCAAACAATACGCACGATTCATACATGAAATTAAAAACTATATGGTGAGAGAGTTACTGCAAGACTTGACTGATAAAATGCTCCAGTGAGACCAGGATATCACTTATTTAATCCAGTGTTTCTCACCCCAGTCCTCAGGCCCCCCCAAACGATTCACATTTTTGCTCCCTCCCAACTCCCAGTGCACCTGAACCAGGTATGTGTTGGGATTGGTGTGAGAAATACTGATTTAACCCTTTAAACACAACGTGACCAGCTGACTGACACGGCCGTATTGCCATTGTTGATAACAGTAGCCACAATCAGGCATGATTTTTTTTATCAAAACCGCATAATAATAATAATTCCACGGCATATTATCAAGAAGATAATCCAGGTCAAGATTACAGAGTATTAAGGAAGTTTGCGCTTTGGAGGAGAGGAAAAAAGAAGGGAAAGAAAAGGACAGAAAGTGATAGAAGGACTGATGCACAGAAAATGAGAGACAAGCGGATGGTGAAGAAAAAACAGACGGATCGAGGGGCCGCAAAACAGGGTGAGATGTAGAGGAGGAGCGCCCCCACCTGGTAAAGGCGGATGATATGTGGGTGCCTCAACATCTTCATGATCTGAACCTCTCTGAAGATCTTCTTCAGGTTCTCGTCGTCCAGCTGGGTTTTGTCTACTATCTTGATGGCCACCTGTAAAACACAGAGCAAGCTGTGCAGTTCTATGCTCCATTATTTTTGCTTGGTTAGCTAATGCTTTAACTCTAATCCAGCAGTGCTGATTCAAGGTCTGTCAGCTGTAGGAAAACATAGGCAATCTAACCTCTAAATACTCTCCAAAATACAATGGTTAACTAATTATTAGCTGGCTACAAGGCTAGGAACATAAGCCGACTCAAGTAACCAAAAGAATTAAGGCCATTCTACTGAATGCTATATATGACACTGCCAAACATTGCATGCATAATTACTTAGCCATATCGATCCATCAAACTCAATTCATAGTTTAAAACATTTTATTCTACTAGCAGTTCATTCGATTATTGATTAAGCATAGTAGAGTAAAGTTATAATATTAATTCAGGAGCTTTATCCAAAGAGAACCTAAAGGGCTGAACAGTGTTTCTGTGGGAAAATCAGATTAGATTTTCTCGTCCAAGAAACAAAATCCCAACACAAAGTCCAAAGACTGCCTAACATACAGTGTATGGTTATGCTGTGAAAGGGCATCTGATTGGAGGAAAGAAAAGGCTGGCAAACAGAGTGAAGGGAATCGTTGGGTCATGTGCACATCTATGGACTCTTGCAGGATAATCGGGCTTTTTTGCTATAGACCACTGTCCCAAAGAAAGCAGATAAGTTATTCAGGTAGAGAACATAAAGCCCAAAGGTTGTAGGTTTAAGACCGTGGATTTAAGACTTGTGATTTATACACTGAGAGACACGTTCGGGTGAAGAGAATGGGTGTGAATCTTGCAGTTTGCTTCGGAATGCAGCTATATATTGAGTAAGACATTATTATTTAAAATCAGTAAAGCCCCAGAGAGCCGCAAATGTAAATCACTGCAATGACGAAGCGGTCAAGCTGAAACAGAAAACAAAATTCAACTAATGGAATGGAGCATTTATTTTACTGAAAATGAGACACGTGGGCAAACGTGCATCCGGCTCGTGCTGGGCTCGCTCAGATTAACTGCTGATTAACGCCGCAAAACCTTGACTCACCGTTCCACCTGGCAGAGAAAGAAAAGGTGTGACCGCTGCTTAGGCAAATAAAATGCAACCAGGTTGTTTTTTTTCTCTTAACTTTAAATTTGTGCTGCCATTTGTAATGTGTTTATTTGCTTTGCTGACGGATTTTTTTTTTTTTTATCTAAAGTGACAACGGCACTACAGCCGGGCTCTTCCTGTGCCTGAATCAGCAGCCGTCAGAAAGCAGGTCGCTGCCCCTATCTGCCAACCTACTCTCTGCCAGCATAACGCATCATCATCAGACGAGTCGCGTACCCCATATTAATCTTGAAAACACAAACTACATCTGAACTCGGCCTAAAGGTGGAAGGTCGACATTCTGACTTTCGTGCAATTCGATTTATCGCAACGCTCAGCACACAGGGGGGCGATCACGGTGTGTGAGCTAGGCCTCCGTGCCTTTGATTGGTAGGTTGCCTCAGCAGAAGAGTCACATCACCGTTGGGCCATTGGGCGAGGCCTTATCCCCCTAAAATGCTCCAGGGTTGCCAGGTAAACGCTCTGACCTCAAGATTCACTCTCAACTATATAAATGCGAGTGTGTATGTCTCAAAGGAGAAAAGAAGCCTTCCAGTATCTGTATTTGTGCACACCACAAATAGACCATAATTTCATATTTTATCATTCATGATGCTTTATTTGCCATTTGCACAAGTATGAGTATAGACACATTATGCTTCTTTTGCATATCCCATCTTGCTCTCTGTTGACACACATACTCATTCGCAAACCAGTCAGTCAACACATAAAAACCACCTGCCTGATGTGTAAATCCCCCTTGCGCCGCCAAAACAGCTCTGACCCGTGGGGCCATTTTCTGTGGAGGTGTCCTGTGGTATCTGGCACCGAGAAATTAGCAGCAGATCCTTTAAGTCCTTTAAGTTTCGCGCTGGCACCTCCATGGTTGGACTTGAACTGATTTGAAACATAGGGAATCTGGCGCCCATGAACACCTTGAACTGTTTCATGTTCTTCGAACCAAACAGTTTTTGCTGGGTGGCAGGGCACATTACCCTGCTGAAATACACCACTGCCATCGGGGAAGACCACTGCCATGAAGGTGCACTTGGTGTGTAACAATGCTTAGGCAGTCCCAGCACAACTTTGGCCAGAGAATCACACTGCTTCTTCAGGCCTGCCTTCTTGCCACACTGATTCCTGGTGCCATCTCCTCTCCGGGTAAACAAGAAACATGCACCCAGCCATACACAGGCAGTAACATAAGAATGCGTCTCAGATCAGACAACATCCTTCCAATGCTCCAATTCTGACGCACACTTGCCCATTGTATGCGTTTTCGATGGTGGACGGGAGTCAGCATGGGTGTTATTCTCGGTCTGCAGCCATGCAGCCCCATACGCTGCAAGCTGCAATGCACTGTGTGTTCTGACACCTTCCTACTAGAGCCAGCACTAACTTTTTATGCTACAGTAGTTCTCCTGTGGGATCAGACCACACAGGCTAGCTTTTGCTCCACAAGGGAGGGTATGGGCTTTGCTCAAGGGCCCAAAGGAGATGCGATTATTGTGCTGGGATGATTGAGTTATACAACAGTCACATCAAGTTGTACTGCACCTCTTATGATTTTCTAAGGATTAGTACAGTCAACAGAATGCTCTCCATCCTACATACTGAAACAATGTACATACAGTAATGTTAGTTTTAACAGGAGTGGGGAGCTCGAGGTTGTGGCAAATATGCACTTTGAAAAACATCTCACTGAGTCAGTATTAGCCCCCCACCACCAAAGTCCAACTTGCATGTAACTGTTTATTAGCGAGTTCGGTTTAGACCCTGTGCGGTCTATGACATCTTTTAAAAATAGCGCGAATGGTGCACAAATTCGACCACAGAAGATAAGCTGAGCGGGATGGAAAGCGATGACAGGCAGGAAGCTGGACGACCCTAAACGCCTGAGCATTTTACACCCCCGTGATAAAAGTGCTGTAACTGAATGATGGTAAATAAAGACCACGAGGCTTTTACAGGGGCCCAGGATGCACGTTGCAAAACCATCAGCCGTTTAATTAATGTTTGCCGTGGTCAGTCTCGATTTTCAGGGCGAGTGAGAGTCAGGATGGGCATCTGAGGTTCTGTTCTGTGGCTTGTGGGAGACGGACAAAGGAGGGAATAGGAGCGGTAAAGAGAAACGAAGAGGGGATGTAAGAGGCACAACAGGAGGCAGAGAGAGAGATGGCTGTCAGGGAAGAGAGCCGAGGGAATTAAGGTATTTCGACAGAGCTGTGTGACAGTTTTATGGAGAGGAAGAGGAAAAGAGAAAAAATAGTCAGAGGATAATGACCACAAAACAAGAGAATGTCTTTCTGGTGAAAATACATGGACAGCCAAAAGCAACCAATACTAAAATGCCTCATCTTTCTTGAAAAGTCACTCCGGTGGCTAAAAGCTATAATATTAGTCACATCAGTCTCTTCAGGTTTCCGGCACACATGAACAAGCCTATGATGTCACAAAAAGCACCTATAATAACAATTATCTGCCTTGAACTTATGTTAACGTTCGTGTTTTAAGGTAGGTCCAACAGAAGGACTTTGCGGGCGGGGGGGGACAGCATATTATGTTTAAGGGTCATAAAAAAGACATAAAGCGAGACCTAGAAAAAAAAGGGGAGGGGCCCATTGTCAGGGATATGATGAGCAGATGCGGGGAGGGAAGAATGAGGTCGACGAGGTCTGTGTGAAACAGCTCGCCCCCCCCCCCCCCGTCAGGCCAGATGTTCGGCGTGCAGGTAAAAGCGAATGAAAGGCAACCGCACCACGACAGCTGGAGGCCAGGCAGGGTGAAGCGGCCCAGCCAGGAATAAGCGTCATGTGGTTGACAGACTCGCCGGTGAGTGTGAAGGGCTCGCTGGGCAGCCGGAGATGTGGGAGGTGAAGTCGCTGTGCTAGGAGGGGGGGAACCGGGCACCAGTGATGGTACAGAGGGAGAAGATGGAGCCATAGCTACGCCTAGGAGCCCTACAGAGAAGGAACCTGAATGCAGACTGGTGGCCATGGTCAATTTCCAGCAAAGGAAAAAAAGAATAAAATCAAACCATAAGAGCTCCATCAAACCTGGGGATTATTCAACACCTCCCACCCGAGGAATGGAACCCAAAACCAGACCAAATCAACAGCACCCAGGTAAACAATTATATAGGCCAAGAAACCCTGGAATGACCCAATAATTCCGACGCCCCCTGCATTTGTGCCACCTTCACCACAACTTTATGGAAGTCACGCACCAATCAAGGACCGAGAAGCTGAACGCTTGGTGTTTGGCAGAGATGTCATTTACGGTGGAGTGAGTCTCAAGTTGGCTTCTGTTCCCGTCTAGTTAAACCAAATCTGTACTGCAGAAGGTCTGCCATATCTGGTCAGTTCGAACTTCATACGACTTCTTAACTCTCATACAAGAATTATGTTACTATGATAAGTCACCTGACATGTGACTTTGGGGGTCAGTTTGACCCCAGGGTATACATGATACCCACCTTAAGTATTGTATCACTACACACAGGCAAAATACACGATGCCAGAGACACCGGATAAATGACCTGACCCTGTGCTCGGACCCAAAGCATGTGTGTTTCTCAAAGGCGAGCAGGATAGGACATGAAAAATGTATCTCAGTGTACTTGTATTTGTACATAGCAAATAAAAACCAGCATCGTCATCATCACCATCACCATCACCATCATCATCATCACCATCATCATCATCATCACCATCACCATCATCACCATCATCATCATCACCACCATCACCACCATCATCACCTTCTCAACAACACAAACCCCATTCAACAAACCCATTTGTGAACACCGGCCCTAAGAGATAGGAGCCTGTCAAATAACCCCTTGTTCATTGTGGATAATATTCTCATCTCATTCTCATGTTCCTCCGATCATCAAAGCCCGGATGCATCACTTTTCAGTGTGTCCACGTCAACTTGGAGAACACTTCATTACCACCGCCCACACACTAACACACGCGTCACTGTCACATGCGTCTCGCTCTCTCTCCCAGTGCAAATCCTCTCAAAATCTAGGATATCTTTCACTCTTCCAGATTCAAAAACCAGAAATCTAATCACACCAGTCACAGTCTGGTCTGACCCGACTCTCGCGAAGGTACAGGATGTCACACGCGAAAACCAAATCACGACACGTTTCCTGTCACTTTCATTTTTCGAACAAGAACACCTCCGGCGAGCTCTGTATCAGCCGGACCCATCAACAGAATAATCTGTGTGTGCGTGTGTGTGTGTCATATGACAGGAACTGCAAGGTTACAGGGGAAAAAAAAACGCAAAGTAATCAATATCGCTCAGCGGTGTAGGCGAGGAATCGGTAACGCAAAGGTGTCCATAGCGGAAACTACAGCCTAGCATCCAATCAGCCACCTGTGGTGAAAAACTCACAGGAAGACAAGTACTGGGATGGTGCGACGCCACCACAGAAATCACGACAGGAGATATGGGAAAGAAATAACTTTTAAACCTGCACCAACTTCACCCACTCCTGACCATTAGCATTAAACCTGATCTGCCGGCCCCTCAGCCATCTCAACTACAAATATAGGTTAGAAAAAAACGGGTCATTAGCAAACGGCGCTAATCCTGTTTTGAGTTAGATACATAGTACTTAGTGTGTCTGACTCACATGGCTGCTGTAATGACTCAGCCCTGCACGCGCTCGCGCTTGTTCAAAGGGGAGTCTGAAATTTACAAGGGGGGGGGGGGGATGTGCACAGGACCACTTCACGTCACGCTCCTCCCATTCCAGGCGGATGATGGCAGCGCCGGATGGTGCTCGGGCAAGGTTAACAAGCAAAGGGCTCCAGAAAGAGGCAGCGGTGTCATCGGGGGGGGAGCTTGTGATCCCCTGCCCTGCTTATCGTCATAAGCTTCTGACAGGTTTGCGAAGCAACAAGATAACCAGTATTTTATAGTTTCCTATCTGATGAGCCAGCAGAACCAGGAAGGCTTGTTGGGGGGGGGGAGCAAGAAAAATAATAAGCTTCAGACACAGAAAAATGATTTACCAAATGCAGCCTAACTTTGGCATGAGGAGGGGGTGGAGCCTATATGGCCAAGGCAATCTTTGAACGAAACATGAAAAGCTGTGCCAGTAAAGACGGTATAACGCCCCCTGCAGGCCAAGCACTGCCGGCTGTCCGGCTCTCGCTTCAGCAGCAGGACGTGGGCGGACACCGCTTTCCGGCTCCACTTAAAACCCTTTTATTGGATCCAGTATCGCCATGTGGGATCTTGCGGGGGGGGGGAGACGAGGGACCACCCCACGCCGCCCCCAACGCCCCCCTCCATCCGTCACCTTCCGTTGTTGACAAAACAACGCCAGAATGTTCCAGATAAGATGCCGGGGTGGACGGAGTCGTGGCACTTAGAGTGGAAGCACACTAGGAGCAGACAGAGAAGCGGCAGTCGGTGCACTTGGATTGGGTTGTCGTTCACCAGGCGGGAGAGGGAGAGTGTGCAAAGTGGGCACGCGTGGGTGTACATCCGTGTGAGCACTAGGCGTGTGCTCGCCAGTGCCAGTTAGAGGCCTCGCTCGTGTGGGCTGCTGCTGATCTCTGCCGCATGTCGATTCCCTCTACTGAGCCGCCCCAGCCAGACGAAAAATCAGCCGCCTTATGTCAGAAAAGCGAGAATTAAAATCTGTACCTGCAGATTCTGCTTCTGACTACCAGGCGCAAGGGGTAACCCCCAGTGGTTCTGCTGTCTCAAAACCAGAATGCAGTATACCGTGGTATTCCTGACTGACCAACCAAACGAGGGATCTACCCGCTATGTCTCTGTCAGCCATGGCAACCCAATTGACGACCGGTTCAAAGTTCAATCGAGCAGCAGCCTTGGTGAGTTTATAGATGTCTTACACAGGTTGGATGGGAGGGGGGGGGGGACTAATACTTCGTGG
>JABFEB020000036.1:8692226-8705668 GCA_019775895.2 Stomatorhinus ivindoensis | reverse complement strand
CCCCCAATAATACTTCATGGATTTCAGCACTTTACACAAAAATGGGGAAGGAACCAACTCAGTTTGTGCTAAAACACCCCCTTAGCTAGAAGACAAAACAAAACATCTCAAAGCTTTTAGCAACTGATCTGCAGCTTAAAGCAGCACCTCCCCCCATGATGGTGCCCCGACGGAGGTCGCAAGTGTCCATGGAGCCCGTGGCTCTCCAGTGAAGGGCATGCGGCCCCCTCTGTAATCCCACCACTGCCGCCATCTTGCTTGCGGTTACGTTTTCAAAACAGATCCATCTTCAGAATCAGTTTGCTGGGAAAACAACCTGACAGGCCAAAGCGACTCGATACGTTGCCTCACGTCCTTATGCTAAAATAGGGTCTTTCAAAGGCACAAAAGATAACAGACAGTTCATGAATCCATCCATACATTCATCCAAACACTTACGTTGGCTTTAGGGATACCAGCCAAAACCAGGTCGCCACCCATAACTCAGTTACCATCATACTGCACTAAACAATCAGCCTTAAAAAAAAGGAGACGCAGTGGAATGTAAACAGACAACAGATAAAAACCACTGCCACTACCTCCGCCATACTCTCACTGTAAAGCATAACTCGTTTAGGGGAGAGTACTGGCTAGACAGATGAGACAGTACACTAAATTAAAGAGAAATCTCCCTCCAAAAAAACCAACATAGGCAAAGTTGTAGTAATAAAAATCCATGTAGGCTTAAAAATAATTATTATACTCAAAAACCCAAAGCAGTTTCACACATTACTTATCATAACACCATTGTGGGATTTTATAATTAGCAATAAATCCTATTTTCGGAAAAAGGGCACTAAGAGTGACATTCATGTATATCAAATATTACAGTGAATGTGTGTATGCCAGGGCTCTCCAACTCCGGGCCTGGAGAGCTACCGTCCAGTAGGTTTTCTGTCCCACTTGGCTTCTGATGAGTCACACCTGGCCCTGGTATTTACCTGTGAACAGATGTGGCTCATCAGAAGCCAGGTAGGATAGAAAACCTACGGGACGGTAGCTGTCCAGGACCGGAGTTGGAGACCCCTGGTGTATGCAGATGACTCCACTTTGGAGTCCTACTGGGATGTCACCACCCAGTGACAAAGCACCCCAAAAGGGCAAGTGGGGGGGTGTGGGGTAGGTGTCGTCTTAACTCTCACTGCCTGTCCGCTTCAGCGCTATCACCAATCAGGGCCCCCCAGAGATAGAGAAAGAAAGGAAGGAGCAACATGAAAAACAACAGTAGTGCACCTCCATCACAGACAAGCCATGACTCGCCAAATCTCAGCCTTTAAGATGATACCCGTCCGGTCCTGGAGACAGTTACGCTATGGGGCTGCTAGGGGAGGTGGTGGGTGGGGGGGCGATATCGATGTATGGAATGACAAGGTGGCGCTCAATGTCAGCAGTCTGCCCGGCACGCCTCTCCTTAGCAGATCACTTTCAGTGAGGGTGACTTCCTCTGTTTTATTCTACCCATCAGCCATTTCTGCCAGTCTAATTCAGACTAAGCACCTTGGCCAAGGGCAGGACTGCAGGGGACTGAAAGCCTCTGGTCCCAAGTGCTGCAGCCCATTCCCTCGTATATCGATACTTTAATAACAAATGTGTTCTTATTAAGAGAAGCTCCTGCCCTTTGTGCATCTAGCACCACAACTTCTGTCCCTCCTCCCCCCACCCCCCTGGAATGGGGTCACAGGGTCTTGCACTATTGCCCAGTGCCTCCAGTACTGGGAGCTCATATTCACTTTGTATCCCCTCATGTACTCCAGATTCCTCCCACAGTCCAAAGGCAAATTTGTGCCAGTGAAATTGCGCATAGCGTGCGTCCTGTGATCCAGTCTTCCGCTTAAGGTTCAATGCCCAATGTCCCCATTGACCTTGTAATGGATAAGAGGTTGGAAGACGGATGACTGGAAATGCCTCACGAAGACGAACTAATGTACAATAAGGTCTCTCAAATATCAGCATATATGGGAGAAGACAATCTATGTATCCAAGCAACAAAAAAAGATATTCAAACATAGAAACGACCCTTGCAATTTTCTTATTACCAACATCATACTGACGTGTAATTAATTGCTACTTTTTTTCCTGGTGATCTGAGCCATTTACAGGAAGAATCAGCCTTTGTGAAGCAATATGTGAAAGTGCAATTATATAACAGGACAGAACTGGACTTTGGATTTGCTTAACATTGGCAAAAAGGCGACAATTATAGCCTGCAGCTGTCTAAAAGTACTATCACCCGAAACTGAAGCCACTAGTCATGAAAGAAACAGTAATTCACAATCCAATGAAACTTATTATTGAATAAAACTTAATAAATGCATATAATTCCAATTATATACATGCATGTGTGTATTCCTTTATGTTTGCATGTATATGTACGATGCTACTGATCAGTTAACACTCATTATTATATTATTATTATTATCTTCCAAACACTCCAGTACAGCTTGGGATGGATGGAGCTACGCAGGGGACACCCTGCCCGGATGGGTGCCGGTCCCCACAGGATGCACACACATACACTCACACGCTGCTCACGGAAGATTCAAAAGCCTTATAGAAGCGAACCAAAAATAAGCTTCGAATCCGTATACGATATAAGTGGCAAAAAGTAAACATACTTCCATGTCAGCCAAGTAGCCCCATAAAACACATAAAATGTGATTTTCTTAGACAACTTTATAGAGAAAAGATGACAGAAGCCATTGTTGACTTCTTCTCAATCCTGTTGTCCTCCATCTTCCGTCAATTAAGAGTCATCTCTCCTAACACACACACACACACACAAACTGTGCCATGTCACTGGAACACAGCATTCTGTGACTTCTGCTGGCTGTCACCGTCCCTCCGAGCTGCTGACTGGCCCCCTCCCAGGCCGACGCCACAGTCTGTGACCTGCGTACGCCGTAAGTGGCGACGTCACGATCGCACCCCAGCCCCTGCTCTGCAAACACCTTTATCTTGCTGACCAAATAAGGCAGAGCGCCCGGGCCTAGCATGCAAACCATGCAAGAAAATAAGCCGGACCGGTTCCTAATTTCTGCGACGGAACAGATCATCCGCATCGTTCCATCGCAGGACCGCGCGACAGTCGCCGGTGAATCGCCAGTAACGGTTGCTGGTGAGGACTCCCCTACTGCCGTCCCGATTCACTTTGCGGGTGTTAGCGCTACAGCATCGTCTGTTACCCCCCACCCCCCCCGGGACGTAGTGGAACATACCACTATTTGGCACTCCAGGTGGCTCGGCAACAAGCCTCCATCTAACACTGCCACCCCCACCGCATCACCGGCGACAAAGAGCAGCAGCCAAAGCCTTTGGCTCACAGATCTATTAGCTTCACGAATCCCAGCCCAGGGTGAGAGAATCTGACCTCCGGTGCTACTAAGCCGTGGAGAGCAGAGGCAAGTGCTGGCAACCTCTGCTGGCACACGAGGCATACGGAAGATGAAGTGCAGCACTGGAGATGGTCTGACCTCTAATGCCAGAAGATGAGCACTGGATGTTTCTTCATTGCACTGATTTCCAAGTGTGCATCACTGCTGACACTCAAATTCAACTGTTTCCCTTACAAATATGATAAATATTTGGGTGTCTGACAGCTTTGTGTGTGTGTGTGACAGAAAAAGCGGGGGGTTGTTGTATACTGTTGGACAAGACATCAATGCAGGTTACGTTACATACATCTACGCGGTTAAACCTTAGACGACTGCGAGTGTCTGTAACAAACGCGAAGCCCAAATATTGATATAACGACATGAATACTGCTCAATTTCAGCAGTAAATCTGCCTACAAACGCCCACACTATGCAAAAACACAGGCGAACCCGCATGGGCACGTCAATATCAATAAAGGCTGACACATAGGCACCGCCAGGATGTACGCGGCAAAAAACGTTCCCACTTGGCCCCTCACTCATTCATCTGCCTGGCGTGCATTCCCTCTCTCTCAAACACACACACACACACACTCACACACGCGCGCACACGAATCACAGACACCGAACAACAATCTGGACAAACGACGGAAACGCTGACCCGTGTTATACACAAACACACACACACACTTTTTCAGGACCGACCTGCAAACCCTCGAACCGACTCCGGCGCCCGGCTGACAGTGGAGGGGGTGGGGGGGTTAAGCACTGACACATAACGCTACGGTATCACTGACCCGCACGAGCGCGCAGCCCCGCCGACACATTTACTCCCGTTAGCCCCTTTCTAACATTCAGGGAAATTACATTGAAGCCCGAGGCAGTCGTGGGATACCGCCGACCGCGAAGGAAATCCCATTATAATTCAAACGAGCACCTCTTATTTATTTATTTAGATACCGTATAAGGATATTTGCCAGATAGTCACTAGGACGCCCCTGTATCACCCGGTACCCCCTACTTCCCATCTGACATGTCACCGATACGGCTCTCGCGTACTGACTCTCCGGGGTGAGACATCAGTGGCATCGGTCTGTCGGTCCACCGCTACCTTTCGGTTTACACCCCCGCTCTTAACCCCCGCGACTAAACCGGGCGATCTGAGCCTCCTTCCCCAGTCGGCAGGCCCGATGAGCAGCCTAGCGGTAGGAGGAGAAAGAAGGGACACCGACACAGCGATAGCCACAACGGGACAAAACGATGACAGGCCGGATGCGGACGTCTTCGGTAGCCCCATATCGCTGCTCTTACCTTGGCTTTGGTAATCATGTGTGTGGCGAGTTTAACCACCGCAAAGTTCCCCTTGCCGATGGTCCGTTCCATCTCATAGTAGCCCACTCGGACTGGGGGGGGCCTGCTAGGCTGGGGGTGGCTGGAACCAGTGATGCAGCCGGTAGCGGTGGCGGATTTATGGTGGCTGATCCCGCTGGAGGCCTGTAATCGGCCCTGGGCACCCATGCCTACGGTGGCTGGTCGAGTAGAGTGCGTAATCCCGGCCGCTGTGGATCCAGCAGCACCTCCGCTCGACACAGCCGCCATCTTCTTGCCTCTCTGCGGGAACAACAAGCAGCCTTGCGGAGCGCGCAGCGCGGGCACGCCCCCGCCCTGCGTCACTGTGCGAAGGCTGTATCTCCGGAGCGCCCTCTCCAGGATGTATCCATGGCAACCATAAGCGTAACAATGACTTCATTGGGCCTGAACGCATATTGGGGTTGCCTTGGCAACCAAACTGTACCGTGAAGCCAGTGAGACGAACATTGTCCTGCCATGACAACAGCAATATTCCAGCCTGTTCGCCTCTTGCCACTATTTATTACAACCCTGGTATTTCATTCCCTCTTCTCTTTCTATCCCTAGGGAACGCACCCTGCTGGTAGGAATTTTCGACTACTGGGATTGTGCATCTCATGAACGCGCAAAAGCAGTGAATACCGTTCACGGGCCATGCATACGCAGTGCCTGCCTAGGTGTAGGACAGAAAGCACCGATTTGTCCCATCGAATTGACATATAAATTATATACTGTAATATGAAACAATACCAGAACTGTTTGGGCCAATAAGACACCTGATTATTATACTAACGTTAGAAGCAATCGGTAAGCCATTGCTTTTAAGTAACACCGATACCACGTAGTGCTTACCCTGGTTTTGGTATTTAATGGGTAAATGTTATCAAGCTCTAACTGGATACCATATGGTGTTTTGCGCCATTGCACAGTTAAACAAATCACGTGGTTATGAGTAGTGTGAGTGTGTATATATATAATGTTTTTAATTCTTAAAACATACCGTTTTATGTATTCTTTTGCAATGTATGTGCAGATTTAAGTGGTACTGCATTTATGATTTAGTTGTGTGGTATTATATGTCCTTAGTAGTGTATGTTACAGTATCTGCAGCAGTTTTAAAGTAGCACAAATAGAATTAAAAACAGGCGTCATATTAAGAATGAGATTAATGTGGACTTTGATCCCAGGGGAAAAATCTGGGGTAATACAAAGAATTCTATATAACCAGCATACGACAGTTTACCAGTTTGAGATTATTTAGTGCAGTCACCTTTCACGTAGAAATTACTCACAAAGAAGGGTGATCTTTTTTATCTGTATTATCAATAGACTTTTATCTACATTAATTATGTAGTGTTCAGAGAGAGGGAGGTTTTATTTAAAAAATGTGTCGCATAAAAAGTCAACACAACAGGGTATGGATGAACATTTTTGTAGGGGAACCTTTAGCTTTGGCTATTCAGCTATCAGATCTTTTTCATTATATCCGAACTCTCCCCTGCCGTATGTGAAAATGATACAGCGTAGTTAGTGACGTCATCAGATGCATGTCAGTGATACACGACTTGCTTCTTACATGTTTGTATTTCTGGGTTTCACATGCGTTCTTATTAAAGTATCCATCATTGATATATGTCATGCCATTATGTTTTGTAATAAAATGCATCGTTTAATAAGAGTCATGTGTTTTTATTCTCTCTCTGTTTGCCTTCTCGTCTAATCCAAGGCCATTTTCACTCACTCCTGCTATGCTTATAAGCAGTGTTTGTACTGGGATTGGGGTAAGGTACAATGCATTTCTATCCTGATAAGTGCGTTTTATTTTCTCCCTGCTCCTGTCAGAATGTACAGTATATATCTTTTGCATTCGTAAAACACTATGACAGATACTTAAACAAAATACACCATGTTGAATATTTATTATCATCAAAGCTATACCTGAGTATAAGCAAGATGCATCCGCTCGACAATGAAACATAATACCCATTTTAATAATAAGCTGTATACTCCCGTTAGCAACCTCTCTTTAGCACTGAATCGTGCCATGCACATCACTTTCCCCTAGATTTGATAATTTATTCCTAAATGTGAAATACTGCTGCGAAAATTCTTTGCTTCTACCGAATGGCGCCACTTAATATTGCTACCGAGCTCTGCCGAATATCACTTTGCCGACTCATGATTAATGTTATATTATATGTTGTAAGATACATGTTGTTAGCAAACTCGTAGTACTTAGTATTTTGCTCTTAATGTATATTGTATAGTAACGATGCGCTGTCCTGTTCTTTGTAGTCTCTGCAGAAGGCAATCAAGTAATAATTTGATTGTCCTTTGTACACTGTATATATATGTCAATGAAATTTTGAATCTTGAGTCTAATAAAATAATGTAAAATAAATGTTTTTTTGTCCTGAAAGCTGCATACACAACATTTTATAAATCGGCTGTGTTGCTAATTTTTTCTTCTAATGACATTTAAATTTAGCTTAAATTCAGAGTTTTTACTGACTTTGCACGGCTGATGTAAACATTTAGGTTTCACTTTAATTGAAAGAATACAGAAGCGGACTTGGTGCCACCATACAATTAGGGTACCGCTATAGAGGGAATATGAATGGTTTATAAGCAGGTTATTAATTAGGTTGTAACACTTTGCAAATCATTACTGAACAACTGTAAACAAGTTACACCACTGTTTTCTTCTTATGAATGAGTCACTACCATTTATAAGTGGCAAAGGGTACCTATGATTTTGACAAACCAGTTTCTCAACACCCACCTGCTCGTTCATGACATATAAGACAAGCTCATCTGCTTTATTTTGCACTTGGGGGGGAAAACACAGAACTCCAACAACCTCAGCGATGGAGAACTATAATTTATTTTACATACAGTGAACTGTAGTGGTCAGGGAAACTGAATCGGACTTAGTCAAATTATTTTTCAACATTTAAGTAACGATCACCGAATTTTACTTCAAAGAGCCTAAATTATCTTAAAATATGAAAAAGCAGTTGAATATCCAAGAATAAATATAATTTTACTAAGTAATAGTAGCGAGATCAATTAGTATTACTTATGACCGTTTCTTGAAAAAATACAAAAGTTTATAGCTGGATGCAGTGAAGTAATACAAACCGGTCTTTCAATTTGCTTATTTTACTGTATGGCTACATGCGGTAATTATAACGATGTACGAATCAGACGCTCTTAGGCGCTTTCACTAAGCGATGCCTCTGGACGCTTAAAACAAACAATTAATAGTATTTTCTTTTTAACTCTCTGCATCGTTATAAAACATTATTTAAAAAAATAATAAAAACGTGCTGTTTTCCTCCTGACGTAATTACAAGGCGGAACATCCTGCGCTGTGAGGAAGGTGATCCCTGCCTGATGGACACGCCGAAAGCGGAAGTCGCTCCGGGAAAAGGGTGTATAGCGCAACGCAGTGAGGGAGAAAGCGGGAGGCGGGGAAGCTTTTATTCCAGGCTTGGGTATCTCTACATCCAAAACTACGATCCATATCCTCGTTATTGGGTGGGGTATTTATAATATTTCGCTTTCGGTTTTTGGTGCGCTGGGTGAAGGGAAATCGTTTGTAGGGGATAAAAAAGGGGGTGAGGGTAGTTCGACCGCCGCTCAACAGCATCCTCCGCTACGGATAGACCGTCACGGACTGTCTTGCGGTAAGAAATGGGGTTTCCTTCCAGCCCTCAATGGGCATCGTGGACTAGGACTCGGGTTTACCACTTGCTGTCGGGTCCTTAGGTCGGCGCGTCTGCGCTGAGGCGGGTGACCTGGCTGCAGCGGCGTCTCCGACTGCAGTGATCATTGCGTGGGTGTCGCCTCGTTGCTGGGGAAGGAAAAGAAGGAGGAGGAGGAGGAGGGGGACGGGGGTGTTTGTCGTCATTAGCATTTCAGTATCGTTCGCTAGATATGTGTCTTTGTAAAGCGTAATATATGCTTGTTTTTTGCCCGATGGTGATTTGCCAGAAAACGCAGACAGTCGCTGCGCTTACATTTAGACTCGCTGGAAGCGGGAAACGCAGTCACTAGTGTCAGGTCGAGATGTAGATGCCGCCCCCGCTTTCCCTGCTGACATGCTCAGGATTGTCAGTGTGGGACCGGCTGCATCGCCCGTGACACGGGACCAGGCGCGAGCCTTTCCATACTGAATCCCACTGGCGGTGACGTGCCTTATTGATCATGCGCGGTCACCGTGCCCTCCCCTCATGATAATAGCAAGATTTGTTTACTAATCATGAGGTCTCCCCAAAACACACCTTAATGCCGATACCTTTCTTGCAAATTGATGTCTCCGTCTGTTTTCCGTATGGACTTCATGCATCCTTATGAATATTCATTGCTGCATATCTGCATGCCAGCCGTCAGGATGAACAGTGAGGACGGGAACCCCGCTGCAGTGCCTGTTGCAGTGCAGGACACCCAGGGGGACCAGCGCTGGATGTCTCAGGTGAGTGCAGTGCCAATGTATGGTGGCTCCACCTGTAAATAATTACTTAATACATATACACTTTTTAGTAGCTATTAATAATATGGACGAGTTGACATATAAAGTAGGCACTTGCATCACCAGTTATCCCAGGATATACAGTTTAATGGGGAGGCAAAGAAAATGAAAAATTGCTAAATTTGACCATGGCTATGGATGTAGCTGGATGCTGTCCATGTTATGTGCCTTGCTTGCTTGTGTCAGATTTGGTGTAGCAAACAAGTTGTCTCTCAGACAAGTAAAGAGAGCCATTAATCCCAGTAGCACACCAGGTCATACGGGATGCTGAAATATACACTGTTTTTCAGATAAGGGACCGCAGGAATAGGCATTTGCAGTAGAGCACCTTTTGGTACTGCAGCCTAAAGTTATGTTAGCATTGATATAGTTGCAAAGACAACAGTATCAGGACTCGTTGCGTGAATGTGCAGTGTATTTGCATTATGTGTATATGTGTTGCAGCACAACCGCTTCGTGCAGGAGTGCAAGGATGCAGAGCCTGACGTGCTGTTTGTGGGGGACTCCATGGTGCAACTCATGCAGCAGTATGAGGTGAGCATGCGTGCATGCGCGCTCGTCCGTGAGGGATGTGGCCTTGTGGCAGTGACACACTGGCCACATACTTCAAACGACGTCAGGACAAAACGAAATTCGAACACATAGGCGAGAACAGTCTGTCGCATATGAAGCTGCACCTCCTTCGTTTTATGTCACGCCATAATCTTTAAGCTGAGAATGTTTGCGACGCAGCAGGCCCATATGCAGAAGGAAAATCAACATACTGTGGTAAATGCGTGGGTCATTTTAATGAAATAAATGGCAGCTTTTGTAAAATTAAAGTTGCCTTTTTTTTAACAGCCACTGTTGATTTAATGCTAGCAGCACAGACAGGGAAGCTGAGAATCTAAACAACACTCGCAGTAACGCACTTCAGCAAAATGCAAACGTTCCTGCATCGATCCCAGGTGTGGAGGGAGCTGTTCTCTCCTCTCCATGCACTCAACTTCGGTGTGGCAGGAGACACCACGTGCAATGTGTTGTGGAGGCTGCAGAATGGAGAACTACAGAACATTCGCCCCAAGGTAAGCGATGGATGAATGGATAGGTGATGAGGTGTAGAAATCGTGTGGATGATGGGGCAAGGGTTAGGCAGTCACAGGATAAGGAATAATTAGGAAGAGGATGGTTTAGTGGTCACGAAATGCTCTGAACAGCATATGTCCTGTTTTGGGCAGTGTGTTGGGCAGAGTTTACTGTCGAACCCTTGACTTGCGTCCTTAATCCCCTGTCGCTTCACGGACTGTCTGAACCGGCTTTCTCAACTGTACGTCGCTTTGTGTATTAAATAAATAAATAAATGTAAATGAAATTCAAATTTTAGAATTCTTAGACAAATTTGGATAATTGTGATTTCTAAGGAATTTAGTTATAAAGTGTGTGTTAGGCCCAAATTTGGAATATTCTTCAATGAGTGCAATTTCTTTGCATTTATTTTTTTCTTCCACCATTTATTTTCAGGTGGTGGTTGTGTGGGTAGGAACCAACAATTATGAACACACCGCGGAGCAAGTAGCTGGAGGAATCTTATCCATCGTACACCTGCTCATCACACAGTTCCCGCAAGCTAAAATAGTTGTTTTGGTGAGTCTGCACAATTGAATTTCTGCCACAGAAATGATCTTCTGTAAATTATTACTAAGTGCCAAATTTGTGTCAGTGTCACGTAAATTCTTTAAAATTACATAATGTGCAATAGATTAAGCAATTGCAAAAAAGATAACTCAAAGTCAACAGCATCATTTTAATGGAAAAGCTGCATATATAAATAAAATACTACAGAGTGGCTCATGATGCACGTCTAAAATATGGAAGCTATAAAGGGACGGGATTGGAAAGTAGAATTTCGCATCCCTTCACGAAACATTATATTATCGCAAAACATTTGAGTTCTCTCGCAATCAGATTTTCATATCACCACAAGTTGTGCTTGTATAACAGATCATGAAGCTTAAAAATCTTGAATCCTGAATATTTGTAAGTTTTGCAAGGTAATGCAAAACTGTTAAAAAAAAAAAAACATTTTCCACCGCGGTTTAATTAAGGGCTCCTTACTAAAAAATATGTGAAAAGAATGATACAATTCCCAACAGAATACTTGAAAACCTGGTTCTCAGCTTACTACTGCAGTGTCTTGGTGTGATGATGCAAAGGGACAATGAGGAAGATGCACAAAACAAAAAGAGAAAGGATTAAGTGCTGAAAAATAGGAATAACGAAGGACACCTTCCTTCTGTTAATGTGACAGCTGACAAGAGATATTAGTGAGCAATGAGGGGAGTTTATTTAGTATGAGGAAGAAAATAGGGCACCTCTGTGGATGAAGATGTACTGTTACAGGCAATTATGCATATAACTGAATTGCAAGTACGCAGTCGGTGTATAAAGCAATGCGTACCAAAATGTCTTTGTCATAACAGTGCAAATACATACTTATTTTACGTGCTGCTGTGCTGCTATTGCAAGAAATTAGCGTTATTGTAACCTTTATACGGCTAATTCATACGTCATTAATGCTGAAATGTTACAATACACGGAAATTTCTTGTAATAGCAACACAAATGCGCATAAATTAAGTACATGTGCTGTTATGGCAAATTGCTGCTCGTATCGCTTTAAACAGCAGATGCATACTTGCGTGCCAGTTACGTGTATACCTGGTTAAAAATTATGTATCTGTTTTACTAGATAAGGGGTGGTCAATCTTATCCGCAAATTGCCAGTGTATATGCAGGTTTTTGGGATAACCTTTAGGTGAGTTGTTCAATCCTAGGTGTGAGGACTCTTCAGCCAATCAGTCCTTTAATTAGTAATCTAATTAGGGATTTGCATGAAAACCTGCAGACACTGCAGCCTATTCTGGATAAGATTGGCCACCATGGATTAGATATTATTGTCTAATTTATATAACTGAGTTTTAGGTATCGGGGACTCTCCTAATGGACACTCCCCTGTTTGTGTACATAGCAACTAGGATGTTGCTTCAGAAAGAAAAATAATCATGAAGATGCAAGCATCTTCTGTCAGAGGAAAAACGTAACAAAATTAAAAACCAAAAATAGCGACCAGATTTGGTTTCCATGTACTGGGATCCATACAGCTTTCTATAATATTCAATGTCACAAAAAATGTTTGGAACAACAACGCTAATACTTCAGCAAGCTAAACCTGTAGTGAGCATTGTGCTAATACTTCAGCAAGCTAAACCTATAGTGAGCATTGTGCTAATACTTCAGCAAGCTAAACCTGTAGTGAGCATTGTAGTGATGCTTAGCGTGAGAACTTAGGAAATTTCAGACATAGGAATTAAGAGGACTGTGTTCCTTGGGCTCCCGTTTCCTGCCCGCAACATCAGTTTTCTTTTCTGCGCACCAATTCCGCCTAATACGACTTCTGACCACTACTCCAGCCGCGCAGCAGCGTAGCGTGTGTACTCCCAGCATTCTAGTTCTTAGTACTTGTGTTAAAATGATGTTGAATAACGACTTACGAACATTTCAAGTTACGAATGGCTGTTCGGAACGTAACTCGTTCGTAAGTAGAGGACTGTCTGTATTTGAAAATGCACATTTAGGACGGTGCCTGTACAGCAATGTCTCCCAATCTACTCCTCAGGGACCATCAGATGGTCCACATTATTGGTCCATCCCAGCTCCTCATCAGACGGTCCACATTATTGGTCCATCCCAGCTCCTCATGAGACGGTCCACATTATTGGTCCATCCCAGCTCCCCATCAGTCGGTCCACATTATTGGTCCATTCGAGCTCCCTATCAGACGGTCCACATTATTGGTCCATCCGAGCTCTCCATTAGACAGTCTGCATTTTTATTGGGCAGTGGTGGCTTAATGGTCAGGGAAGCGCACTTGTCATTGAAAGATTGCAGGTTCAAATCCCCGACCAGCAAGGCACCAATGAGGTACTCTGAGCAAGGTACCGCCCCCAAGCATTGCCCCCCGGGTGCTGAATTAGCTGCCCCCTGCTATGTCAAGAAAGTCACATATGGGTTAAATGCAGAGGACACATTTCATTGTTAAGAACATAAGAACATAAGAAATTTACAAACGAGAGGAGGCCATTCGGCCCATCAAGCTCGTTTGGGGAGAAC
>JABFEB020000036.1:8663455-8682472 GCA_019775895.2 Stomatorhinus ivindoensis | reverse complement strand
CTTCACGCTGCAGTGAGTCGCGACCCCCCCCCCCCACCCCCCCCACCACATTACAAATATATAAGGGTATAAGGACAGTACCTTGAATGTTTCATAAAGATACTGCCTTACAATGTTTTTTCCTGTTGGCCCATTCAGAAGAGCACAAATACTGAAATGTGACCGCCACAGAAAATGTTAATTATTCATATTCATATTAATAATTAATATTAGTGTCATTTATTATATTCATTCTGTACATTGAGATGCTGTGTGTGTTCTGAGATAGCTTGGCATCTGGTGTGGAGAGACCCTTGTATGTCCTTTTCAAGAGACACTCAGGCACTCTGTGGGCCTGTGATGGATGGATGGATGGATGGATGGAATACGAGAATGAAGGTGATGGCAAAGCAGGACAGTGAATTAGACCAGAGGGGGATTAATGAACTTTTTTTCCTCTAGGACGGACACGAAGTTCAGTTTTGTTGCTACTCCATCCCAGCCTCAGGTAAATCCCCTGAGAGGCCGCTACACATTCAGCAGTGCAGTGCTCCGTGTGGTCAAACACAGCATTGCACGTATACATGCAGACGTCATTGACAACCAGTTGGATCATCTCAATACCAAATCACCAACGGGGTTTGCACGATTTCACGTTTGCTCGTTATGAAATCGGCAGTTTAATACCTCAGTTCTGATATTTAGCAAGGCGTGACCGAAAGCTCTGCCCAGGTTTATGGCCAGATGCCTGGATTCTTCTGGGCTTCCATGTCACCAGGCGCGAAGTCGAAGTCCGGCAGGGGTGATCTGAGCGATAAAGCTGAATATAAGCTTATCAAATGAGTGGCTGTATGTTTTTCTGGGCCCTATATGTGTTTGTTTCTGAGATGTAGAGAAAATGCTGGCAAATATGGGCGTTGGGATTAGCTGCTTGTGTTTGTAGAAGAATCACCAGCTGGCATCTAGCGTGCTATTGTGTGTCTGGCAAGGCAGTAATCTGAATATAGCACTAGCTGTGAGGCGTCCTGTTTCGTCCCTGTGCTAACAGAACTTGTGTGTATGTGTGAGACGATGGGCCGAATAAATTGAAACGTTTGATCCTTTGCATGCTAAGACTCCCTCTCTTTACTGTTGGTCTTGTCTTTTGTCCAGTACTTTAAGTACGTGTTCCCCGATGGCGTGGACTCTGTCATAGTCAAGGTCAATTCCCAGATGACGTTCCCCTGCTCCGTCATGTCGATCCAGGACATCTTGGTAAGAAATGCCTTCGGTCTGTTTTTATCAGACCTCCACCTCCACAAAATATTGAAAAATATTATGTTTGCTAAAAGGTCTCTTCGCTGATCTATTTGTGTTGTGTCAGAAGTTTAAAGGTGTGATTCTGGAGGTGCAGCTAATCCTGCATTTTAGTGTTGGCAGATTTTTGTGCCTTTGCAAAATGCCTGTCTTTAATAAAGGAAGGCCGCAGGAGTGCTGACTTGCCACAAGAGGGTGCATTTTGCCACGCACACGTTACTTTTAGCACAGAAGGACAGTAGTGAAAGGTGCAGTATTGTTTTGGATGGGGATGAATACCTCTGTGACCCGTCTGTCTCACAGTGTCCAGTGTATGATCTGGACAACAATGTGGCTTTTATCGGGATGTACCAGACCATGACGAAGACGGCCGCCATTACGGTTCAGGTAACGAGCCCGTGTCAGTGGCAGCGTCGGGTCTGCCTTCCCGACACACCAGCGCGATGGCGTGAGGGAACCTGCTTCCTCTGACATGTTCTTCCTCTGTCTGTAGAGGAAGGACTTCCCCAGCAACAGCTTCTACGTGGTCATCGTGGTGAAGACAGAGGACGAGGCCTGCGGGGGCCCTTTGCGTTTCTATCCCCTGCGGCCCGGTGAGTACAGTCTTCATCCTGTCTCTGTTTGTCACAAAATCCCAATAAATTGTAAGATATCAGCAATACTGTTGCGGTACAATAAGAGGTCAAAGGGGAGAGACTCCGCATTAGACAGCTTCAGTGTTTCCCAACCCGGTCCTCGGGGATGCTCAGATTGTCCACGTTTTGGTTCCCTCCCAACTCCCTTCCTGGCCCTTTGAGGAGAAGATTGTCTAAGCCTACTCTAATGGATTTTTTTTTAATTTAACTCTCCCCCTCTTTCCAGATGAGCTGATCGATGCTGGAAATCGGAGTAAAACCTTAGATGTCGTCGTTTCCCCCGCAATCAAATGTAAGCAGGAAGATGACATCAGTGTACGGCGAGGCTTCTCATGTCGACGTCTAGCGGCCTGACTCTTTTCCCTCACCCCCCCCGATCCTTCTTCTTGCAGCGGAGGTCTACGTGATGGGCATGCTCTTCTGTCTGGGCATCTTCCTGTCCTTCTACATCATCACCTTCCTGGTGTCCTGTGTGGAAAACAAGAGGTCGGCGGCCGTCGGCACGCGTTGCCCCTCCAGCCCACTCCGACGCGTTGTCCTCATCCTTAGCCTTTGCCATGTCTCCTTCCCCAGGATGCACAAACGGAGGGAGGGGCTACTGAGCACCCCGGCAGCGTCGCCGGCGGAGACAGGTATCCTAGCAACATTGTGATAGCGTGCCGGATGTTCTACAGACCAGAATTCAGTGTATATAGCCTGCTAGATTCTCTCCACTTACTTTTCTTAGGCTTTGTGCTTGAGTGACTATATAAAGATCAAAGAAACGTATTATTTCAAACGTAATGTGTTTTTTTTATTCCCCTCCCTCCATGTTGTAACATTGTGGCTTTAGCTTCTCTGCTCGGTAAGGACTGAGTGTAAGAAATTGTCTGCATTACTTCTGTCGCCATTTTCCATTCTCTGCATGTGCAGTACTGCTTAAGAGTGCATCTTTCACACACATCTGCACTAATACACTGTAGTCTTGCCCACGCGTGTATTTCTGTGTGAACTTGCCTATCTCTGAAACGTACATTTGAAGTCACCCACACTCTAAGACTAATACCTTAACCGACACCAGGAAGCTGATTGGTGGATCCTGTTCCTCTGTCATTTCTCTGTATCTGATAAGCAACTGAACATCCAGTGATGTTAAAATTTTCTAATATGACAGGGTCATGATTTTTATTTATTTATTTATTTATTTATTTATTGTTGGAGACAAATGATAGCCAAGAATTTTGGCTTAAGGTGTATTTGTGTAACGCTGTACATTTCAGTGCCGAATGGAGATGAATCTGTCTGATTGGCGTCGTCAGGACAGAGCTCACATAGAAGTTTGCCGTGAATCAAAGCTTAAAATGTATCATTATTGTTGTAACTGTTTAAATGAATTTCCCTAGAGGCAAAATTGCCATGATGACAAGATTTGCCTGTAAGCCTCCATCAAATATAGAAGTGATGAGAACAGGATGTTCGCCAACAGGGGTTACCATAGTGCGGGGACCACTTCTCTGTTAACTCATTGTTACTTCTTATTCTACTGCCCCCTAACTTGTTGGAGGACTCCTAACAAGCTAGCATCTTTCCTTCATTAACAGTGTCACTGCCTGACCTATTAATTATGCCAGTGTTTCTCAAACTTTTTGCACCGCATTCCATATCCAGGAAATATTAGGCTCACCGCATACCACCATTATGACTCACTTTAAAATACAGAGATACCTCCATGTACCACCTGAGGGAGCTGGTTTGCGTGCGATAGTTTGAGAACCACTGCATTATGCGTATGTATTGTCTGTCTGTGGCTCTAAACCTTGTTTCTCTGCAGGTAAGGGTCTGACCCCCGGATCCCCCTATGAGTATGGATCTATTGGTGAGTTACGGGTGCACACACCTCTATGTCGAGTATATGCCGTAGCGTTGGGACCACAGAATTCATCCTACCTGTGCTTTTACGTGATTTACTTCTTTGCCGCCTCATTGAAAATTGCAAGCTAAAGATCATGTGACCCCTGTTTGAACTACAGTGACACTCTGTCTGTCCTCCTGTCTCCCACAAGCAGACAACAGCAGCCTACTAAGTTCGGAGCCCATTACAGACAGCGTAGGGTCGACCGACGCCAACTATGGATACATGGGTATGGAACTGCAACACACTTGTGTCCAAGTGCTGAGGGACATCGGTTAAGATAACTTCAATGCTAAGGATGCGGGTTCATATACCAAGCGATTTGTTAATGATGCATAGGAAAGAACTTTTCCTGCAAATATTGACAATCTGTCCATCTGCAAATATCTACAGTGTACAACAGAATACAGACGCTCCCTGGGTTACGATGGTATTACGTTCTGATAAACCTGTCGTAAGGCGAAAATGCATTTTAATACAGTACACCTAACATAACAGACATCATAGCCTAGCCTACCTTACACATGCGTAGGAAACTTAATTAGCCTACAGTTGGGCAAAATAATTAACACAGAGCCTATTTTATAATAAAGTGTTGAATATCTCATGCATTGAACTGAATAATCATGGTCATTGTAAAGTCGAAATATAATAACATGGGCCATCATAACTCGAAAATAACATTTAAACTGGTTTTATTAAAGCGGAAATGCAAGTTGTGCATGGGAGGCTGCTTGCCATAACGACGCTCAGCTGAAGCACCTGCAGCTGATTGGTTCGTTTCTGTCATTTGTCAGGACGCGAGCCCTTCAAGCGCAGATCACTCACCACGCTCTTCCACTTAGCCGTCCGCATTGGTGACATTAACTGTTGATCGCATTCTTTCCCTCACTCCTGCCAATCAGCACTGTGCCTTCAATTGCCTGATGAATGAATCAGAAATTAATTGTAATGGTAAAGAATGACAGTGTATATTCCCGCAGTTCTCAGCCCTGGTACTGGTGTAAGACTGTGCTGGATTTTATTCCAACTAAATTCTAACCTGTTTAATGAGATTTCTTGGCCTGTTGTGGCTGATTGGAAAAAAATGAACATAAACTAATCGGTAAAAGTAGTGTTATAGGTCTATGAAACTAGTCTCGATCTGTTCATTCAGAAGTTGGATCCCTTATTAATGAACTGTTCTCAACTGATTTTCAGACTTTAATTTAGCCTGGTGTTTTCTAGAGTAAAAGACTTTTAAAAATTATTTTTCAGGCGTATTTTTGTCCCAGCATATCAGAAGGAGCTCAGAAATGTTAATCAAATTATCTTCCAAATCCAGCTTGTCAAGTTGACCTATTTTCAGGCTTCAGTTGGCGTGAATCAAGCATGCAGAATCGTACACCAGCACCTGAACGGGGATGTAATTCCGGAAAAAGTCTTGACGATGTGGAATTTTTTTTCACTGCACGAGTCAAGAAGAAAAAAAAAATGCCTGTTTTAAATTTACCCTCCCTCATCTGAGAATCACTCTCAATGTTGAAAATTTAGAAATCGGCAACCGGGCCTCATGCCCTCCGTCCAGACAGATATTCCGGTCTCACTGGTGATCTTCCTCTTTGCCAGAACGTTCCCTGGACAGTGTGGGCCGCTGCAGGCGGGAGTCGCTCAGCTCTGTGGAGGAGGATGATTACGACATTCTGGCCGACATCGACTCCGACAAAAACATCGTCCGCACTAAGGTCCATGCCCCTCCCCCATGTGTGTTTGCAGAAACAGTGTAACAGTTGTAATGCGGTGTTTCCCTATCTGGTCCTCGGGGACTTGCAGGCAGTCCGTGTTTTTGCTCCCTCCCAGCTCCTGGTAGGGGAGCGATAATGTGAACTGTCTGCTGGTTCCTGAGACCCGAATTGGGAAACACTGCTGTGAAATATATTCCTGAAGTCGGAGAAGGCCAGTGCCCGTCTAACTCTGAGAATGAGCCAATGAAACACATCACTAGTGTTCTTACTGGCCTGTAAGTTTTTCTAAATGTGTTAAATCACAGTAGTATCCTAAAGAAATGCCCACCATGGCAGGCTAAGTAAAATATCATCACTGTGGTCCTGTTGATGCTTGAGGTTCCAATAAGAACATATTAAAACATTAAACATTAATTAAGGTGCAGTTATAATAACTAGAATTAGCATAACTGAATATTTAACACACACACTAATGAGATTAATCGCCTCGCCTCTGCATTGGTCACCAAACATCCAGGCATGAAAGAGTGAAACTCATCACAACAGTCAAGTGTGTTGGGCTGAGAACCACAGCAAATGTGTTTTGTCTCCCCACTTTTCCAGAAGTTTCTGTGTGTGTCCGATCTGGCTCGTAAGGACAAGAGGGTTCTGAATAAAAAGTACCAGATCTACTTCTGGTAAGAAACCTGGGATTCTGACTGCACACAAGTTCCAATTTTGAGTGAGAGTTATAAATCCGTGTCAGTGTTATGAATACTGATGTTAAAATCTGCGTAATTTGAATTGTGTTAATGATTATTGTTATATTAATAATAATGACAGTAATATTAATGGTGGTCAGTGAACTGGTTTATCTGGGAACACTGCTACCATATTTGAAGCCTTAGAACCATGAACTTCATACAGATGTCGGTTCTTGTCACCAGGAACATCGCCACGATTGCAGTCTTCTACGCTCTCCCCGTGATCCAGCTAGTCATCACATATCAGACGGTATCTCTCGCCTCCCCCCCCCCACCTCTTGCAGTGCTTTACACATGAGTGATGTGGTCAGGGCTTGCAGTGGCTGACTGCTAAACTGTACTTGGCTTAATGTAGATCCAGTGTGTTGCACGTGGACACTAAACGGCACGCTGAGCGCAGCGGCGCCGGCCCGCTCCTTTGTGTTTGTGATCGACAGGTGGTGAATGTGACCGGAAACCAAGACATCTGCTACTACAACTTCCTCTGTGCACATCCCCTGGGAGCTTTGAGGTCAGGTCTGTGTGTCTCACTGTGTGCGAGGCCTGCATCTTCCCCATGCACTGTCAGTTAGCTAGCACCATCCTCATCTGCTTTGTTTTAAGAGTATTTGTAAGCAAACAGATATTTATATGTGTATTTTGGCTTGATAATTAGTCAGTGGAGTCAGTTGTTATGTTATTTACTTCCATTTAAAGGTATTTAAAGGCTCAGTTTTGTGTATGCAAGTATTACATAGTTAATGTGTGTGCATGCATGTGTTTATATATTATTTATACATATGTTTGTATGTGTGTATAAGAAACACGCGTGTTGTGCTGTTTTTAGGCAAGTGTACCATTGCTTTAGCCTGTCATTGCTAACGCGGCCGCTCTCCGACGCAGTGCCTTCAACAACATCCTGAGCAACCTGGGCTACGTCATGCTGGGCCTGCTCTTCCTGCTCACTGTGCTGCACAGGGACATCATGCACAACCGGGCGCTGCTGCGGCATGAGGTGGCGGCGCTGGTGAGGATCGGCGCCGCAGGCCGAGCCACAAGCTCAGCGGCTTCGCTTTTATGTTTTTATTCGTTCGGCGAAAGCTAGCGTGTTTGGCGACATACGTGTTTGAGAATGCAGGGTCAGACGGTCCCGGGAGCGATTGGGGGTTAAGGGTCCTCGCTCAGGGGCCCTAAAGTGACATCACTCTGCCCGATTTGACCCTGGTGACCTTCAAACTGCCCCCAAAAATTCATTTTGCTAATGAATTTTTAGAGAGAAAGAGCTGATTGTTCAGAATTGATATCAGTAGTATTTTAATTTGTATCTTTTCGCAGTTGTGGAAAAGTGTTGCATGTTTTTGGCCAATCATATTAGAAGAACTATATACAAAAAAAGTTTATTTATGAATGAGTGATCCTTGATGACATCCTGGAGTTGTATCAGCAATTATTCTCATGGGATATGTAATGCATCCTCTGTCCTGTAGGGGCAGAGCGAGCGATTAGTGGTTCGACTGAAAGTGAGGGATTGCTGACTCTTCTCCTGTTCCCCTGCTACAGGAGTGCGGCATCCCCAAACACTTTGGCCTCTTCTATGCTATGGGCACGGCCCTCATGATGGAAGGCCTGCTGAGTGCCTGCTACCACGTCTGCCCAAACTACACCAACTTTCAGTTCGGTGAGGGCACCGCTGCTGGATCCGGGGAGTGAAATCTGTAGTTTATGGAAACCTGTCTGTCTTGATTCTGCACACAGCATGTATAGAAAGGGGTTCCATGGCGTCACACACTGCCTCGATGTCCTTTCAGTTCAGCATTCTGTAAATATCTTTGTTATCTATAAATACATAAATATATAGACATACACACTGTTCACCTTTTCAGAGAAGTCCGTTTGCTTACATACACACTTAACCACTTAATGATCTGTGCACTTTGTGTGCTATGTAGGACCCAATCGCACAGACTGGACCAGAGCTCTTCAGATTTGGCTCTTAATTTCAAATGCAGGCTTGTTTTCAGTTCTGCCAGGTACTTGGTTTAATAATTACCACACGGGTCAAAGAAGGCTGGAAAATCAGCAGCGTTCAGACCTTCAGGGCCGTCATTTGAATAACCGTGGACAAGACCGTAAACTGAAATTCAGTCGATCAGCCGTGCCTCAGAACATGCCAGAGCATGTGTAAGGTAGTACAGTGGCCTGCATGGGACATGTGCATCACAGAGCCTGTGTTTGCTCCCCTTCTCCGCTTCCCCCACAGACACCTCCTTCATGTACATGATCGCGGGGCTCTGCATGCTGAAGCTCTACCAGAAGCGGCACCCCGACATTAATGCCAGCGCCTACACTGCCTACGCCTGCCTGGCCGCCGTCATCTTCTTCTCCGTGCTGGGGGTGGTGAGGCTCTCCTTCCCGCCACGGACACAGCGGCAGCGCAGACCGCCCGTCGTCGTCTACGTTCAGTCTGAGTCTCTCAGTCTGAGTCTCTCAGTCTCTTGTGTTGATATCAGAAGAGGAGTCGTATTGGCAGCTGTTCTTAATGTTTTTATAACATTTAGACCTAATTTGTTGCGTAGCACAGTGGTTCTCAAACTTTTTACGCCACGTATCACTTCAGAAAATATTAGGCTCTCCGCACGCCATTATGACTGAAGTTTAGCAAAAGGAGATACCTCTTTGTACCACTGGAGGGTGCTCATGTGGCATCGGTGGTACATGTAGCATACATTGAGTACCACTGCCATAGCACATTGATAGTGTGAGACTCCAAGCCATAGGCAGATGGATTGTCATAGAGACCAAGAGAAACGGACCGATCGACTCGACGCACTTTCTCGTTGAGGACCTGCGGCGTCTCTCCTCTCCTCCAGGTGTTTGGAAAGGGGAACATGGTGTTTTGGATCGTCTTCTCTGTCATCCACATCATAGCCACACTCCTGCTCAGCACGCAGCTTTACTACATGGGCCGCTGGAGACTGGGTATGAACGCGAGAGTTTGCTGTCATGTGACCGTGTGGCTGACCTTTGACGTGTAAAAACCTAGGTGTGGCAGCACTTGTGGTTTATATAAACCATGGTTGCCAAATTTACCCGTGCATTACTTCAGAGGCTTTTTTAAAAGCAGTTGGTGTGTGCGTAATTGCACTGGGCTGTTGCGCAATTGGTGTATGCGTGTCTGCACTGGGCATTAATGTTGACCTATAAAACCGCCATGTGTTTCAGACTCTGGCATCCTGAGGCGTATACTCTATGTGGTCTACACCGACTGCATCCGGCAGTGTAGCGGCCCCATGTACATCGTGAGTCCCCCTCCTTAACAGATGCTCTGATCTTGCGTAACACTCCTGAGTGTAACTGGGCTCATTACTCATTCTTGTCTTTTCCCTCCATCTCTCCGCTAGGATCGAATGGTACTGTTGGTAATGGGCAACATTGTTAATTGGTCTCTGTGAGTATTCAGGCCAAGACACTTTTATTGCCATTGCACACAAATGAAACGGTTGCGTTTTGCAGAGCTTCGGACAGCTAGAAGGAAGAACAGCTGAGCAATAAACTTGATGAGTTTTGATATTGTAAGATCTCAGATGTACTGGACAATGAAGGCATTTATATGTTTATGAGGAACAGAATAAAATAAACGGACTGATATCCCATGCAGGGCGGCTTATGGACTGATCGAACACCCCAATGACTTTGCCTCTTACCTGCTGGCAATTGCCATCTGCAACCTCCTACTCTACTTCGCTTTCTATATCATCATGAAGGTGAGACCTTCCCATGTGTCTCACTAACCACTGTTGTAAAAAAATTCTGTCCATAATTCAGGACCCCAGCCACAATCTGCTGACCCCTCTGCAGACTAATAAGAGGTTTCCAGCATCAGAACCACTAGATTCAAGAACGGCTTCTTCCCAAAGCCATTCAAATGTCCAACATCCACATTTCCCATGACAGTCGTACCCATGGCACCTGCACTCTGAGCTTAGATATTACTGCATTCATCAGCCTCTGATCACATATCATCCAGTTTTTGCAGTTTTGCATTTTTTTTTTGCACCTGTATGGTATCATCTATATAGTTCTGCATTATCTAGCCTTGTTCACATTGATTTGCATATTCTTGTTTAGTCTTTTGTCTGTTGTGCATGACCAGTAAAGAATCTTGAATCTTCGTATCAACACACATGCAGTCATATTCTGAAATGTGCTGTCTGAGAGGAAGAAGGCATCTCCGCCATGAGGGGAGTAGCGTGTCGGCTCTGGGGGACAGGTGATTGACGTGGTGTGTGATTCCCCCGGCTGTTTGTTTGCAGCTCCGTAGCGGTGAGCGGATCCATTGCCTGGCTCTGGTCTGCATCCTCTTCACCGCGGTGGTCTGGGGCTTTGCGCTCTTCTTCTTCTTTCAGGGACTGAGCACCTGGCAGGTCAGTTTGACTCCCCTCCCCCCAAATGCTCAGGAGGACCATGGCATTCTATGTGAAGTGCGGTAATAATGTTTCCCTCACCACCCGAGTCTGGAGGGAGGGGCGCGGGCTACTGGCATCTGCAATAGCATAGTACCCAAGAAGCAGATAGAAATTTATTCAAGAACGTTTCAGTTCAGTTATTTTCTGCCATCTTCAGAAAACCCCCGCTGAGTCTCGTGAGCACAACCGCGATTGTATCCTCCTCTCCTTCTTCGATGACCATGACATCTGGCACTTCCTGTCTTCTATTGCCATGTTTGGCTCCTTCCTGGTGAGTCGCGTGTGACCACACATGCACGGTTCTGGGAATTCTGACCGGGAGGGATAACACAAGTGCGCCCAGTATGGAGAGTGAGGGGGGTAGACCAAATGCAGATATACATTACTGAAATGATGACCCATCTATATGTGTGGACTCCATGATTTACACTGAATACCAGTTGCTGTCAGTGCCACAAATTACAACATTCAACAGACTGCTTTTTTCAGCAGAGTGGAATTAAATTTAATTAGCAAGTACTTTTTCTCCAAAGCGACATATTGGTGAGCAGCCAGGGTCAGTTAGCTTATGGACCATTTGAGGTTAAAGGCCTTGCTCAAAGGTACAAAAGTGAAACCACTTTGCCAGCTGTGAGATTTGAACCTACAACCTTCCAATCACAACCACAGAGGTCTACACAGTTTCCTTGTAATGTGGTTCCTCTTTCTCATGAAAATATACACATCTTACAAAAAGGTGACAATTTCAATTTCTTCTGACCCTGTTCTATTCCTGTTCCCTGTCCCAGGTTCTCCTTACTTTGGATGATGATTTGGATACTGTACAGAGGGACAAGATTTATGTCTTCTGAGGGACTGTGCGCCTTACTAATCCCACACACTGGCCATTCATGATGCAGCAGTGAGAAACGGGCAGTAGGCAGCCTTGCTGCATGATTCGGGGTGCGAGGGTCCGTTTTTTCTTACAGCCAGAGGGGGGGGGGGGCGCTGTGCTACAAATTCTGAGCCTCTGGAAACAGCTGCTGTGCCAGGTGATGACTGAACAGCACTTTGGTTCCTCGTCACTGATATGTGTCTGTCTGTTATCAATGGTGATATTCATGTTAATGTTAATGATATTAATGCTAATTCATTAATGTCATGTCACATCTGAGCTGACCTGCTCCCATATGTCAGGAATTGCAGAGCTTTTGGTGTGACTTTGCACGCATATCAGCTCTTTGTCTGTACGCCTGTGGCCTTCAATGTTCTTATCTAGTGCAAACCTGAATCTCTGCAGCACTATTTATTCAATAGGAGCTGATCATGGAAGTGATTGTATACAAGATTTAATGTCCATAAGAGCTAAGAATGTTTTGTACTGTATGGGGGTGGGGGGGATAAATTTTAAAATTTATGAATTTATAAAGAAATGTTACTGAATAAAGATTTTCAAAACTACTTTTTATAATGTTGGACTTAAAAGGTTCAAATGTACAGGTTTTGAGTTGGAGTCTAAGGCAAATAGCCAAATTATCACAAAAATAATCCTGTAACCTCCTGAGATTCAGGGGAGAAAAAAAATGATACTGATATAATCATTTTGATTCGACAGCAAGAGGTGGTTGGCAAGGTCACGTCTACAAACATGTAACGTCATCTTAAAGCGCTAAGTATCCTCTAAGAAACAGCCATTTACAGAGTAGCGTGTGCAGTATGAGAGACGTAAGGAAAAATACAACGGCATTTCGTTTACAGAAATCGAGGATGAATTCACAGGCGCATTGATAATTCGTTCAACAATAAAATCCTACCCGGCAGTTCCTAGACCATTCCTCACTACTGCGTCGAATAGGAATCTTCGTGTAGTAACTGCAGTACACATCTGAAACGCACTATTAGCGGTTCCTGTTGCTCATCTATTCTTTTTAACCAATTACAAGCCTCCGTAGAGACCGTCAAAAATTGCCTACGCCGACTATATTTCAAGTCGTCAAGGCGGGGTATTGGGTAAAGTTTTCAACTAGCAATAATCGCGCCTCGGATAAACCTCATAGGCTACGATACTGCCACTGCGCAAAGCTGACGAGGGTTTCGGGAAGGCAGGAGTGCGGAGTCTGTGCTTACCCCGCCGCTCCACGGTAGTGTATTTAACTTATTGACTTTTGAGAATCCCTGATAAAATAAAAGTCATATTTACGTTTGTCTTACAGTTTAAGGGATTTTACTACAATTTATCCTTGATACGTTTAAATAGTAAATAATATATTTGACGTGCGGTGCATGACGGGATATTTATGCAAATATTACAGCCAACCCATTACGTCATTTTCGGAAGTAAGGTATTAGTGCGCCTTTTTAAATTAAAATCAGTAAAACTATAAATGATACCTGTTTTATAGATATAGCATGTAACATTTTGTAATAATGAATACGCTTATCTGATATTCTAAACAGGATTTCAATTACGTATACTAGGTTAGTTTAACAACAGTTTGGTACAACAGCCACGCTCTGGTTTTTTTCGTGTCCGAAAGGCTGATATTGAAAAGGCAAATTAAAAACGTCAGAACGCAAGCTGAGTATTTATCAAGAAGATTTCCTCCAAATAAAAAAAGACCCTCGAGCAATATATGTTGTTATTATGTCTAATGTTTTACGTATGTTTCACTCAAGAAAGCTCTTTACTCGTCTTTGCATTTGAAAGACGACTGTACAGAGTTACCGCAATCCTCAGATATCTGAAGTGAAATCGCCACTCGTTGGTAGGCCTATTGCATAGAATCACCCAAGTGAAATGTTTTAAATTTCTAGTTTAAGATTTGTTTTAAAATATATAATTGTTGAATCATTTTATGTTATACTTTGTTACTCTTTGGCTGTTGCGGATGTTCCGAATTCGTCCAATAGGTGGCAGATGTAAACTTCTTATTTGCAAGATGTCGTCCGCTGTTATATAGGCTGGTATATAGTATTAACTAAACAGTTGAGTTCTTCATTCTTTAAAAATTGGTGGAACACATCAGCAATAAAATTTCAGTATTTAAAAAAATATTTTGCCGGGTTTATCAGACTATACTTCAACATCATTTGGCATACACTTATCAGAAAGCAGAAATTATGTGTATTGTAAATTTAAACCTGATGGTATTTCACACCGGTTGCAGAGTACTTAATCCTATAGCAATGCACGTCGTTACTCAGTAGTAACACTGCTGGCTATCACTCCCACTAGAGGTTGCATGTTGCTCTTAGTGTTTAAAAATGGCCGAGAGCGTCACATTCGTAAGGAAAACGTCTTATCTTAGTGTTTAAATAAAAAATACCTAGATTTTTCTTGGGAGTGTGCTTTGTGAGGAATACGATGGTGTTTTGCAAAACATAACCATTCATAATAAAATACAGTAAAACATTCGTAGCAATACTGCAGGATCACACCTTGGCCTACTACACATTTACTCAAACATTGATATTAGGATAAAGTGCCTTTATTTTCATTATACAGAAAACAAGTACAACAAAATTCAATCTTTGTATATCCCATCTTGCTCTCCTATGAGACACGCATACACAGGTTACAACTAAGCTTAGGGTACAGCATGCATCAGCCATTTTTTCCAAGCACCTCGGGAGAACGTCTTTGGGATTAAAGGCCTTGTTCAATGGCCCTTTGAGTCACATGGTCAGTGGGAGGGTGTCCAGTGATTTAAAAGCTGTGTAATGCTGTATGTGTGCATTTGGGGGGTGGGGGGTTGTACATAGGAGAAATGGGCTGAGTGTGGGACTGCCTTCGGCTCCGCCATCCACTGGGTGGGTCCCTGAGGGCGCATGCTGGAGTTCTTCCCAAAAGTCTCCAGACTCGGGTGGTGAGGGAAACATTATTACCGCACTTCACATAGAATGCCATGGTCCTCCTGAGCATTTGGGGGGAGGGGAGTCAAACTGACCTGCCAGGTGCTCAGTCCCTGAAAGAAGAAGAAGAGCGCAAAGCCCCAGTCTTGATTTTTACACTTCACGGTGTGTTTCACAGCTGTGATGGAGAGACTTCAGTGTGGGGACACTGGATGGCCTTCTGTGATGTGGGAAGAGATGGAGAGAAAAAAAATTGAGAGGCAGGTTCAATAAGAAAGTGAGGCGTGTGGAGCAAAACGGATGCTGGCTCACCAATTGCACCCTACCTGCTTGTGGTTTCTGAATAGGGGTGTTTATCAATACCAAGAATGCAAAGAAGGTACTTCAGTTCTTGGCAAGAGCGTTCTTGCTGACTTGCCTCGAGAGAAGGAACCTGGGGAGCAATGAATCATGGGATTATTGAGATTGGCGAGTATGCGACCGATGTATCCTTGACATTTGGGGCAGGGCAAGAACGACATCAGGGGTATTTAACCGTCATTTTTGCATTATTGGTATTGAGATACACTCCTGTTCTTGAGAATTGTAACTGTACTTCGACAATTGGAAGAACGGTTAAGTACGGGCGTTGTTAAATATCCAGGGCTCTCAAGTCCCACGCATCGACCGTGAGGCACACGCTCCGCCCCTAACAGATGTAATCTCACTCCAAACTTCTAATGAAACTTAAGAGCCCTGAATATCCCTGTATTGTTGCATGCTGAAGGTGGTGGCAATATAGTATATGCTTTATCTTCAATCACTTTCTGGATCCGTTTTAGCAGCTTACTGTTTCTTACAATCAAATTCTTTCGGGTCACTAATATTGAAAAGACGTGCAAATTCGGGCAACGTACACGACTTGCTTAGAGAAAGGATAGTCATTTGGAAAGATTTCGGCAAAGGCGGCATATTATTGGTCGTTGGTGCACACTATTTGCATATGACACACCCCCTTGGTGACAACACGCACCCAGCCTAATGGAAATGTCAAGCGCCTTGCACTGGGTCTCTTGTGACGACCTTGGTTGATCAATGACGATTTTGCTCTTTTAGTATTTGTCTAGTAGGTTTTCCTTGTTTGGAAAGCCCCCACAAATGGTACAAAAAAAAGATTCTTATTGGGATATTTTGTCGTTCTCTTCTGTTGTTTTTCAGTTTCCTTTCGGTTCTCATCTGTTGTTTATGACCCAGCTGGTGCTATACGTATGTATGTCGTATTTAGTGTGTGATTTGTCAGGGTTTCCGCGTTTTTTTGGACAATCGAAATACAATTCACATGCGAAGTGATGTTCCGAGTTCATTCAGTAGATGTCACTGTTAGTCTGTAGTAGCTCGGTTTTATCCGGACTACATCATGTATTGTGGCGAAACTACGGGCAACGCATCGATGCTATCGAATCTATTGCTGAAGCAATCTGTTGAAGATTGAAATTAGAATTCGTATTAATAGCAAAGCATGATAACGTAGGTTTTCCATTGTAATCCATGTATCTTCATTTAGATGATCATTTTATATAAATCTATATTACATAAAAAATGACAGGCAACTTTAGGCCTGATTATACTTAATACCAGTGGTAATTACACATCTATATTAACACCAGACTTTATCATTTGCATAGAACACACCCCTTTGACTTAACACATACTCGGTCTTATTACCACACTATATATTTAACACAAATTGCATTGTGTTTTATTATTATCATATCTCCCTTGTGTCGAAAAACAGTTTCTATAAGATATCTTATGGTATTCTTTAAATGGTAACTTTCTTCAACGGATGTAATTCGATTTAACTAAGTGATCATCTCGATTGTTTTTATATTGAGAAGACTAGAATGTGTTCTATGAATGTGCATTTGTCTTTCAGTTTACATGAAAAGTAACCAAAATCAGCTATAGAGGAAAGCCACGTTGACGTGAGTAGAATATGAACGCTTTCGGTTACTGAATATGAACGCTTTCCATACTCTCTCAACAATGTTACCCTTAAATACTTTTGATAGATATTTCAGTCAAATTATTAAATGACTTATATAAAGTTTAACTCTTGGGTGCCACTATGCCATAATTGGAAATCAGTATGTTACAGGATCAGCCCAGCGGCCGCAACTTTCCACCTGGTCAACCTATCAAAAAGGTGAACCAAGATATTCAACGACAACTAGGTCGATCAAATTTTACTTCTTGTCGGTTCTTTTTATTAGAATAAGTTGGTTATATTGACTATACTAGTCTAGCTATTCACGATAAGGCCATTAAAATGTTTTTATTTGAAGTAACAAGTAATGTGTTTTACGACTAGGTGGCAGTAAAAAACCACTAAAGAGCGGCGGCGCTGTTGAGGTAACAGCTTAACGCCTTGTGCGAATATTGCAAAATGATTTTTTTTTAATTTCCTCATTTAAAAAAATGTGGACATTGTTTAATTTCCGCATAAGTAAATGTAGCTTTGCCATATTTATAATCACAGCTTTGATTTTTGAGAAAATTTGCTAACTGCCAAGCATAAATATACAATATAGCTACATAACAGGACCCCCATAAATTAAACCACGTGAACTTAACTGCTACGGCATTGCCGTTTGTTCATAGTTGTGTAGGAAATAAACAGGACACATTATGTCATGTTAACAAAACCACTTAAAATCATTTCCTTGAAAGCTGTTCAAATGAAGGCGGTAATATTTCTTTTACAGTAAGGTAATCTGTATATTTGAGATTGTGGAAGGCGTTATGATTAAACAACGTTTTGAGACCACTGTATCTGGTATTAAAACTGGATGTTATTTTATCCATCAATCAATCCATCCATTATTTTCTGTGCCCGCTTGTCCTATTCAACGTCGCGAGGGTCCAGATTATGTTTCACCGTTTTATTTTGGTTTATTAATTTGATGCAATTTTTTGTTCCCTCCGACTGAAATCCTAGAACCGCTTATCCTGGTAGATGGTCCCTGAGCATTAATACTATAGCTCTTAGAAGCAAATGTACGTTTAATGCTTATCACGTTGAATTGTTATATTAATTATGATATCATGTGTAGCTGCTCCTTGGAAATAGGGTGTTTGAAACCGGCGCATTTAACAGGTGTTTTTGAGCCTGTGAGTGTATATACGTGGAACATATGCCGGGGCACGCATGGCCGCGCAGGGGCGCGTGCCTTCGATCCTTCAAACGGAGAGTGAGCGTGTCAGTCTGCCGCGGCGGCTGTGCGGGGTGAGCAGACGGTGTCCACGCCAGCCGCCCCGCATTGTCTCCCTCGCAGGAATAGCTACCCCTTCGCCCCCAGTTTCCATCTACGCTGACCTTCTAATGCCTGTTCCGGATAACTGTCAATTGTGATCACTTCGCCGCTGTCACCACATGTGACCCTTAAGCACACGCGCACACACGCAGAAACATTTTATTGCTCCTTCACCGTGTTCTGCGTTTTTGCATACTTTTTGCGTCTTAGGGTTACTGAAAATCGATGTATAAATTTAAGGTATTACTATTATTCATCGTTCAAACATAAAACAGAAATAAAGAGACTAAAGAAAACCAATAAAAATGTGAAAGTAAAACCACTTTTATTGAAACAATCAAACTAGATAGTAGAATCAATGTAGTACATTACTGTATTTGCGTTCTTTCTACATCTTGAATGGTATCATTCTGGGACAATACATGAAACCTGATAATGTACAAATTATCAATGAGTCACTGAGAATTCTGGTGTGGATATTGCATTTTTATGTACTTTGGTTGCATAGAAATACAAAAGGCAAATAGACTATTGTAAAATAGAAAAAAGCAATAAGCAATCAAATAAACTGACCATTAAATCCATTCATCTTTATGCTCACAATCCAGCCATCTTCCCAGAACCACTTGATTAATGCAACATTGCATTTAGCCTGGAGCCTATTGCAGAAGTCACACTGCACAGGTCAGAGGAGACTTCGGGTGGGATATCAGTACGCAGTAAGGACAGTGAGGTGGATGTATGGAATGGGCTGCCATTAACCAAGGTACTGATATATTAGTTAATCAATCAGGTAATGACATTTATATGGTAACCAAAATGGAACATTCTAGCATTTAAATGTATTCTACCCCTATTGGGTGTAAGGCTGCATAGTCTCTGCTAGGGAAGAGTGAATGTCACCATCACTGGGACCTGCAGGGTAATCAGCCTGTGACACATCGTGCTGGGGACAGCCGACCAGCCCCGCCCTGAGTGTATTGGGCAATAGGAGCCGTGCGGGGCCACATCCACTGCGTGTCAGGCCACTGCGTAGGGGATTAGGTACATGTGAGTGATTGGAGGTGACAGAGGCTTCTGCATTATAGACCCCACAGCAGATTTCTCAAGGCCATTTTAGACGCGCTAATCTGGATTTACCACCACAGTGTCTCACCAGCTTTGCTGCCTGGACCTCGGT
>JABFEB020000036.1:8629154-8663427 GCA_019775895.2 Stomatorhinus ivindoensis | reverse complement strand
CCTCAACCCCTCCGTCCCCCCTCCACTTCTAAAACCTGCTCTGCCAACCCTCTGAAGTTTCCACTGTGTCCGCTCGGTTCCTCTCTGCCCGGAATCAGAGGCAGCCTTTAGCGTTCCTCAAGTAAGCGTACACCAATTAGTTCAAATAATGCATTCTCATTCATTTTAATTAAAATCAGACACGCTGCAGTAAAGGATTCATCTCCCTCTTCATAAATCTCTAGAAAAGGATTCTGTCTGACATCCTACTTCTTAATTTTCTCCAATCTAAGTCTCTGCTTCATCTTTGCTCATTTTCTTGCCAGATAAAGACCTCCAAACTTGATCATCCATTTTATATCACTATTTTTATTGATAAAAATGTATGTTTAAGCTCTGCTGTGGTAAATGCTTCTCTGAACCTCATTGGACCGCTTTGCTAAAGTCTTCTTCTGTATCTGGACTGCAAAGTCATGTTCTACATCACAGCCTACGGGCCACAAGCCACAAGTACCCCTATAGCACGTACTACTTGAGTCATCTGATGAACCTGGGTGGGCCAGACACCATTGTTCCAGTCATTTGGCCCTTTAGTCTGGGTTTTTGGAGTTGGGATGAAGCGGAATCAATGGTCTGGTACTTTGAGTATTCACATTACGATGTCTAGGGAGCGCATGCATTTGGTAACTCTATAGATGACTTGCTTCTGGCTAGTGAATGCGTGTGTTTGTGGGATAAGATTTTTTAGTGTGACAGTGTTATAATACTGTGGATTTGTGTGTAGCAGAAAGCCAGACCGTTGGCACTTTGTGTGTAAGTTTGTGTGGCGCAAAAATCACCATGACAGTCTTGCTATTGTAGTGCTACAGATTGTGTAAGATCCTGAATCGCCAGTCTGCGCTAATTAGCAACATTCCTCAGGATTAAACTGCCAATTAATGAGCAGAGAACCACTGTGAATGTGTGTGTATTTGCATCGCAGTATGGGTTTCTGCTTGATCGTGTCTCTGAGTCAGAGTGTCTGTGCAGTTAATTGGAACTCGTGAGATATGCTTTAAAGGACATTATTCCTTATACTCGTACCTTCAAACTACTGCTACCGATATGAACATGTCTGTTTCTGTGCCTGTGTTTGTGTCTATACCTGTGCCTGTGTTTCTGTCTATGTCTATGTCTGTGTTTGTGTTTGTACCTGTGCCCGTGTTTCTGTCTATGTCTATGTCTGTGTTTGTGTCTATACCTGTGCCTGTGTTTCTGTCTATGTCTATGTCTGTGTTTGTGTCTGTACCTGTGCCTGTGTTTCTGTCTATGTCTGTGTTTGTGTCTGTACCTGTGCCTGTGTTTATGCCTATGTCTATGTCTGTGTTTGTGTCTGTACCTGTGCCTGTGTTTATGCCTATGTCTATGTCTGTGTTTGTGTCTATACCTGTGCCTGTGTTTGTATCTCTGCCTGTGTCTATGCCTTTGTGTTTCTGTCTGTGTCTATTCCTGTGCTTGTGTCTATGCCTGTGTCTATTCCTATGCCTGTGTCTATGTCTGTGCTCGTGTCTGTGCCTGTGTGTGTGTGTGTGTGAGTCAGTGAGTAAAACTTTGGCTTAAATTTCTGTGTTAAATTGACCTTGCAAGCATAGTCTTATATTTGATTAAGTGTACAATACAGCCATCACCAAAGGAAAATACTTAAAGACTCTTAAGATAAATATCACACATTTTTCATTATTTTGTTCTTCATTCATGCTTATACACCAACACTCACACACCATGGAATTTCAGACGTTTTTTTTCTCTCTCATTTTATATACTACACAAATATTGCTTGTTTCCACTTATCAATCCATCCATCTATTCATTTTTCAGTTTAAGTAGTTTTGCACTTTGCTTTAATGTATGTGTGTCTCCGGTGAGACTAAAGTCCCTTTGTCTCCATGTGCAGTGTGTGCGCGTGTTTGTCACAGCATGTGGCGTTCGGTGCCATCGTGTGCGTTAGCGAGGCACGTGTCAGCGTGTGGCTGAGGATTAGCATGGCTGAAGCCTGTTGCTCCACTTCGTTGATTACTCTTGTGTCTGCACTGCTGTCTGCTGCCATATGGGCGAGGGAGGGGGGGGGGGGGTCAGGGGGTCCAGGACTGCATCTCGAACCGGTCAGATGCTTGCTCACCCCTGCCCCGATGGCCTCACTGCCGCCCCCACCAAACAGTCCACCAACCCAGAGATTTTGTCACCGCAGAAGAATGCACACGGAGACGATGACCACACAAGCGGACGGTCGCACTGCTCCAGTAACAGACAAGCGCATCGCCATAAAGCCATCTAATCAACTTCACTTGTTTGAACAACTTCTTGCCCGTCAAAAAAAAAATTTAACAAACCACGACAATGATATTAGCAATAACTCATCCATCCATTTTCTGTAATCTCTTGTCCTACTCAGAGGCTTGGGGAGTCTGAAGTGTTTCCCAGAGGTGATGAAGCTGATGATATTGCTTGGTTTCCTGCACGCAGCTTTAAACTTCAACAAGACAACAATGCTTTTGAAAGACCACATGTGCTCTGCTCCCCTGTCTATAAAATAAAAAGTACTACTAATACAAAACAATACTACCACATTCCTAATATATTCCACCTCAGTTCTCTACTCCAATACTGTGAAAGCAACCCTGTGGATTTTGTTGAATGTATTAATGTGGACAGAATAGATTCCTTATGGAGACCCTCTAGCCTGCGTCTGCATGTCATTACAAAGAAACCAAAGGAAAGGTGCTATGCGGAGGAAGTGCACCTTCATTCATCGTGTGCTCTGAAGTGTGCAGCAGGAAGACAGAGTCACAACTTTTTAACTGAAGTCATTTTTAAAACATAAATGCTATCAACATTTTGAATATGTTCTGAGTAAATAACGTGTTAAAATTTTGTTTCTGTCAGAAATAGCATTGATGTCTCTACAACCAGCATAATTTTCACAAAAAAATGGAGAGCTATGCAAACAGGCTAAATATAGTGACACTTTACAAAAGTAAAAGGTAGCAATCTGGTTAAAAATCCAACCATTCACTATTAATATAAGTGAACGCTGCAATCAAATTAGTACATACTAAATATTCCACCCCCACCACCCCATCTGCAGCCTGCGCTCCCCCCACCCCTCCCTCATCCGCCCTCACTCACATCCCTCCATCACTCTGCTCCATCTCTGCCTCCTCGACAGCCAAAAAAATCTAAAGTCACGCAGCACCCTCTTCCACACCGGTGACGAAGCCCATCCACCTTTCTTCACTTCCCTTCACACCTCTGCACCACATCTTTTCACATCTCCACATCCTCACATTGACCTGCCTGTCTGCCTCATTCTCAGTTCTCACATCACATCTCTTGCCTGCAGCAGTCCTCCCTCGCCTCAGTCCCTCTGTCTCCTTCCCTCTCTGGCGCCTTCCCAGGCCGCCGGCTACTCCCCTTCTGTCCCCTCTTCCTCTACTACACTGGCAGCAAACCTCCCGTTCCTCCGTTTATCCCGAGGTAAGTTACTTACTTTTCAGATAAAGCATATTATGATAAATCGCCTGAACTCGCTCACTGCGTGTGTGAGACAGTGGGTGTGCATAGTGTAAACCCACTGTCTGTGTGGGCACCAGAATGGTGTCCATGTAAACTGGGGTATTGTTTCCCAACCCAGTCCCTGGGGACCGCCAGACAGTCCACAATTTTCCTCCCTCCCAGCTCCCAATAGACCCATGCCATGTATTCGGAGTTGCTGATTGGTTGGGAGCCGGGAGAGAGCAAAAACATGGATTGTCTGCGTGTCCCTGAGAAGCGGGTAGGGAAACACTGACCTAGGACAGGCAACCCTCCCTATCTTCCAGAGGACAGGCATTACTTTCAAGTTTGGCCTCACAAGCAGTGATGTTCGTGCGACTATAATCTAACTCTGCAGCATCAGTGTTCATACTCCATACTTCACCCCTGCCCACTTTCATGACAGTCCCACACTGTTTCCATAAGTGTCCCATTTCTTATAAACCAAGGGCTAATGGGAACAGTGTGATGACCTAGTCGGTCCTGCTGAAAGACCTTCTCTTTCTGCCATCAGTAGAGGGACCCAGCTTTGAGCCTTACCATAGTGTTGTCTCAATATACACTATATGGAATAAATTACTGTGACACTCCTCTTAATCATGAAATTCAGATGTTTCATTCAGACCCAATGCCACAGGTGTATAAAATCTAGCACCTACACGTGCAGTCAGGTTAACAAACATTTGTGAAAGAACTGGTCATTCTGAAGAGCTCAGTGAATTCAAGCGTGGTGCTGTCATAGGATGCCACCTTCGTGATAAGTCAAATCATGAAATTTCTCCCCTGCTAGATATTTCTTTGTCAACTGGAAGTGGTACTATTGCAAAGTGGAAGCGTTTAGGAACAACAGGCAGGAAGACCATATGAAGTAACAGAACGGGGTCACTGAGTGCTTAGGCGTGTAGTGTGCGAAAAAATGCCAATGATCTCATTAACTGCAGATTTCCAAACTTCCTCCGGCTTTAACTCCAGCACAAAATCTGTGCACCGGAAGCTTCATAGAACAGCTTCCCCGGCCAAGCAGCTGCATGCAGGTATCACCAAGCACAATGGCAAGCACTGGATACAGTGGTGTAAAGCATGCCACCACTGGACTCTGGAGCAGTGGAAACGTGCTCTGCGGAGTGACGAATCAAACTTCTCGGTATGCCAGTCTGATGGACGAGTCTGGGTTTGGCAGACGCCAGGAGAACGTTACCTGCCTGACTGCATTGTGCCAACTGTAAAGTTTGGTGGAGGAGGGATAATAGTATGGGGTTGGTCTCCGGGGGTTGGGCTGGGCCCCTTAGTTCCAGTGAATGGAACACTTAATGTTTCAGCATACCCATAATTGTACATATTAAAGGACCCCTGTAGTACTGGGACCCCTCACCCTCGAATCTTCCCTGGTATTCATGCCCCTTCTGCACTCTTGAACATAACCACAGACTTCTGGTGTTCTGCGGTGACTCAGTCATTCCAAGACACTGAATCCCACATTCTAAAATACTTCAGCATTGACCATTGGCTTCCAAGAATATATATCTGGAATCTGTACACACATAAATAAAAAGCAGAAGGCAATTTTTCTCATGGGATTGATTATCATTGTGATTAAATAAAGACTTTGTACAGTTTTTTTTAAAGAACTTTGATCCAAGAAACAGAATTATTTGTTCTGGTAATATGTTTGCCTGAACAGAGAATGCAGTGAAGCAGCAGGTGTCTGTATTAGACTGTTTGTTTTGATCCAGCCTGTCTGTGTGTTTTTCAGACCCTGTGCTTGTGTGTTCGAATTTATGTGAGATTAGATACAGTAAAGCCTCTTATTTGCTTGTCATGTCCTAGATTTGATTGAAAACTGGGTCCCAGTGTCACTAACCTGAATTACATATAGTGCAGCCCCAGTCGAGACAAATTGATCTGAAATCTCTGTACTGTTGTCTACATTGCCTTCAGTTTGAAGGGATGCATACATTAGGCCTAAATATTTCTGTCATTATAATACAAGCCATTTATGGAAGTCCCACCAGTGACGTCAGTATAAGTTACAATAATGGTAACAGTGCTTACGTAGTTGGCCAGTGAAGATTGCACACTCCATTCAGCAGCGCAATTCTCTGCCGTGGCAAGCGCTGCCGTGTCATTTTTATGAGTTAATATCGTTCATAACATCAAATACCCATTACAAAGTCTGTAAACTGAAGAAAATGGCCGTCAGGAACCCGACTGATACACGGCATTTTAGCACCGAATACTACATTGTAAATGTTTCATTTTTACTTGCTTGACGGGCTAGACATGCATTCTTTCAATCGCGTTAAAGGCTCTTTTTTTAAAACCGAAAACTGTAGAATATTATTGAACATTTGATTATTTGAAAATCTGTCATAAAAACACGCATGGACAGAGTTCCTGGAGACCCTTATCTATGTCGACTTGTATTATATAGGCTATAGGTAAATTACGCTTTAAGTATTTTAATTAAGAGAAGGTACCATGCACGGACTTTGGTCAGCAGTTTGTTTTGGTGAGTTATTTCGATGTAGTTCTTTACCGTCAAGGCTCAGTAAATCGATAATGTTGTGAGGTTATAATTGTGCTGTATGGTGGCACTTTGCACCTATGCATAAGCAGTATGCTGTTACCATATAGGCAGACAAAATAATATGTTACGTGTACATCAGATCTGCGCGTTAACACAAGACGACAAGCAAGATGCGTTTTTTTTTACCCCAATGCAACTGCAAACATGAAACACCACCTATGAAGTTACGTAACAAATAAATTAAATTTTTCGATTTTTTTAAATTTCTGAGACCTTGGGTACATTAAACACGACCTAAAAATAACAAACAAATCATTTGAATTATCATAATCAGATATAATACGCACATTTTGAAAAACAAAATAATAATGCAAAATATATTTCATATTTAATACAGATTTGCGATTGTTGGACGACAGAAAATGTAACTTACATGAAACGTCTCTACATGGAGTAATGCTCGTATAAATAAGAATTATCTTAAAGATGTAAAGCTTAATATTAGAAACCAAAAACGATTATTAAAATTATCCCTTCTTGCTTGCGCTGTTTATTTTCTTTATTCTTTCTATTTTAATTTGTTATATTTTTAAAAAATCAAAGAACATTAAAGAAAGATGTTTATGTTAATCGACCGTAAAATACAGTAAAATTTAAGATGGAAATGTAATGTTAATTACTAATTTAGTAACTCACGTAATTCATTTTTACTGTGTGGTAATGAAAAAAAGGCTTGCGTGAATATAAATATAACTGTATATTCAAAACATTAAAATTAAAATGTCTTAACAGAACAATTAGCATAAACAAAAAAGCAAACAAAAAAATAAGTTGAGTCTGAGCTTGAGTACGAGCACAACTCGTCTGAACGTGCTCGCGCGCGCGTGCGCGCGTCTCGGAACGCCTATACGGTAGTTCGACAGTTTCCGAGCCGCCCACCTTTGTCACGGTCATCGCTCGTCTTTTTCTCGTTCTTCCCCGACTAAGAAGTAAAGAAATCTCAAAGTACAGCACCGACGTTACTAGAAGGAAAAGCCTACACACAAATACCGTACCTGGTAGCTGTACCGTAGCGAGTAGCAGTTATACGTAACAGGTACTCCACATCAAACATGTGCTCATGACACAACACGTATTCTGCTCACACCGTCAGACGCCACAGGTAAAGATATTTATTTGAGATTTAAAATGTTCAAATACAAGCCGCATCCTCTCTCTCTTTATATCTCCGCCTTGGCTTTACAGATTCCGATAAACCCCTTATACAGTTTGGGCTGTACATGGGTCTGCGTGGATTTTAAACTATAAGAAATCCGATTCAATTAACAAGCACAGAGAATCGGCTTTAGATACCGTGAAATGGCCTGTTTGCAGGGGTAACAGCAAACAAGTGCAGGGCCATGCAGAAGAGAATGATCGCACGACCGAAAAGGCTATATTTGTTCGCGACGGCCGAAAATATATGGTTACAACAACAACAATAATAAAAATAATAATAATTGTTATTGTTGTTATTGTTATTATTATTATCATTATTATTATTAGTGTTGTTTTGGTTCATAATAAGGAAGAATATTTGTTTTTTTAAACTTCTGTTTTGCTTCATCTGGTTAAAAGTGGCGGTTAGGAGGCTAAGAGGAGACTGGGATGCAACAAAACTGAGCTCCCTCAAAATGCCCTAACAGCGCAATAGAACTAAATAATAATAATAATAATAATAATAATAATAATTATTATTATTATTATTATAGCTCGACAGAAGGTTTGGGCTCGGTGCGCCAATGCAGCGGATCAGTCAGGGATTTTATCCCAAACAACGGAGCCTTTGTGTTCTTCTAATCCAACAGGCTCTCGCACATTGTCTCTCAGGCAATTATTTCTGTATTTTTAAAGCAGGGTGCAATTAATTAAAGGAGTTGTTTCCAAACCGCAGGAGAAATTCAGGCTATAACATTGCTCTTCGTTATCACGCCGTGTATATTTGATACATTATTTTTTTCTGTTCAGTCGTTAAACTTTAAATGCATAAAGTGATCAGATTTGTTTCATAACTAAACAGTGCATGGCCTATGATTATATACGTGTAGGCGAAGTCAATTTAACGTTTTAATTTATATTTAATTATGATCTTGTTGATGTCCACTGTAATAAACATGCATCAAATGCCAATTTTAGGTATAGGTAAGTATGGTTAAAAGACCGGTTTAAATAGATCCACGGAAACTCGACATGGGAGAATGAAAAAGAAAAATAGATTTGTGTGTGTGTGTATAAACCTATATACATGCTTAATCTAAAGGTATGTCACTATTAACTGTAAACATTTACGGCAAGAAACTAATTTTTGGAAGCGATTTATTTTTAGGCAATTTTAGATTAATGTTTTTTTTCACAACATAGACATTTTGTAATGTTTCAGTGTGAAAACATTGTACTTTGGATACATAATATCCTGATATTATGTACAACATTGTATACGGAGATCTCACCTTACAATTAAATGGATAGCAACATATAATAACTGAATACTTGCACTAAAACAAATATTGAACTCAATAAATATTGAAGTATATGGATGGAATTAGACTGTAGAAGTCGAAAAGTCAAATAAACGAAATTGATCCAAAAACTGCAAAATAACTAGGCCTGTATGAGTCGACCAGTCTATTTCGCTTGGGCAGCTGTTTTATTTCTGTAAGGGGATAGTTAATTTTTTTTTTTTAATAGTCGGTACTTATTTGTTAAGCAACGAACTATTAAGAGTTAGATAGGCTATGTCTAACTCGTCTCACTCTGGTTAGAAGTGTGCAATACTACCTGTGCGTAGTCGAGGGGGGGTCCTCTTTGGAAAAAAATAGGAGAGAGAGAGAGGAGCGAGAGAAAGGAGGAGGAGTTATCGTCTCCTCTCGGTACCGACTTGTCTCTAATTAGCCAGCTCCCGTCTTGCTGCGCTCAGTACAGCAGTGTCACCTCGACTCACCGTCACTAGCTGAAGGAAGAACGTCTTAAGGTGTTCCTAGCGACAGTGTCGAGCACAAGTGGACAAACAACAGATAGATCACGGTGAGAAGGAAGCGCATTTATTCTTTTTTAAGCGGGGATGCGCACTTGATTGTAGGAGCGCAACCCAGAGTGCAAATATACGTATATTTGCGTAATCGTGACCGCTTCGATAATTAGCCTGACGTAGTGGGTTAGAGAATATTTGTATGTGTACGTTAAAGAAAAAACGATAAATCTCAGTCAACTAATCGAACACCTGCATCTACAGGTGTCAAACGCACCACAAGGGACATCGGAACTTTTCAGCTGCAGCCTGGCCTCGGGAACTTCAGCGTAAACTTTAGAGAACAAAACGGAAGCGACTGGAAAACAAAACAACAAAAATAAAACTCAAAGAGTGAAAACTAAAGACTGAAATACTCCCCCCAGAAAACAGAAGGAAGATCCGGCCCCCGACGCGAGTGGGAGAGAGAGGGAGAAAGAGAGAGAGAGCGCGTTTATAGCCGGCACAGGGATGATGTCCTACATTAAGCAGCCTCATTACGCCGTGAACGGGTTAACTCTGTCCGGCCCGGGTATGGACCTGCTACACTCAGCTGTTGGCTACCCAAGTAAGTCTACGTTTTTGTTCGAATATTTTTATCATGAGCGTTATTTTAAATTACGTGTAACAACACAATTGAAACAGGCTTTAGGTTATGAAACACTTTTGCGCACTAACATATTATAAATAAGATGGTGCGGATTGTGCATGGAGCGCTTCAAATTCATTTCATTCAATTGAGACACGTGTGATCACGAATTTTGATCAAGGAAACCACTTGTCAGGATGAGGATAATTTTCAATGTGTTAGGCTACATGTTTCGAAATAGTAGCAGTATATTTTAATACTGATAAAGCAAGTTAAATGGCCGATATAGAATACCTCAACACCGAGTTAATGTGTTTATGTGTTTGTGTGTGGGGGAATATTTGTGTGCGCTTTTGTGGGCGTGTTTGTGTCTTATACGAGGATGGGGAATATGGAGAGTAGACACTGCACGCGTTAGTGAAGGAAAAAAGTAGGCAGTATTTCAGTCTAACTATAAGTTAGAAAGAAACAATGGTCAAGCAAATTTTCGGTTCCGACGGAAGAAAACCTGGAATACGTCCCAGACATTCTAAACGAGACTGAATATATAAGTCCAGAATACCAATGCACCATACATTTCCGACGTCTCGTTGTGAAAGATATTTTGCCGTTTTGTAAATTAATATGGGAAACCGACACTGTATTCCGTTAAATATTGTGTACAATTTTAAATAACTTTTGGTATTTTGTGTAGATATTGAGACGAAAAGATTTTTCGGCAATTTCTCTGCCATCCATCCATTCATCTTCACGGGAGCCTTCAGTTCCTTACTTAGATATTCAAAGTAAGTGTGGTAAAAAAAATAAGTAAACTGTAATTAAACTGAAAACAAAAATACAATCATTTTAGTCAAGCGCCGCGCTTTGCCTCATGCAGGATCTCAATGCTGTTCCAAAACAAAACAAGTTACAGATTTACCTGCTTCGATTTCCATTCACATTTCTCCATTACTGATGCCTATATAAAGCTACACCTAATGTTTTTTAAGATAGCGATTATCCGTTATTTGTTACATTATATCTTACGTTATACTGATATGAATACTATTTAATCAGAATGCAGTTCACTTAAGTTTGTTTTATTTAACTGGGGCAAAATGAAACGCTACAATATATGGATAAACCCTGTTTTCATAAGATCACATAATGATGTCTGGGAATGTTCTCGAGCACTGTGTTTACTGCATGATATTAGTGCAATCAAAATATAGATCTGGTACAGTGCCACTATAATTTTGTTTGATGGTATAACTCGGCAGTGGACACTCCTCTTTGTTAAACCAAAAAGAATCTCCCATCCATCCATCCATCCATCAACCTTCCAGCTGAATTGGAATGAGATATAAATGAGTATAAAAGGTGTCTGGTGTAAAGGAACCATCATATCTTCCAGATACACCACGGAAACAGCGCAGAGAGCGGACTACCTTCACCCGTGCTCAGCTAGACATCCTGGAGACTCTGTTTGCCAAGACGCGCTACCCTGACATCTTCATGAGGGAAGAGGTGGCCCTCAAAATCAACCTGCCTGAGTCTCGAGTACAGGTGACGAGAGAGATACTGCCACCTCTGGCAAAACGGGCTCACTGCAGTTGCTGTGCAAAACATGACCGAATGAATGTAGCGATATATATTGAACTGAGGTTCTAACGTCAACAACATGTAAAGTTGTTGCATTTCAGGGAGTTCAATGTGCTTTTCTTTCCCAGCTATTGGGCGATATTCAGTAATGTTCTCTCCCGTCTCCAGGTGTGGTTCAAGAATCGCCGTGCCAAGTGCCGCCAACAGCAGCAGCAGAGCAGTGGCCAGTCCAAACCCCGTCCACCCAAGAAGAAGGCATCTCCAGCCCGGGAGGTCAACTCTGAGCCCAGCGCTAACACCAGCGGGCCCTACAGTCCAGTTCCGCCCCCACCGGGCACTGCTATCACACCTAGCTCCAGCAGTGCTAGCGCCACAGTGTCTATTTGGAGTCCAGCATCCATCTCTCCACTGCCTGATCCACTGTCAGCCTCAACTACACCCTGCATGCAGCGTGCCACTGCCTATCCCATGACCTACACCCAGGCTCCTGCCTACAGCCAGAGCTATGCTAGCTCCTCCTCCTACTTTACTGGCCTAGACTGCAGCTCCTACCTCTCACCTATGCACCCACAGCTGTCTGCCACTGGGGGGGCACTGAGCCCCATCACTGCCTCATCCATGGGGGGCCCTCTCAGTCAGTCTCCAGCCTCCCTGTCCTCCCAGGGCTACACTGCAGCCTCACTGGGCTTCGGTGCCGTTGACTGCCTCGACTACAAGGACCAAACTGCCTCCTGGAAACTCAACTTCAATGCAGCAGACTGCCTGGACTACAAAGACCAGAACTCCTGGAAGTTCCAAGTCTTGTAGAACAGGGGCTGCAGGGAAAGAAAAGAGAATAGTGTTTTTTTTTTTAAGTGTAAGACTGGCAAAGGTGTTTCAATCAATTCAGTATGGCACCATTTTACAATGAATATAGTGGTAAATCATCTTTAATGACTGAATGTTTGATTTATAACAATAATTATAAAGACCAACTTGACCACGTAACTCAACACTGACCTTTGTCAAATTGTTCTTTTCTTTGAAAAAATGCACAATGGACAATGAGTATTAGGTTTGTGCAGGTATATGTTATATAGCAGTAGAATCAGCATTCATAGGTAGAGGTGAATGTAAAAGGAACCAAAAATGTGAAAAATCTGCAGATCTATTTAATTATTTGGCTTGCATAAAACAACCCCAAGACGTGAATGCTAAAGGAAAGCAAAGATTAATTTAAGATTTGTTTTAGATTTAATTGCATGTATGTGTTATTTTTAATCAGCAGTATTAGTAAAAATAAATAATTGCTGTAATATGTAGGTCAATCCTGGTGATCCAGGATCAAGAAGTTTCTACATGTGATTCTATATGTGATTTTTTAAAAATCAAGAATAGTAATTTGTATGAATTCAAGAACAACAAACAAACAACTCAAAATGCTATTAGAAAAATGAAATGAAAACTTAAGAAGCTCTGTTTTATATGAAAATTACATTACTGCATTGAATTAAATGCTTGAGTGATTATTCTCCAAAAACTATTTTTATCGTGCTAGATGAATAGACTAGAATTCTTCTGGCATATGCATGATGTGACATGATGTGGAAAATGGTGAGGCTGAGATTACTGCATTAAAAAGGACAAGCTGTTCTTTATTTCACATTACTTGTAGACTGATCACAGTATCACTTCTCTTTGATTCTGTTTTCAATTTGCAGTTTTTTTCAGTCTGATTTAAATTGTCTCGTCATTTCCTGCTATGTTGTTACAGCTAAGCTGCTTGTTTGAACTGAGGTAGCTCTGAGCCAAATGCATGGACTTTGCAGAGAGGAAATATTCTGAAACGACAAGACAAAAAGGACGCTAGGTTTAGCCATGAGAACCGGATACCATGTAGGACTCTAGACATACTCTATCCAAGGCCCTGTGTTTTATTTCAGGACCTGTTTGCAGTTGACCACTTAATGACTTAACTAACCCTGCTGTGGAGCACTATATGATCATATGATTTTACTTTCCATTTTTGTGACATGAAAGACAAAAGAAAGGTAAGGGGGGTGACATGGCCTCGTCCTTTGCACAGGAAGTATGTGGTTTTCCTCACTGGCAAATGAGTGTGTGGTGAATATTTTGTGTTTATGCATTATTTAATCTTATTTTTTAGACTTAGTTTGTGTTACTTTAAATTGTGAGTTATTTGGCTAAAATTGTCATAATTTGTCTAAATATTGTCATAATTATTATCACTATTAATATTGTTTCTAACTATTGTTATGACCATTGATTTATTTTTGTTTTGTAAATATTAAGCTTTACTTGAAAAATACAATCATGTCTGGTACTAACATGTTACACAGACTGACACCACAGTAACTGAACTTCTTAATGTCTAGAACCCTGCCAATTTATTTTTCAGTTTTTTTCTGGTTTCTAACCTTCTTTTCTGAATTGTTCTTCAAACTCAGGGGTTTATCCAATAAAGATAGTGACAACAGGTGATGAGACTGTGTATGACTTTTCAATCATTAAATTATTTTCTCATTTTAGTTTTGCTATACCAGTTTCCCTCATTTGCATTGGCACGATATTGGGGGTAATAATAGGATTAATTAGAGGAACAGGCGCTAAAGGTAATGGAACCTGTTGTTACAATGCAGTATAAAGTAACAATGTTTTTAATGTTTTTAAAACTCAGCTAGAGCTTAACTAATAGGTAGGTGGCTTGAAACTTAAACATTGATTCTGCAACTAAAGCAAGTGAACATGCGCCCCCTTATTATATACCTATTGTGCACGTGGGAAGGGGGTGTGGCCATCTCCCGAAGGAGAATGAGGTATGTGTGACTGACAACAAGCATAAATTGAGCGTTCTGGTCCTTTCTCCGCCCGACTAAATCTGCTCATCACGGACGGTCGTCCTGCCTTGCACTCCATCGCACTGGTCAGAATTGTGTTTGTGTTAACAAGCATTAATACTTTTCATTAATTCTGAAATGATTGGAACACGATGGAGTCAAGATTCAGCTTCTTTTAAACAACACATTTTTATTAGGAATCGGTGATTCTCACTACAGGAGAGAGAGGTGAAATTCGAAAATATATTTTACTAAGAGTATTTCAACTGGAGCAGCTCCAGTGTTGCATCTTGTATTAGCCGTAACTCAAAAATGATGCAAAAATTATCCCTTTTGATAGCAGCAATCGAACTGCCTTTTTTCATGGAGATTCTTCGTATTTTATGTACAGGTTAACTAACAGTATTTGGAGCGTCCTCCAGTTAGTTCACATTACTTTACTTTAGGTGAACATTTCTTGCGTCGTCTACATTTAATGGTCTCACTTAGTTACGTTCTACAATGATTCGTTTCTTTCATTCAGCTTCAACAAATGAATTCAAATTTCGAAGAAGTAGAGAAACATCAAAGTAATCCGTATTCTAATATAATTGTGGCTTTATTTGTCTGTGTCAAAATGGGGCATAAACGCCGCTTTTGTTTTCTTTTAAAATATTCCTAAGGGATAAATGCTCGACATTCTAGACGCGATAGATTCGCAGTCATGCTGAAAAGCGGCAGAGGGCGCGTGAAGAGGCCAAAGTACAAGAAACAGCAGCACAGTCCCTCTGACGTGCTCAGTAATCCCTGAGTGCAACATATGGACTGTAAACCTCAGACACAGGACTGGAGACAAAGATATACTCAGGACATAAAATATGATTCATTTCTTTTACCTAATCCCCTGGAAACAAGCTGACCACCCGGCTGTGTCTGTAAATGCTGCAATCATCAGTGCGGCCAGCCAGGGAGACTGGTCTCCATTCCCACTTCCTCCTAATCCCAGTTTTCCAGCAGTTATGATGCACAAGCAAAAGTCCATTAAACAAGAATTCAAATCTCAAAATGTAAGCTGTTATAACTCTTCTAAAAATGTATTTATATCACAAAAAGAACACAGAGGGAGCTGTGTCATTCCAGCTAATAGATCATGTTCTTTCATTAAAACAGTTATGATCATAGAAAATTAATTCAGGTGGCTTGGTGGTGCAGTGATCAGCACTGTTGCCTCCCAGTTGCGGTACCAGGATTCAAGTCTCCACCATGACTCCAAGTTGTCACACCCTGCCAATCTGCCCCTCCCTAGCATAGCACACACCTGTGGCTCATTTGTCTTACCGCTCATTCTTAACCCTAATGTTAATCACTCCCAGCTGCCTCTTGTTTGCTCCCTCATTAGTCATAAAGTGATTCCCAGTCCTGTATTCCCCAGTCCAGTCATTAACGTCATTCTGACATGTTGTGAGTTACCTGCCTTCCTCTGTTCCTCCTGGTCAGATCCTGTTTATTTTTAGTTATTGTGCATTTGAGTTAAATAAAATCCCTACTTGTTGGTTAACCACACTTACTCCCACATCCTTTGTCCAGCCTGACTTGACACATGCCCCCCATGTCTTTGTGGGGTTTCCCCCCGTAATCCAAAACAAAGCCCGCAGTTACCAAATTGCCCATAGGTTTGTGTGTGAGTGTGCCCTATGATAGGTGCTCCATCCTGGGTTGTTCTCTGCCTTGTTGTGTCTGTAGCCTCTGGCATAGGCTCTCAACTCCCTGAGACCCTGAATATAAATTTCCATTACAGAAAATGGATGGATGGGTAGAAGGAAATTATCTATGCTGTGATTGATCAGATATAAGTAAGTTCACATCCATCTACCAATCAGTCCATCTGTCCAGTATATGGTCATGGGTGGAGGCTGTAGCTTATCCCACACAGCAGGCGCCAGGACCACTGTGGTTCTGGATGGGTGGTGATGGATGGATGGATGGATAGATAGATGGATGAAAGTTATGCCAAGGGGGAGTTTGAGAAAGCACAAGATGGTGCTGGATTGAGAGTCTTGGCTCATTCCAGTCAAGTGAATGAGCAGATTAGGTTGCAAATTTATATATCTAATTTATAAATTTATGGCAGTAGTTTACAGAATGGATGTATCCACTCTTAAAATAATATGGCATATTTTACTTGGCTATTGGTTTATAAAAAATGACTCAAAGCACAGTTAGTGAATTGAATGATTATGGTTTATGTGATTTTTTTAGGGCTAGGAATTCATTATGTGGGTGCAGTCACTGATGCGTGTTGTTAGAATTAGGGTCAGGTTTACAGTAAGAGTTTAGTTAGTATTATAGTTATGGCTGAAGGAGGGATTCAGGCGAAGGTGAAAGATTCACGCTTGTAATTTTTACTCCAGTATAAGCAGAACTTCCCAAAATGGCTGCAGTACATTTTCAGTTTGGCTCAGATAGTTGTCCATACTTTTTTCTCCCCTGTATTTTAATTAAAAACTTTACCTGTGTTTGTGCCCCCTACCTACATCTTCCAGTCCCCTTGCAGTTTATTTTTACTGATCTAATTTAGAGAATGCCCCAATCCTCTTACTGTCTTGCCCCCTCAGCACTACACTAAGTGAATTAGTCAGGATTACAGTCCCTCTCTCTCTCTCTCTCTCTCTCTCTCTCTCTCTCTCAGACGCCCCTTCTTGCAGAATGCTGGGAAAGGACCTTAAATTGTATGTGTGTGTGTGGAAAAGGCACACATCCCCATCAACATCCATGAAATCAACATTACATAATAACAACAAACAAAACTTTAAGTACACTGCACAACTTTTCATGAAAACTTTTATTTACCAGTATCTGAAATTTGATACCTCTGGCATATCTAGTTCCATTTCACAAGTTATTGCTTATTTGAAGACACTCAGCTACGAACTAATCATGCAGCAAAGGTATAAAAAATGTATTAATCAAAATATATATCTATATATTCAGAAGTATGCAATCAGAAATGTGGAGAATACAAAATGAAATAGCATACATTCTATAATGGAGTCTGAGAATGTTGACAAAACAACATCAGGGATTTAGTAATATTTAGTACATTTAAATGACATCGGATGTAGTATATTTACTGATACAGTTGTAACGAGATGAGCGCATGGACAGCAAAGCGTAAACAGAATGGGAAGCAAATAAAGTGCTGAAGGGGAGATCATGTTCTTCATTGGATTTCAACATTAAAGTGGAGCCACTAGGTCAGCTGTTTTAGTTTGCATTCAAATCAGTTTATCCAAGTTATTTGTTACTGATAGATCCTCAAAGGATAGTGCAGTTGTTTTAGGGAGCATGCCTTCCTTAATTAGCAGAACAGAAGCAATTTTGACTTCAAAGACTAATTAAAGAAGGAAAAGGTCTCCTCTGGAAGTATTAAAGAAACTCTGGGAAAGTGAAGGCCATGCAGACCCCAGTTTGCTGCTACTATGTACAGAGTGCTAACTAAAAACAAGAAATAGGAAGCATATAGTAGCCAATTCCTGATGGAAAAACAAGTCACATTGGGTTAAGGGGGATTACAGGGTCTTTTAGGAATGCTTGAGCAAAACTCTATAATGCCTCTAGACTATGTGAAGTATTTTAATTACTCACAAGTTTTACAAGGTAGATGCAGGGATGTTGTACTCATGTATTTTTTTTTGTGGTTTTCAATGAGAGTCTGTTGATATGAATTGTATGAATTAAAATGAAGTCACAATACTTTCTAGACCAGCAATAAACACTAAAGCTACCCAGCTTTGGTTAGACAAATGAGTGAATACAGCAAATATTTTAATGTTGTTTTTAGATATATAACTTATTAATTACCTCACCTTAAATAGAATACCATCAACAAACTGGAATTTATTACTCAAAGTGTATGTTGTTAGTTTAATATAAAGATCAACATGAAAAGAATAACAGAAGATTTTTGTGCTACATCTTGTATGTCACTGATATAATGAAACAATTTCATTGAAATTAAAAAGTGACACTTAAAACCAAGCACCACAACGATGACACTTGGGTTTAACAAATCGGAAAGTCAATTGATACCCATACTAAACAAGTACTAAAGCATGGACGGCCATTTACTCACTTAGCCACTGTTACTGTATTGATTAGTATCAGGGTGGCTCATTTGGAAACATTGCAGGTACAAGAGGCTCAAACTGAGCAGTACCGTCCTAGTTCAGTGTTTTCTTCAGAATAATTCATTTAATTCACCCATCTTCTATCCAGGTAGCATAAGGGACAGGGGTATGGTACAAAATGCCAGTTTATTGTAGGGCAAATGCCTACACACACTATGGGCAAGTTTGTGATACCAGTTTGCCCAGGGGTATTACTTTGGACTGGAAATCCACAGGACCCAGTAAGATATGCAAACTGCACACATGTAATGCAGGGGGGCATTTTAACCCCAAGCAGATCTTGTTTTCACAAATATACCTGTATGATTTACCTTAATGTTGTATCATGTAATAGGCACAGAGATATCTCACTACTACCAGCACGAAAACCACCAGCAATGTGATTAGTATTGTGTTTTACCTAGAGCTGAGATTTTTAATTGGCTATTCGTTTCAGGAATATTTCTTTAGTTTAAGGATTACTGGAGCAGATTTTGGTGATTGAAGAGTGTGCCTGCTTGGGTATGGATGAACTAATGTTATTAGTAATGCGCTTCCTAAGAGCTTGCTACAGCTTAGCCAGGGTTGCGACTAATGAGCAAGCAGAAGGTTAGGAGGCGGTCTGGTGGTCTGGTGAAAATGATTCTTGCTTCAAGAATCAATGGCTCATGTCTTCAGAGAGGGAATTCTGCACAGCGCTGAGCTGCTATTTCTGCATTTGTGACTTTTCTGTTAGCTTTAACTGTTCTCCTGTGGCCTCTCTCATTCACAGCATACTTTCACCCATAGAAATGCCCCTGAGGTTTTTTTATGCATTGCACCATTATCTGTAAATTCTAGACAAAATCCCAGGAAAGTGACTCTTTCTGAAATTTTAGAGCCGCCATGTTTGGCACCAGCAAACTTACCGCACTGGAGTCACATGTCTTGCCCCTTCAAAAGCTGGAAAAAAAACAATCACTGAAACTGTTCACTCTTCCTGCTTTGTTAACATTTTTTAATTTCATAGTTGATGTATCTAAAATAGATTAGCTACTGAATGTACAGTATATGTGAATTTGTCCCATCTGTATGAAACCAACCTGATAAACCCAAGGCCTGTTTTCAGGTAATTATATATTCGGGTAAGAATTAGATTTTAGATTCACTACAATCCTGCACTGGATAAGCATTTGGATGATGAATGTTCTTAAATGATGGATGGATGAATGAATAGAAAGAGTGTTTGAGTGTATGTGTTTTCAATGGTTTATATACAGTATGTGTTTTTACATCAGGGGACCATTCGCCATGTTCATTTTGCCACACTCTTTTGGTTATTTACTCTGAAACTGGTACATTTGTAGAAAAAAGATTGACTCTTCACACATAAGGATACTTTCATTACTGAAAAAGATCTGGATCTCAAATATTCAGCCCTGGGATGGAATGGGATGGGATGGGACGGGATGGGACTGTCTCCACCTGTTTACTGGTTTCTGGAGAAAAATTGCACTTTGGAAGTGATACTTCATTTTTTTCCTCTGCTCCTCTCCCCAATATAACAGTCACACACGGCATTCCATACTGCACTCACTGCGCTGAGGACGCTCAACTTTCACTCTGTGATTTTCAGGTCTTGGGTAATTTTGATTTAATAATACAATAACTGGATGCACTTGGCTTGACTGTCAAGTTTTTTGGTAAGACTGATGGGGTTCACTGATAAGAGAGCAAAATATCTACTCTTCTGAAACATATCAATCACATTTTACTATCTGCAAAATACAATATGCATAGAATATGTTAAACTAGTAGAGAAATCAATGATGACAATTACTAAGCAATGACATAAAAACCAAGAAGAGGGTTTTTGACAAACCTATGACCAGATCATTCATCAAACGCAAGCAGTTTAACATGTCCAATGCAGTCACATGCATGCAGTGAAAAGTGTAGTGACAGTGAAACTTTGATGCCATTCCTTTTCCTCTTTCCTTACGCACTGTCTACCTCTCCTGCCATACTCTCTCTGTGCTCCCTTTTGTCCCCTCTCTACACCCAGTAATTCCATTGCAGGGGCAACCTCCTAATCCACTGCTGACCTCAATCCAATGATGTAATGGGTCATGTGACAAGGGATTGGAGAAAGGAAAGGGAAAAAATCTTAATCTGTGTCGGTGCACTAGAATGAACCAATCACAGTTTTTTTCCTCTAGCTTTGAAATAACTTGCATGGGTGTTGTTCAATGTAAACACATTTAAATAATAGCATTTTTATAGTGTCAGTTCTTAGTGTACATTATCATGTTGAAATACACCTTGCTTGCGTGTTATGCTGAATCTGTATCTGACCTCTCCATCATCTTTCCTTTCAGCTTTATAAATTGTAATACTTTCAGGATTTTTTCCTTAAACGTTAACATTTATGTAATTTATGCAGATTGGAGCAAGTGACAGTACAAACATGGGACTGTGTAGATTACACTGTGTGCGTTGATCTGTCCTTGTGCTCGTGCTTAACTTTAATAACATCCTCGCGCAGTTTATTTTTATAACGAGACAATTTCTCTTGCTCGGCCTCGTTCTCGGTCTTGTCAGTCTTTGCTTTTTCAACCAGTACAACGTAATAACGTAAAAATGATACACAACTAGCGAAAGGAAAACGACATCAGTCGCGCACAATTATGACGCTATTTAAAAAATGAAGAAGAAAGGAGTGCATGGTAATAAAATGTTTCCTGGGATAATTAACACCCTTTTTATAGCTACATTAGTTATTCGCGTTAGTTATTTTATCTGGCACAATGAGTTTTATTCTACGTTCAACCGATCTATGATAATAACTCTATAGCCTATATTGCACGAGAATTATATGCTACATTTCCAATTAATTTAGCATCGGGTTATGACTACTTAACAGGCTTTATCGTGTAAACGAAAATGGCGAAACTAAAAGCATTACCATAGGAATACAGTAATCTTCCTGCATAACTTAGATTCCCTTCAAACACAACTGATGTTTAGCAAAGTAGTACAGCTTTACATTGAAAGAAAAAAATACCCTTTTCTACAGGTCTCCCCCCTATAAAATTCTGAAAAAAATTACATAGGAAACCAGCCAGAATTCTAAATCAAATTTCAACATAACACAAATTTCATCTACGTTTTTAGATATCTTTCCTCTTCAAAATCATAGGCTGTATGTTGTTTTTGGCATTTTTGGGTATGATAGAACAAGCGGTGTCGAAAAAGAGTTATGAGAGATTGCCAATGTTATAAACTGAAGAGGATTTCGTGTTTTAAAATGTTTCCTGCTTCCTCACAGTCAGACCTGGGTAAGTTTCCCGTTAGCAACTTAGCTAATTCGATCCATGGTTCAAAATGTGTGAATTGTTAACATTAATAACTATGGCTTTGAGAAACATAAGTCCTACACGTATGGAACAGTGCCCTCTGGCATACGAGATTCAAAATACAAAAACAATCCAGGTTCACAATAAACGTACTTGGATGACATGTTGCCACAAAAGTTGTGCAGTCGAGGCAGAAGTCTGCATCATAATTGCTTTTTAATAATATGTCTTAGAGTGTAGGCTATGTTAAGCGTTATCGCTTACGCAGAGGCTATAGGTACTGTATGCACATGCGTGATATACCTGCATTTATATATAGCCTGCGTACGCGTACAAACTCATCTTGACCATCGTTGCATGCGCCTATGCATTAGCAGGTGGTTGAATGGTGGCAGTGAGCGAGGTTGTGTTCATGGCACAAGGTTAATCCTCCCCATACCCCGACGACAGTTCCTAGCCCCAAACACCCCTCCTCTTTCTGTTGCTGCGCCGTAATCTCTCACTGCCTCTCTGTGCTGCGCTAATCTCTCCTCCCTCCTTTGCTCTGATAATCTCTCTCTCTTTCTCTTCCACCGCCCCCTTCTCCGCTGGTACAACGCAATACTAATCTGTGATCTGTCAGTCAGCACTTTGAGCCGCAGACAGACGGATTGACTGTAATCCCTCAGAGGAGCACAGATGGACTGGCACTATACAGACCTTGGAGAAGGTGAACGCGTTATTTGCGCGCACTACTCAAAACGCTCTCCCAAAGACATAAACAAACTCAGCCCCCCACCAATAACATAGACGAACTTAATATTTCTGAAACACTAAGCACACAGAGCCTGACAACAAACGTTAAGACACTAAAACATGAAATACCACGAGATTCACAAGTGGTCCACTGCATGTAAATGAGTGGGACCCATTTTCAGTCCGTGAGTTTTATACCCAAAACCATCTCATTATGTCTTCGTTCTGGGGGAACTTGGAAAAATTGTGCCACAGTTTAAGTCTTATTATTCCGATAAATTAATTACTAATATTTCAAGAAGAAACTTACAGTGAAAAGCAACCTAAGTAAAACCTAATATTATTCTGTAGTTTTGTAGTTTGTTTTCGAAATAACATATATTCAAATATACATGTCAGAAAATAGCTATGTGTCAAATGCAATCTCAAATAGAGCTTTAATAAAACGAGAAAGGAATTGCTGTATTATTACTCGATTAAAAATCCTCAATGCAGAACTGTAGGGCAGACGATACTATAACGAATTAGTGGTATAGGCAGATAATTTACCTATTATTCCCCTTTTATAAATAGTTGCCTGTGTGGAAATTGGTTCTGAAACTTGAACAAACAGCTATCTCAGCTACGAAAAGTTGCATATATTCTGAATTCTTCTAAAACACGCCAAATCAACAAACAAATAACAGTACAGATATGTCGACATAAATCGCGGGAAAATATCCATATTTAACCGTATGAACTCAAAATACGAATGAAAACCAATGCATATATAAAAATACTCACGGCGATGTATGGGAAATGATCAATTAAAATATTATTTTTTACTCATAAACAAAACGAATTAGTCTGCAATCTTACATTATTTCTGACAGTGTTTTATACGAGAATTAATCCAGTCCCACAGTCTACAGAGCTTAGCAAATTCTAATATTTTATTTATACATTATGTATTATAATTGTATGCAAATCAGATGAGCTGTTTTTGTAATATCTCAATCAACAGAAGCTTATTTCTAACATTATGCAGACAAAATAAATAGGATTAATGTGGAAACCTAAAATGAAAATGCCTGTACAAGCATGTCATCTGAAAAAAATGTAAAAGGAATTTTTTTTTTTCATAAGATGATATTGGTAAAATAGAAATAATATGAAGATATTTTTAAACAATTCGAGAAATGGTCTTCTACGAAGCTGAAAACTATACAAGCGGGACAATGTCTCCACCTGGCGGTAAGACGGCTCATTGCGATATACAGCATTGCGATAATTTCATGCGTTTCGTAGGTTTCATAAGTGGTTTGTTTACTGGTGGAGAAATACCAGCATCTTTACGTGTATTTGATCTGCACGTATCGAACCTAGTCATCATAAACAAAATTCCAGATCTTGACAAATGAGATTTATCAGTGAATACTAGTCCGCATTTTAATACAGAAATACAAATGGAAGAAATATAAGTATAACAGATATTGACATACTACACAACCGAGAGGCAGTGATTTGCTTTGTGGCACCCATCCCGCCCAGGTGTGTGACAGATGCTGCCAGGAATCCTCGTTAGAAGTAGGATGGATAAATGTATTGCTTTGTTCTTGTCTGAGCAGTGCCATCAATAAAGCAATGCAGCCATTTTAAGAACATTTCTGAGGTTCATTTTGACAGTTCTCAAGGCAAAAGCCACATTAAATATTCACTTGATGTTATGCAATCTCTCTGTGTATGTGTGTGTGTATATATATATATACACACATACATATAAATACACACACACACACTACAAATGACAGTCTATAGGTGGGCCAAAGAGGGCAAGAAACGTCAAGCTATTATTAAAATTGTGTACAAAGCAATATAGGTGCTTATGTAAGACATACGTGACACTTACCTAATTAGCTCTCAAATGAACTCCTATTCTGTTATTAGAATGTCTAAAAGCCTTTTCAAAAAGTTATGCCAATTAAAGAACAATAAAGCACACAAACGTATGTGTAACATTTATTACCATCTTAATATGAGAAATCTGATAATTACAAAGATCAGCTTAATTTAACATCTGGACAAGTTTCAATCAAAAGTCATAATGCTAAAGTGGATGAGTCAGCACAACCTGAGAAAAGGGGGAAACACATTACAAGGGGGGAGGTTGTAGGGTTGGGATCGAGGGAAAGGAAATAGGGACCCTATTCAACTGAATTCAAACTTTTATTATGCTACTCACAAAATTCACAGCGGCTCTAAAAGCACACTTTTCAACATGCTGTAGAAACTTGTAGCTATTTGATAACGAAATTACATTTTGTTAGTTCTGACAGCTTTCAAAAACGCCACTGATCGATCTAATCTCTCCGTAAATATGCACGTTTATGGAGTAACGGCGATGAGAGGAGACCTCTTCACCACTGGCATCCCAATGCTTTGGCATAACACTGGTCGATGCCTTCCAAGCCAATTTTGGATCAGGAACAGAGAAAGGAGAAAAATGAAGGCAAGTTAACATATGACTATAATAAAAAAAACAAAGGGCATTTATAAAATATCACCCTATAATAGTGGCCAGTGTAAATCAATAGCTTAAATTTATGATAACATTTTTGTTTCAGTAAAATACCATATTGCTGTTTTTTTCTTTAAAAAGTATTTTCTGCAGCTTTGAAAAGACATGTATGCATTAAAAAAAGGACAGACACCATAACAATAAGAGTAATCATCAATATTGTAATAAACAATTGCTCTACCAAGTGATGCTTGTAGATGACTATAATTTGCTGTGCTGATCAGCAGACACAAACACACAGACTACACATCATTACCCCCCCAGGCACTATTAAATCCATTATATAAATTCTCCATCATCACTATGTCGAATACTCACTGTGGGGAAGTATGGGACAGGAGATGAGCACTGGGCAGTGTTAGCACCCTGCTGTAGGAACAGTCACCCCCCCACCTCACGGCCCCCAGCAGATCAACCCTGGCATCACCCTCCTGCCTCATCCACCTTTCTGCAACTTCACCGCCCCCAGCTGGGAGCCCATCTGTCACCCAGATACTACAGTGTACCTCCATTATTTTAAAGAGCTGACCTCATGAACTCTCCCTGACCAGAGACAGGCTTCCTAAGCCGGGAACCATTTGCTTTGATATTCTTGTGAGAATGTGTGTCTGATCAGCACTAAGCTGGTACATGCACAAAAAGGTACCCTAAAGGTCTGCTGCCGACAGCACTAAGAAAGACACAATTACACACTTTGTCATCATAATCATTGTTAATCTAAGCACTACAAACAGAAGAGGAGCGTGGAGCTTTGAGAAAGGGAGGGGAAGACAGACATCGTGGAGGAGGAAAAGAGGAGAACCAAGCTGGGGAGGTTTAAGCACGCTCCCCGCGGATGCGGCGGGCCAGCTGGATGTCTTTGGGCATGATGGTGACACGCTTGGCATGGATGGCGCACAGGTTGGTGTCCTCAAACAGGCCCACCAAGTACGCCTCGCTGGCCTCCTGCATTCAAATAAAGACAAAGGACCCAGTAAGAAAAACACTCATCGCTTAAAAAAAAGATAATGTTTTTAGGAGCCATAAGCCCAGAAACACCATCACATCATGACATCATAGGCACCCCCCCAAAGAACCATGTGACTGTCAGCGTGGTGTGACTGACCTGCAGAGCCCCAATGGCAGCACTCTGGAAGCGCAGGTCAGTCTTGAAGTCCTGAGCAATCTCTCTCACCAGCCGCTGGAAGGGCAGCTTGCGGATCAGCAACTCTGTGGACTTCTGGTACCGACGGATCTCACGCAAGGCGACGGTTCCGGGCCTGTAGGAAGAAAATATCTGAGTACACCACACAATAGCAACAACACCTGTGATCTACAAGCTGAACTAGGATACAAATCAGTATTGTACTGCTGCATATATGAACAGACTGATACACAACAGGCTGGTCGAATTCAACAAAAGTGAGTGCATTCTTAAATAGCCTAATTTGAAAGACATTTCTGTGGTTAACTGGCCATGAAAAATATAATGCAGCTGAATCTACTAAAAAATCTGCTTGGTGTTCTTGTTGTTTTTTTCCTCACCTGTAGCGATGAGGCTTCTTAACCCCACCAGTAGAGGGGGCACTCTTGCGGGCAGCTTTGGTGGCCAGCTGCTTACGTGGAGCCTTGCCTCCAGTTGACTTGCGGGCGGTCTGCTTGGTACGAGCCATGGTACCTTAAGGTCACCTGAGAATCAGAATTTGATTGTACTTAGACATCCTCCCTTTATGTATGTAATTATTTTGAAATGTTTCACCACTTTCGTTGCAATGCATTTTTCAACGAGAATATTATGTTCACGGACGCAATATTCACAAATATATGAAATACAATACAAAATAGTTGTTCTCACTTGTTACGGAAGTAAATACATGACGGTATTTATTTGCGGTATTCAATGACGATGGTCATTAAACTACCAAATAAGTTAATATTTAAAACAGATATAAATATTATACTTGAAAGATTAACTTGTGCAGTAAAACCGTTTAATAGGTGTTCACAACAAATTCTACAGAAACTCATTCAAGCCACAAGCGCCAGAAAAAAATAAACCTAGCAACAAAATCTGTAACCAATCAGCGTAATCAGAAACTGGTAGAGGCAAGGCATAAACTCTTCAAGAACCAATCAAAAATTACAACAACCATAAGCCAATAAAAATTCACGTTTCCAACCAATTAGATTGGCTCTAGCCCCCCTTCCTCCCATTCTGAGAACCGCCTCCACCCATGAGATTATGGCTTCTGTTTGAAACACAGCCGAGGTAAAGCGCTATGTATTGCGAGCGGTTGACTACCTTGAAAACTTTTAAAAATTATAAAAAACGGTAATATTATTTACGAAAATACATGGCGGAAATTAAACCTGACAACCTAAGGAACACACAAAGTTTCTTAAACAGCTGCAGCGACGCTCAGCAACTGTATATTATCGAAGCAAACCCGGACGAATTTAAACGGATTTTTCTTGGTCTCCTCTGAAGTAGAAAGCCTGCTTTTCCTCTTGCGCTTCAGCGCCCGGGTTTGTTTTCTCTTTGCCGTTGAAAATAAAATACATTTAGCTGGAATTTACGAAAAAACAAACTTTAAATAAGATTAGGGAAAAGTGTATACTAAATTATGCGGTTTCATTTTCGGCTACTTACCTCCTTTAGTGCAGGAACAAGGGATGAAATAAACGTTTAGCTTGTCTGACCGTGTCAGTATTTACTGTCTCGATCACACAATGGGAGCGAAGCGTCCAGCGGGAAAATGGCCGCCGTGTCAATCAGCCATATCCCATAATGCATCGGCGATCGTAGTACACACCATTTTCCAGCTTATCCATAAACAAGTATTTAATGGTTATGTTATCAGTATCTGATCGATGCTATTTTCGGATGCCATTTGTTATATATATAGAGAGAGAGACGCACCCACTAGGGCTTATTACACATTTTCGTAAATATCACCTGATTATACGCATCATGTTTAGGGTTTGTTAAATAAATTCCATTCCAATGCAACTGTTCTAGTGTATTTTATTTGTCTTAAAATGTACATCATCCGTCCATCCTTCTTCAATGCACGCTTATAATACTCCAGACGACTGTCTTATTCACAGTTCGAATGTGGGAGAATTGAATATTTGGGAAAACTATATAAATGAATGTGGGGAAAATACTGTGCCAAACGGTGTAAAATAACGTTATATCCGTGTTGTTGAATATATAAGCCAAATAGGATTGTGAGGACAGCGCAACATTTTCTCCGCTGTATGTTTAATTTGCATATAAACGTGTCTTGCGAAGAAAGTTGCCCCCAAAGCTAAATTATCCATCATGTAATTGAAAATAATAATCTCGTCATATGCTACACATTGTCTGTAAGAAACAATAATTAAACAAATGCTCCGGGCAATAGTTCCATATGTTTAATGAACGATTTTTTTCCCACCACAGTCTCATGGACCATGAGTCTGCAAATAAATAAAGATTGATTTATTAGATTGATTGGATTTGTTGTGTATTATTATAGATGGTTTTCTGTAAATCACCGTCATACACAGAGCTGTAGTATTTGCTTGTATTATTTCCATTTATCCGTAATGTTTGCAGATCTGGTTAGTTAACAGGTACAAGCAGGTAAATACCCCGTTTGGTCATGGAGTCGTGTATTCAGGAGAATTAGTTGACATTAGTTCAGAGTGGCGGTTAAAGATTATCAAACTACAGTATATAGACTTTCTTATTTAGAAAGACAAAAATGGGGACCAGATATTGTTAGCTTATTACTGATCTTTTTTGTTTCACCAGTGGGGGAATTCATAATGATAGAAGCTGTCCATGTTCGAAACTGTACAAGTATTATTTTGTCATATATTTAAATTAAAAAATAAATAAAAGACTATAGAACTAATTCCTACTGCGTCGTTGACACCTTTGTTGAATTATGTACAAATTACGTTCGGATTAAAAGAAATACCAGGAATGGATGCTTGTGCCACCTCGCGATGAAAACGGGCAGCGATGTTTCTCAAATATCCATAAATCAGATGTTGATCCACAATATATCGCGGAAGATATAGTTTCCAGCGATAAATGACAGAGATATTGAGATTATGTGTCGGTCAACATGGACTTCGCAATAGATTTCTAGAATTTTTTATTTGATGAATTGCTACTGGCATCATGGTCAACAATATAGCTCCACATTCCCAGAATTGTGGGTTCAAATCCCATGCCAGCAGTTTGCGCGTTCTCCTTTTTGTAGTCCTAAAACATTTGCTTAGGCATAAAGACACTTCAAAACTGCTCTATCCTGCTAGTGTCCCTTGTCCAACATTCAGCACAAATAGGCTAATTAGCTTGTACATTTCGACTGTGGTGAGAAACTAGAAAATTCAGAAAACACCTGAAGAACCTGCAAACGCACCAATCTGCCCAGTGCAATAATCACTCTTTGGCAAAACTGTGTAACATCGATTTATTACCACCTTATATGAGAAATCTGGAAATTACAAAGATCAGTTCATTTAAACATCTTTTAACATTTAAAAATCAAAATAAAAGAATGAAGCAAGGGTGTTACACCAACCTGAGAAACAGGAAAAAAAAAAGGGGAAATTTAAAGTTTTTTTTTTTCTTTAAAAATAATAGATCGCAATCTAGTACACTTTAGAGTGAAAGTGATGCACATGGACAGTTTGCTACATATTGTCATTCCATGACTTTAAAATGCTTTGGTAACATTTACTTTATGTCAACTGAATCAAATTAATTTAATACATAGAGTAGTTAATACATTATAGGAAAAGAAATTAGATGGGCGAGACGTTCAGTAAAAAATATTGTTCTGCACGGTCCACATGTAAAAATGAATCTTAAACTTCTTTTTTGCATCTATGAAACTTTTTCTTGCGTTAAAAAAGACACCACAGTAATGATGACAGTAATCATCATTGTTCAACTAAACAATTGCTCTACCAAGTGATGCTTGTAGATGACTATAATTTGCTGTGCTGATCAGCAGACACAAACACACAGACTACACATCATTACCCCCCCAGGCACTATTAAATCCATTATATAAATTCTCCATCATCACTATGTCGAATACTCACTGTGGGGAAGTATGGGACAGGAGATGAGCACTGGGCAGTGTTAGCACCCTGCTGTAGGAACAGTCACCCCCCCACCTCACGGCCCCCAGCAGATCAACCCTGGCATCACCCTCCTGCCTCATCCACCTTTCTGCAACTTCACCGCCCCCAGCTGGGAGCCCATCTGTCACCCAGATACTACAGTGTACCTCCATTATTTTAAAGAGCTGACCTCATGAACTCTCCCTGACCAGAGACAGGCTTCCTAAGCCGGGAACCATTTGCTTTGATATTCTTGTGAGAATGTGTGTCTGATCAGCACTAAGCTGGTACATGCACAAAAAGGTACCCTAAAGGTCTGCTGCCGACAGCACTAAGAAAGACACAATTACACACTTTGTCATCATAATCATTGTTAATCTAAGCACTACAAACAGAAGAGGAGCGTGGAGCTTTGAGAAAGGGAGGGGAAGACAGACATCGTGGAGGAGGAAAAGAGGAGAACCAAGCTGGGGAGGTTTAAGCACGCTCCCCGCGGATGCGGCGGGCCAGCTGGATGTCTTTGGGCATGATGGTGACACGCTTGGCATGGATGGCGCACAGGTTGGTGTCCTCAAACAGGCCCACCAAGTACGCCTCGCTGGCCTCCTGCATTCAAATAAAGACAAAGGACCCAGTAAGAAAAACACTCATCGCTTAAAAAAAAGATAATGTTTTTAGGAGCCATAAGCCCAGAAACACCATCACATCATGACATCATAGGCACCCCCCCAAAGAACCATGTGACTGTCAGCGTGGTGTGACTGACCTGCAGAGCCCCAATGGCAGCACTCTGGAAGCGCAGGTCAGTCTTGAAGTCCTGAGCAATCTCTCTCACCAGCCGCTGGAAGGGCAGCTTGCGGATCAGCAACTCTGTGGACTTCTGGTACCGACGGATCTCACGCAAGGCGACGGTTCCGGGCCTGTAGGAAGAAAATATCTGAGTACACCACACAATAGCAACAACACCTGTGATCTACAAGCTGAACTAGGATACAAATCAGTATTGTACTGCTGCATATATGAACAGACTGATACACAACAGGCTGGTCGAATTCAACAAAAGTGAGTGCATTCTTAAATAGCCTAATTTGAAAGACATTTCTGTGGTTAACTGGCCATGAAAAATATAATGCAGCTGAATCTACTAAAAAATCTGCTTGGTGTTCTTGTTGTTTTTTTCCTCACCTGTAGCGATGAGGCTTCTTAACCCCACCAGTAGAGGGGGCACTCTTGCGGGCAGCTTTGGTGGCCAGCTGCTTACGTGGAGCCTTGCCTCCAGTTGACTTGCGGGCAGTCTGCTTGGTACGAGCCATGGTACCTTAAGGTCACCTGAAAGTGACAGTCCAAATTCTGAATACACGGGTTGCATATTCCCCTAATGCAATTAAGTTATTTTGTATCAATAAAATACCCATAACAAACAAACTTGTATCCTACTTAAGGTTCCCAGTGCTATGGTTGGACAATTGACTGCTACTGTTTTTTTGATCCCATAGTTGCATTCGTTTTCTTCCTAATTTGCTTGTTTTAGTTCTTTTGGTAATATAAGTTGACATGTAACCGTGAACATTTAAAATGAAAACCTCAAATAAATATTTGGACATTTAACTGTAACGCATTAAGATTTCTTTACATTAAAATAGGAAGTCCAGAAAACGCGAAAAAAAATTGCGAAACACAAATACATATACCGTAATGATAAAGACGAACAGTAAACACCACTTCCAAACTCAAAAACAAAAACCGAGAGTGGACTTAAACATTTTTATTGGGTCTTGTTTTCCCTGCAGTTTTACGCACAACTTAAGTTATCGTCGAGAAAGAAAAAAGGGGGGAGACCTCGGACACACCTGCTCGACGGTCATGAATTACAAATGAAGTACTCTGGTGGACGTCTTTAAAGCGGATATGTAACCAATCAATTAGAAGCGATCGCATATAACAACCAATCGGAAATTTTCCCATGTATCAGGGAGGCGGGACCTGCCATTCGCACCACTCCCACACTTGCACAACGAGTCCCGCCCTCAGCGGCGAGGAAACGATGGCTGCTGTTATAGCAGAGCCGGGACGAGGATCTGCGTAATAGTATCTATACGCGGCTAAACTGGAACTGGAAAAAGATAAAAAATATTACCGATTTACGCATATCGACGCGGCAAAGATGAAACTAGACACTTGGGGGAATCCAAAAATATATAAAAATACGCGAACCAACTTGGAACGGTTATGTTTATCCGAAGTGAAACTCGCAGTGAAATGAAATTGATTTTCTGGTTTCTGAGAGCAGAAAGACGGTTTTTTCTCAGGCGCTTCGCAGTGTGGTTTGTTTTTTCGGTTTTGGCGAGAAAAAAAACAAAATACTAATTTAAAAATAATTCCAAAATGCTCAATAAATGCGTAAACACTTTAGGAACACGATTACCTCATTTGAAGACACTTACCTTTAAAATGTACGGTCGTAGAGAGTGAAAATCTTGTTTGGCTAAACTAGCCGTCTCAGTATTTACTGTAGGTTCACACAATGGAAGCGGAGCGTCCAACGGGAAAATGGCCGTCGTGTCAGGCACTGTCTTCCCATGATGCATTGGGGTTCCTAGTAGGGCTCCATTTTTACTGCCTTGTTCCTCTTAACAGTTCGCATCCTCAAGTATCGCGTGTATATTTAAGATGTAGAAGACTAAATTTAAACTAAACAAACTTATTACTACAATCATAATTTGATACGTTTATTTTGCGCCTTTCTACTAAGTAGAATAGTAAATAGTATGTTATGATAATATGACTTGGTAAGGGAGATTGTCATGTTATCAAGTTATTGACTTTTTCGTATAAAATCCTTTAAGTTACAAAAATGGTAAACTTTACGTTAAATATTAAAGAGTCTGCTACGAATTGGTGATACTGTAAATTACCTGGATGGATAAATTAATATGAAATTATATCAAATTAAGCTACTCAGTTTTAAGTAAAGGCATTTCTTTATGTGAATATGCATGTTTTTATATATAAATGCATTTAATTCAAACACATATTGTATTTGATTAAATCTTTAAAGTGAATTGAACTTTTATTTTTTTTAATATATTATTTTTACAGTGTTTTGGATTTTAACACAGGATAAATGAAATAAAAAAACACTTTTTAATTTAGGTAATTACAGTTTTATGTTTCTTAAAAAGTGTACAATTCTCAAAGGAATTGGCTTTTTTGTGTTAGTGATAGCTGATAATGACAGCTTTAAAAACTTCATATTGTGATGTATTAGTTTTTAACAAGTTAGTGAAGAAAATTTGTATTTTGAGAATGAGGAATTAAGTCTCACCTGTTGTCTGTAAACATTATTGTATAGTGGATATGAGTTGTATTATTACATTGTGTTTTTAACAAGGAGCATTACCAGAAAGAATCTTCCAAAAAGCAGAGTCACAGGGCCAAGGTTCCCCGAGAGCAAGGGAAACCCTCTCAGAAACCTGAGAAGCGAGGGGGCTGAGTCCTTGCCACTGAAAAGTTTGGGAATCCATGAAGTAGCAAAACGTTAATTCAGGCGGATAGCAGGACTGCATAGGAAAAGTCGGCAGATGGGCAGGTGAGGTGGCTTGGGTAGATGGCGAGGGGTTTGGGTAGCACAGGTAGAAACACAGGGAGGCTGCTGTGCAGGCTGGGGGCTCCCTTGTATCGGGATCTCTAACTCGTTCATCCTGGAAGGGGGGAGAGTAAATTGAAAGTGTGTCAGCAAGAGCAGAGCAGGAGAGAGGCAATGAAAGAGCAGGGTTACGGTAACAAAGGAGCTCTGGCAAGGCTAATTATGGCAGCAAGAGGAGCAGAGAGGCAGGTGGAGACACAGGCATGAAGAATCCTGAAGAGCAGCAGCCAAACAAACACACGGCCACATCATCCAAATACAGAGTGACACCGTCAGTACAGTTCAACAATCATTAAAGACGAGGATCTCCACCCAGCTCTGTGTCTCAGACTATAATTAAATAATCATAGCTGGGGTGAGTGACTACCACGGGCTAGTGTCCATGTAAGACACAGGGGACCCCTGACTTACGAACTCAATTTGTTCGCGAGAGCTGGTTGTAAGTCAAGACTATTTTTCCCATAAGAAATAATGGAAATACCCGTAATGCACCCAGAACCTCCCAAATCACCCTTTACCTAACCTTTTCATAATAAAATATATATTCGGCCCATCAAGCTCGCTTGGGAAGAACTTAATAACTTAGAGTTGTTAAAATCTTATCTAGCCTTGATTTAAAG
>JABFEB020000036.1:8609453-8621327 GCA_019775895.2 Stomatorhinus ivindoensis | reverse complement strand
TCCTCCCCACATCTGCCTCTAACCTGCCCCTATCTCCATCCCCATGCGTGCAGGAGACAATCTTCCAGGAGCAAGTCGAAGGGTTGGTGGAAGAAGATGACGAGGAAGAGGACGAACCCAAAGGAGAAGAGGAGCCGAAAGGCAGCGGGCCAGCCGTGGGTCGGGAGAAAAAGACGGAGAGACAAAGGAAACGACAGAAGGCAGAGAGAGAGAAGGTATGAACCCGATCATTTCCCATTGGCCATGCCACATCTATCTCAACCTCAGACCTTTTAGACAATTTGTCGCGCTGTTAACAGAATCATCAGTCATCCTTTTGCATGCAAGGTAATGGCAATCTGATTTTTGAGCTTTCCGACTGCATATCTGCGCGTTCCCCCTCCTGCAGGAGAAACGGAAGCGCGCTCAGAAGGAGCTGGTGGACCAGAGGCAGCAGCTGTTCCAGCTGCGCTCCATACGGGCCGAGCTGAAGAGGCGTGAGCAGCGCACCAGGCAAAAGCAGTCCCTGTATCAAGCCCAGAAGGAGGCGCAGAAGTTCTGTCCCCAACGGCTCGGCAAGCTTAAGTCAGTCATCTCTGGTCATCTCTGATTGCTTTCATTTTACAGCCTGCAAACCCGGTGATTTCTGTCTGAAGTCCTGCCCTTGGGGAAGGCCTCAAGCAGATACAGTCTGTCAGTGTCTGAATCCATGATACTTAACATCCAGAAGTTATCTTTTGATGGGTTTAAACTATCATGGATAGCAGCATCTCCTTATCCTGGGCTGGCCGCTTTGCTTGGAGTAGACTGAGTAGGCAGTCTAAACGCAACTGATCTGATGTTGAATTTGATTAGTGTCAGAAGGTATCACACTGTTCATGAAACTTCAGTGATGAATAAAATGGTGACTTGAGCTGCACTTGCCCTCTGTCAGGTTCCAGGCTCCGGATCTGGAAGTGCAGCTGAGTGATGAGCTATCTGGCTCCTTACGCACCCTCAAGGTGAGTCAGGCCGTGTCCCTCAATCTCTGGTCTCACCCCGGACTGTAGCTGAGTGTCCGAAGACCCTTCTGCCTCGCATTGTGCTGTTAGCCAGAATGATCTGAATAAGACGAACCAAAACCGAATGTTTTTTTTTTTGTTTTTTGTTTTTTTTGGTGAGTTGCCTGCCCAATTTGTGTTGTTTCCTGAAAAATCTGAGTTGCGTTAGTTCACGAGTTTGTGATCTTTGTTTAATATTCTCTACCTGGCGTTAGAAATACATCAGTTTAATTCGCTTGCCATGTTTCATAACCCGTTTTTAATCCCCTTTTCTGTGTAATTCTTCCTTTTGTAGCCAGAGGGCAGCATCCTCAAAGACAGGTTTAAGAGTCTACAGAAGAGAAACATCATAGAGCCCAGAGAGAGAGCCAAGTGAGTAACCCTGTGCTGTTACTGGGCAACGATTTCTGACCAAATCACGGATTGTCAGCTGCCGTTCTATAGAGCTAGAGCACATGCCAGTTTTCGCTCTCCTCATTTTGCTTGATTTCATTTTAGACAGTATTTCATCTAAGCTGTCGTATAATACAGACCCCAATACGGAAAGTTTGAAATCTTTAGGGCTGTCTTTCAGGATTCCTGCATTTGCACACTTGTAGCATGATAGCGTTTGCACTGCCAGAGAGAGGCTTGTGCATTAATAACAAGCACTGATCTTGTTGTAATAAAACTTTACTGTCCTGTTTATGGGAGAATGTAATTACAGTACTCTAGGGGCTATTTCCAGCAGATTGATATCGGTAGTTAGGTGTGTGTGACTCCAGCCAAATGAAGATCAATGAGCAAAATTTCCCACCCCAGTGTGCTCTAAAAAAAAGAGTAAATTTAATGTGTAGATATGTCTAATTGATCCACAATTTGTTTACTAACATTGTGGATTACTGTGTCAGTTTAATTAGTGAAATTAAGTTTCTGTTTTATAGTTTTAAGTGGTATTGTGAGGATGCTACCTTATGACACAGAAGCTGCTGGGTGAATTCCCAGGATTAGATCCAACCTTTAATCTTTTGGGACATGCAGAACCCAAACTGCCCTTGCAGAATATTCAGGTTAACTTAAAATTGCTACTGATCCCAGGTAAAAGTGTGTTGGAAGACTATTAAAATTAGTCGTGTTTTTGTAGCGATTCTGCTTTTCTCGTGCTGGTATTATGAGACATGTTTGTGTAACCCAAAGAGGAGACACTTTAGTCTTCATTCCACATCATGCAGAACAGGGAATGTCACACTTCGGGCGCGTGTTCATATGTGAGGAGGATCCTTTGTCCTCTACATCTGTCGCATCCAAGATTAGACTGAAGGTGCCCTGTTATGAGACAAAACATCGTGGTTCGTGTCAAGTCTTGATTGTCCAGTGTGGTGGCACTTCTGTGACTGTGAACACTGTCATGCAGGTTCATAAGAAGACACAAGGTGAAATACGTGGAGAAGAGAGCCTTCAAGGCCATCACGTGAAGGCGGCAGAAGGAGCCCCCGTGCTGTCAAACGCCCTTGTCAATAAATGTCTTTCAAATAGATGTTGAGCAAGATTTTTCCCCAACCCTTCCCTCTAACGCCCTATTTAATTAAAAACCATATGTTCATTACACTGTAGCCATCAATCTGATGGATGGATGTTCAAAATTATAATTCAGTACCATCTCAAGTTTGATAGTTAACATGTCGATTTTCTTGCGTTGTCATACAAATAAAGCAGTAGCTACTGCTGAGACTGTTGTTTCACAATCGGTGATCTCAAAGTTGCAGTTTTTTTTTGACATTTATAAAATGTCTATCAACGTGTAAGGCACTGAATACAGGTCAGTTTTAGGTAGATTAAGTCAAAGGAAATCCCGACGCTGTGGTGTAGGATAGTGCTAAGGTGTTAACATGCAGCATGTGCCACAGTATATTCAAATACCCTAAACTGAGATGGGGCCCCGTGTGGGCTCAGGCAGCGCTTCTCAAACTGGTCCCCGGGGACCCCCATCCAGTCCATAAAACGTGTTTCGGAGGGAGCAAAAACATGGACCGGCCGGGGGTTCTCAAGGATTGGGTTGAGAAAATATGCATTATGGGTTGTGTAGTTTGATTCCTGCCCATGCCTCTTTATGTATAGAATTAGTGCTGGTTTCCTGCCGCCGTGCCTTCACACGGCCTGTTAGTACGTGCATGCCCTGTGATGAGCTGGCATCCAGCCTGGGGTGTCCCCTGCCCCGTGTCCTCTACTTCCCAGGTGAGGCTCCTCTGATAGGGACGTGGTACTGGAGAAATGTGTGTGGAAAATAGATAAGATGTTTCCTTGGCCGGGACGGGCGGTGGTTTTGTTTTCCCTGAGCCGTACAAAAATGAATCCCACAGCAGTACCCCTCCAATAACTAAATAACCTGAAGGAGTGTAAGCCCAAGCAGGCCTCGATTAGCAACCGACATCTGTTCCAATGACCAGGTCGCTAAGTGAAAATGGGCGCAGTCTTGATGTGACTGTGACTGTTTACTATATTGATTCAGCCTTCCATACCCAATTGCTTTTATCCTTTGTGACGTGAACTACATTCTACTTGAAGGATGCATTGTATGTTCTCAGCGGTATGAGGTTTAGTCACAAATGTGTGCATTGTTCGAGAAATGAAATTTTTTAGTCGTATTTGCAGATGGTCACTAACCGCAGAGACCGCCTCTCTCGACTTTCCTGCTAGTAAGGTTTTTACAGGGCGAGGACACCTCAAGGTCCTTTCTTTTACAGGCAAAAATGTTCATATATCCAGGATCAAAGGTGTTAAGGTGGAGTTTGCGGAGGGCAGGGGTAAGCATCGCTGAGTTGGCAGCGGGAACCTTGAGTAAGAGTTAGAGTAAGAGTTAGTGAGAAATCCTTCTTAAACAGAGACCCTGTGATGTGAAAGACGAGGCCTGTGATTTTTATGAAGCTCGCCGTGTTCATTTCCGAGTGTTGCATGCGGCAACATTTTTGGTACCGTGCAAGTAACGGCGTTGAAGTAATGAGGCGATTTGATTCACGCCTGGTCGAAAGATTCCCTTTTTTATAGAACAAAACACAGGAAATTTTGACCTCAAAACATACTGTAATATCCATCATACATCCACCGTACGATTTAAATGTCAATAAATATTCATGGAAAATTGGTCATGATTACAGCAGATGTTTACTTGATTACATTTGGGCACCTTGTGATTAAGTGCTGTAAATGTTTTTAAATTTCTCAGGCACTGGTAAACATGATCTGTATGTGTGTGCTGTTTTTACTGATAATACAATACAGGGTGGAAGTCTTACACTACCAAAGGAAATTGTTTAAATCATGTTACTATGTGTATCAGCTTAAACCCTCCAGTTACCTCATTACAGTTGCTGTCCAATATATCCATGTATTTGCTGGACTACCGTTTGTTTCGTTAATATCTCAATGTTAATTCCCTAATCAATGAATTCATTAAATGGATTGTGGTAAAATTTCACAAATACGTGGAATGGCTGAGATAAAAGGAGTTTTGGGATCAAATGCAGTGTTCTAGCTGTCCAAGACATTAGCAACTTTTTAGAAAATAGAAGAAAGTCTTATTCCTTTTTTTTAGTAATATTTGTATATATTCTATGTTCTTATTAAGCAAGTTCACACTTACTACCCCGATAAATACAGATGCTCCTCTACCTATGAAGTTTCAGATGTACGAACGAAGAGGACTGTAAGTCCAAATTGTGTTCATTGGGCTCCCATTTCCTGTCCACCACATCAAAAAAAATTTCTGCCCACCAATTCCGCCTGGTACAACTTCTGGCCGCTACTCCTGCCGTGCATCAGGGTAGCGTGCGTACTCGCAGCTTCTTAGTTCTTAGTATTTGCGTACGCCCTTAATATGATGTTGAATAACGACTTACGGACGGTTCAAGTTACGAACGGCCATTTGAAATGCGCCTTGTTCGTAAGTAGAGGAGCGTCTAGCTTTGAACAGTGTTCTTTGATAGACTTACACAGCTCGGTGTGTGTTTCTGATAAACCCCAGCGACCCTGTACTGGGTACACAGTGGGTGGATTGGATTTTTAATAAATAGGTGACAAAATTGGAAAACTCATCCTAGGCCATTACAATATTTAAGAGAGTAATAATTTATATAGTAATGAATTCCCTTTCTTAAAAGCAAATGACTGAGTGCAATCACACTTCGATAACTACAACTGTGGAGCCTATGATTTAATATACTATCCATAATCCTTTCTTTCATGCGAATGTAACATCCACGGAATCGTCTACTATAGGAATAAAGGCAACATTTGAATGTGTTATTCTCTCTTTCGTTAACAACTTTGATTGGATGGTTGCACCTTAATGTTTTGGTGTATTTTCCTGAGGTCCTTAAGAATAGGAATGTTCTTCTAAATATATACTATTAACATCGACGTTCATCAGCTCGCAGTGTGCTGTCTTTTCCGTGTGACAAGAGAAACTGAGCTGTTTGAAATGAACCAACCCATAAACGAATAGCTTAGATTTCTATCTGTCAAATTTTTAGTGTGTAATATGGTTCTTCGAGAGAGCCTAGTTTTAACTTGGTGCTCAGTAATCGGTGAGTATTCCCAGCTATACAGGAAAAGCAAGTCCCCCGCTGACTGGTAGCCTCCTTATAAATGTGACGTTTAAAAATCCTGGTGTAGCAGCAGGAACCTGACCGTGATACATAATGTGCTTATGTAGTTCACAGAGTTGAGGAGCCATTACTTAAGCCCTTAACCCCCTGTCAACATACATGCACGCCTACACACAACGAAACAATGCCAACACTCTACCTAGTCAAACTGTCGACCCCTTAAGCTTTTTAAAGAGACTCACGGTCACCTTTGTCTCTCCCGCAGATATTCGATGTTCTCACCTTTCGAAAATAAAGCTAAAATAATGATTTCCCTGCATGCCCGGACTTGTTGGTATGACACTGAATAAGATGACTCTCTGGTTGGATTTTTGAGTTCTGCAAGCAAAGAATCTCATCTTGCTGTTCTCCCGTGTGCATGTGGTGGGAGAGATTTCCCTCACCGACCTTCCTCGCATCTCTGTGGTGAGGATTATCTGCCTCCGAATGTATACGTGTCCCCCTTCTCCATCTTGCTCGCAAGCCACTCTCTCTCCCAAGGCAGAGAATATAGCGTTAGTTGATCGAACTAAGGGATCCAATTCTGACCTCTCATGGAAAGAAAGTGAAAAAAATAAGTGATTTGCTCTCCTCAACCACTATCCTATTCTTGCCTCCAGCACTGCACATCCAAGCTGACAAGATGGTTCCACCAGGCCGTGGGTGGAGGTCTTCTCGTTATTGGACCCACTGGTGGTGGGATGATTGTTGATTCCAGCACATTAGCTTAATCTTTAATTACCCCTGTTTGAGGGACAATGATGGGATTCTTCCTGCTTGCTGTGTGTTAACAAAGCTTATTCGGGTTTAATCCACAAAGCAATGCAGTCTTTACCGAAGAATCATCCCCGCTCTCTGGCTATTCCTGCAGCCTTGTGCACACAAGCGTTTTCCATGACCCGAAGAAGAGCATGCTCTGTTTGGGCTCTATCGCCTGTCTGACTCGTTCAAACATAAAGAGACCTGTTTCACACAGCCGAACGTCAACTTACTTAGACTTTCTTGTCCCCATTGGGGAAATCCTTTTCCATGGAACTGAACACTCCACAAGAATCAACATCACGTTTTGCACCTGTCATTAGCTGTAAACTGGAATGTGGCCAGAGCCTGTTTCTTCAATCTTTTGACTTGCTTACCAGAGCATGTCCTGCATCCCAGCCACTTAACGTGACAAGCGGGATGGGACGACAGCCAACATGAGGGCGGGTCCCACATTTCGGCTTGTATGTCATCGGTGTGTCTCTGCATGCCTGTTTCTCCGGTTACCTGACCATAAAAACCCCGGGTGGTATGACATGTGTGAAGAATGCATGGACTGAATATGACATCATTCAGGCACACGCAGGGGTGTAGCTAGAAATTCCCCTTGACAAAATGACCCCGCCCACCCCGGCAAACATTTAGCATAATTATACATATTCAAGGGCCCCTGTAAAGTCTCAGGGCTCTTGAATGTGCCAGGATATCCACGCCCTACTGTACCCCTGGGCAAAGGCTACTTGGTATCTAATGTGTGCAGAATGATACTGAACGTCAAAGCTGCAATTTCTCCATCTGGGTATGCACCGGCCCCCTCGGCCACCGCCAGATGTTTCAGGCTGAGTCCCAGCGAGTCACGTGATCATCACAGCTGTGTGGAAAAGGTCCTGGAGTCTAACAGAGCCCCAATCAATGAGCATCCCCCCTGACCAGCCAACACTGCATGAAGATGCAAGTGTGAGCTTTGGCTGACCGGTCAGAGGACCTGCTATTGTAAGCGGGGTCAGGTGGTCGCCGCTAATGAGCCAGAGAGGTCGGCGACTGCAGGCCTTGACACAAAAGCTTCAGCAATGAGTGCCCTGATGACTTCATGATCTCCGCTGAGCTGACACCCTTTTGTCCAGCTGACATATCTTTGACTCCCCTCCTCCCCCCCCATTCCACAGTCTCCTCACCATGACTCCTCACCTCAGGTCTGACGCATGTGAGGAAATGGGTATCAGTGCTGGACTGGGACTAAATTTTGGCTCAGTTAACTTAAGCTACATGAAACGATCCTACAATTACAGTTTAGGTAAGAAGCATTCTTATTTGACAGTCATGACTGTAAGAAGCATTCTTATTTGACAGTTATGACTGTAAGAAGCATTCTTATTGGACAGTCATAACATTTTGCCGACTGGGGGCCCACATATCCATCGATAGTCTAGTCTAGCCTTGGGGGCCACCATTCAGCTTTCAATTCATTCTGCATTTTGAAAAGCCATCTTTTCCTACCAAACCTCTATGAAGAGATAGAGATAGATAGAGATAGAGATGAATAGCAGGCACTGTGTGGCTGCTTTACCTTGATCTGGCCGGGCAGATGCAGGGTAACACCGGGGGTGTTTGGGTAGATGATGCACAGACCCACAACAGGGGCCCAGATTTGCACACATCTATCGTTCCTGTTCTGAAAAAGATCCACAAGCGCTATGGCAGTTCAGAGGGGGAAATCAAATTTTTTTTTTGTTCTGTTTTCTTGCTTTGTTTGGCCGTTCTGTGCAGGGTTTTTCATCCGCCTGGACTGTTTTCACAGCACATGAAATGCCACATGGCTCATTTTACAAAGGTTTGTTCTCCCTTCCGCTTCACCCTGCTCTTCTCCTCTTCGTCCACATGTGACTGTCTTCCTCCTCTGTCAACATCCCCAACTGTGTGGCAGAGGCTACAGAAGTGGCAGGGGGGGGGGGGGCAAGCGCAACCAGGGGGTAGTAATGATGGGATGGAGGTATGGAACGGTGAGGAAGAGAGGAGGGATATAGATCAGGATGTCTGGTAGAAGTCAGGTTTCTGGGCTGTAATTCAGGATGATGGAGAGACCGAGTAAGAGAGGGGGAAACTGGGTGAAAGAGGGAGGGAACAGAAGGAGAGAGATGGAGGAAGGAGGGGCAGCACTGTGATTTCTCAGTAATCCTCTTGGCATTTGTCAAAACCTGAGAATATATTTGTGTGTGTATACGAAAGAGAGAGTGAGAGACAGAGACCAGGTGGAATAAAACGGCGTTAAGAGAGAGAGCAGGCATGACAGAGAGAGAGAGAGAGAGAGAGAGAGAGAAAAGAGCGGCATCTTACAAGCACCAGTGAAGCGGCAAGCAGTAGAGGAACCAAGCGCCATTCCTACTGGGGGGTGGGGGGGTTGAGCGAGTGAGGGAGGGAGAAGGGGAGGGAGCGTGGCATGCTCAGAGAGAAGAGAGGGAGCACGGTGGAGAGTCACATCGAGGGGGACTGGGGGGCTGAGAGGAACAGCGCTAGAGAGGGAGGGGACGCAGAGCAGGGAGGAAGAGGGAGAGTGGAGCGCGGACGCGGTGGCTAGGAGCCGGTCCTTGCTGCCTCGGCCGTGTATGGGCGCGTCGCCCGGAACAGCACGCGGGAATCCAGCGGAGCAGGAGCGCTGAGCGTGTAAGTGGGCGGGAACGTCTCCCCGAGGCGCGTCAGGCCGGAGATCCTCACGCGCCCGAGGCTAGGGGGTCAGCAGGAGCTGGGTCAGATCGGGGACACTTAGATGAGGCAGCCAAAACGAGGAGTGGGAGGCACGAGAGAGAGGAGGTGTAACGTGGTGAGAGGCGTATAGTGTCGCTCGGGGCGAGGAGGAGGGGGGGGAGGTTCCACGTGGGGCTGAGTCGTGCGTTTCGGGTTGAGGGAGAGCGTCTGCCACAGGGGGGAGAGAAGGAGACGAGAAGGTCGAGATTCCTGAGTTTCCACATGTGGAGGCTGAGTGTGAAGGAGGGGATCTGGAGTTGATGCTGCAGAAGGGCAGGGGCACTGAAACTCAGCGCCAGATCTGGTTTGGGGAGATCACATGGCAACGGGGGAGCAGTGAGTCACACAAGAAGAGGTTCCATCCACAGCCAGGGGTCAGAAAAGCCCAGACCTGGTGGTCTGGTGGCGGTGTCTCTCCTTCTCTCTCTCTCGCTGTCCGTTCCGGGGACAAGAGCTTCACGGCAGGGGGCTCTAAGAAGGGCTCCCAGTCCAGCCCGTCGCAGTCCAGTCCAGCTTCTCTTCTGTGGATGCTTCCCGAGCTGAACCATGGGGGAATGGACCATCCTGGAGCGGCTGCTGGAGGCTGCGGTCCAGCAGCATTCCACCATGATCGGAAGGTAATGGCAATGACCTCTCCAGGCCATGGGAGGGCGACGCGGGGCATTCGTTGTTTTAGGGACACAGGTTACTGGGATATGTCACACCCATTCTGAACCTCCTATATAGTGCTGTGTTGCAGATAATCCAGGACAGTGATACACCAGCTGTCTCACTGTAACATGGGAACAGCAGGGCATTATGCGATATAATTTTTCAAACTCATAAACATACAAACCATACCGAGGACTACTATGTAAAACATACGCTGATGTTTGCTTGGTGAGTTTGGATCTGTGTCCAATGCTTCAAATATGAATGATTCCTCTGATCTGATCTGATCAGTCTACAAAGAGCCAAGTAACAGTTAATCAATTAAAAGCAATAGAAGGAGCGCTGAGGTTAATTTCTTCAGCTGCTTACAGGTAAGATGCCCTTGCCTGTTGCATTAAAGGCTTTTGTTCCCAGGTGTTGGTTAAACTGCACGTTTTTGACAAAAGCCAGTAAATCTACATGAAGTCTAAAATCACCTGTTTAGCTAAAAAAATAACAGAAAATATAATAAATTACATCAAACCAATTCTAAAAATATTGTGTTCACTGCCTGAAAATCCTCTAAACAAACGTAAAGGAGGAAGTAGATGACATTTCTCTGAGGGAACATCAATCCATTTAATGTAATTGAACGTGCAGCTGATGAATGCTGAGGTTCGAGCTCCTTGCTGGTCTGTATGTAACGGGGCACCATCATGCCGCAGGTATATAATGCGAGAATTGTGGTGCTCGTCAACAGCACAGGTGCTGCACGCACGTTGGCTTAGACCAGGGATGAGATCCGAAGTGCTGGCAGGTGGGAAACGAGGCCGTGCCCTCTTGTGACCGGACCTGCTGCCCCTCCCCTAGCAGATTGGGAGTGCCCGCATCCTGGGTGCCTTGCTGGATGATGTGTTGTATAGAAGCAGAACACAATGGTCAGCTGCTCGTTCATTGCCTGGTTTGCCGTTCTCTGCTCTCTCGTCTGGTTCAGTACGACTGGGAGGCAGGTTGCACTGGGTGAGCGATGTCCTCTATACTGTCATACGTGACTCTTTTGCAGGCGAAATAACCCCAGAATAGTAAAATACACTAGAACATGATATATAATGTGTGAGGGAATTATTTCACTGCAATCAGTTCAGTAAACCTCAACGGTAGCCTTGAAACTCATGTTTCGTATTTTCTCGCATAAGTAAGCAGGTGACACGCCCCCCCCCCCACAATCTTTTTTATTGATACAGTGAAACAGGCAGCATGTGGAGGCTGCAGCTTCAGTGTGACATCATGGTCTTCGGGCATGGCGTGTGAGCGCTTACATGCACCAGTCCTGAACTCACCGGTTTTTCAGCAGGGATGCTTCCTTGAATGGCAAATGAATGAAGCTAATTTTAACAGCCTTCTAGAGAGTGGCAATACAGCAATTATTTGCAGTATATTACATATTAGTCTACCATGTTTTGACGTCTTTTCTGCATGTACATACATCCCTGTCACAGCTGAGTGTGCTGAAATCTTCCATGCATATATATATATATATGTGTGTGTGTGTGTGTGTGTGTGTGTGTGTGTGTGATGAGTCTGTCCCAGTGCCTCACACAGCAGGATGATCACTCTTGAAACATTTAGCAGTAGCATTTCAGTTAGCTTATCACGCAGACGTTCTTCCACGAATACCGAACTCCAAGGCAACAAGTAGCTGCCGGAAGACTACGAATTGGATTCCCTACTGAGGCAGCTCCGTGTGCTTAATCTGAATCCGCGTGACTGAATCTAGCTGTAGAGCGGGCACAATATTCCAAAAGGTGCGGGGAGCTTTGTTGAAAGTGCGCCAAACAATCATAGTAATGATCGTCGCGTGGCAGACGTGAAACGTGTAATAATGATTTATTAATAGCTGCAGCTCAGCGGGGCTTGCATGTGGGAGACAGGACATGCCGTGATTATCACACCAATCAACAGGCACTAGCTTGGGAATCTGGAATGATCCCAGTAAGAAGGACAAGCTTGTGGAATGGTCCAGGGCTGGTCACAGGGAGTCTAGTGTCATCCCAGTAAAAGCAATAAGCATATTCAAAGGTCCAACACTGGTCACAGGGAGT
>JABFEB020000036.1:8548769-8591103 GCA_019775895.2 Stomatorhinus ivindoensis | reverse complement strand
CTCTGTCTTTCTCCCCCTACAGCGAAGCTCTTGTAACAACCACTAATTCCCCCCGCCCCCCCCCCAGCAGCCCCCACTCTACCTCCTTAATTCTCCCCGCCTATAAGGGCTGGAGACAGCAAGCTGAGGAGTTATGACCATTCCAGGCATCAAAGAGAAAGATTGTGGGGTAACTCCAAGACCTACATACCATGTGTAGTGATCTCTGGGGGGGGGGGGGGGTGGATTTTTGTTAAGGGGTAGCACACAGTCAGACCAGCAAAACAAAGTCTTTTGACATACGCCGTCATGGGTCGTCAATGAAAAGCCATCAACTTGGGGTACTAGAATATAAATGTGTTTATACGATCGTACCTTGTCGATGTACGACATGCTTCTGCTGATTTTAAATAAGGGCATTCCAGTGAAAACTGGATTGGGTTGTCTAAGGGGACCATAGGGAGGGCAGGACCATAGTCCCATGTTGAGGGGGTGTGTGCAAACTGGTGACTGGAGGTGGCTGAGCTGAAAGGTTGGGCAGCAACTGGTGTCAATTTCCCCACTGTTTCATGATCTCCACATATAGACTCTGCTACTTTGTGCATCACGTAGTAAACCTCTGCAAAGCACTAAACAATATGGCAAATCTCTGTTGTGTCCTGAAAGTCTGACAAATTCTGGTAAATTTTCATTAAAACTCTGAAGCATGACATGATCTGATAGCGAAACAGAAAAACTGCGTTATTTAAATTCAGCTCGATATTATGAATAACCGCATCGATTTTATCTTTCTGGGTCGACGTCCTGAGTGCTTTTATCAGCAGGCTGCCGCTTGCTACTTACATTCGAATTAGAGGCAGCCCCTGTGATAGATAGAAATCCTGTTGGAAATACTAAACATTGAATTGTTTTTCAAGCACCGGAGTTCAAACTTCGAGAGGAATGTTGTCACATAGAATTTACTGGAACACCTGCGGGGTAGCATCTATGAATCATACATTCAGCAGCGGTACGTTTCTCCTTCAAGACCCCTGTCAGTCTCACCGTAAAATTGGCCAAAATGATTCAACCACAGAGCAGATGTCATATTCCCTGGGAAGGAGACCGTCATCCAGGCAACAGGAGTATTTTGTCTGGAGAAGGTTTCCTGCTCTCCACCCCATTTTAAAGCTCAAGCTTCTGTCAGGGTCATACCCTATAATCAAAAGTCAAAGTCTGAACCAACTACCAGAGAGGTATCAACCATAGTAGCTAGTGACCTAGTGACTGAACAAAACTGTTTCATCTCAGAGACCTTGAGCTACCTGCCTGCTGTAGAATGGCACTCCGGTGTCATTTCAAACTAATCTCAAGCCGAGGGAGAGAAGTAAGAAGTGAGGCTTTCAAAACCCAATCCCAAAGCTGATGCACTAGCCATACCATGCACCTAAGGTTCAAGGCTGGCCCTCCATGTGCTGAATTTATCATGTCAGCATTAATGGAATTTCTCATAGGACCTAAACATGCAAATTAGAGCCTTAAATTTACATATTTCCATGAACGGCGCGTAGGCTGAAATGAATAAGCTCATCGCGTCTTGAAGAACACTGTCTCGAAAATAATGCCTGTAAGAGACTCGGTAGTGATGCTTGTGGCCAAGGCTCCACATGCAGGATGCTTCTGTGTGGGATCAGAGGTGCGGGAAGACAATGTGACACCATCCTAGGTAATGTCATTGTAAAGAGTGTCAGCATTCTCCCGTACTGACACTGATGCAGGCACATCTCTTACTGTGGCCCAAGTTAATTGCCTCTTGGTGGGTGTTGCTGTTTCACATATTTACACAGGAAGTTACACTATATGTGAAGATATAACTCTCCTTCTTTTTCTCTCTCTCTCTCTGGTTGTGTCCCTGAATCCTTTATATGAGAGATGGGAAGGTACTTCACTGACCCCACAGAAGCAAATCAGGGAATTAGGAATTAGAAATCCGTTAGTTTTGGTTTAAAAACTCGTATTAATGGCATCAAATTTAAACCAGTATCTCAAAACTAAAAATGTGATGGCATCACCACAACCATGCATGATCAAACAGAGATTCTCTTGAGCTTTAAGATGGGGTGGACAGCAGGAAACCTTCTCCAGACAAAATACTTCTCCATTTAAAAGACTGAATCTATTCCTTTGTAGGATGTTTGCCATCTCCATGAAAGGCGTTCAAGCAATTCCACAGTATGCTTCTTGAATTGCACCCAGCAAGAAGCAGACAGGTTAAATTTATGCGTTACACATGGCGAACAGGAAAAGCTACTTACTAACTAACCGGGTGTGTTTATTTATGCACTTAGTTTGCCTCTCAATGCCAGTCAAGGGGAGACACTAAAACGATATAGCTGGTGGAATTTCTTTATTGTGAAGAAAGAACACAATTTTTCCCCATGGGACAACCACGCTGTCTCATCCTTAAAGCTCCGCCCCCCCCAGCTTCATCCCACAGCTGCAGACATTAAAAAGAAATCTAGTGGAAAAAAATGTTTCTGAATTTGAAAACAAAAGAAAACTGAATCTGCTATTGTAAGTAAGCACAGGTTTGTTTTTGATACTAATGGCCTTATTTTAAGGTTGTTTCCTGTACATATCTGACATATGACATTACATGACTGAATCAATTACTGAATAAAAAACCTTGAGTGTTAAACCTTGTGTGCTCATTGATGTCACCTTAAAAGGCAGCACCTATGGTAATATTTCAAGATTTAGATTTAACCAAGTAAGAAAAAACGAAAAGATCAAACAAAAATCTATATAATGCTGGCAATCAGCATGTGACGGCAGCAGTAGGGTACAGTCTGCGCTCACGATTTTTCATTCTAGGAATGTTTACTGAACATTACGATTAAGGTATGGAAACAATCAAAGTGTCCAGTTTTCTTGATGTTCCCAGAACTTCATCCGACTGCTACAACTAAGACTAATAATACTGAAGGGTGTGGCAAGGTCATGGGTCGATGGCGTGTTTGCAATATACACATACACTGCTTTTATAAAATAACATTTTACTATAAAACAGTATTTTTTTAACATTAACTTCATTAAAAGGATGGTTAAGTAATAATATTATCATTGACAGAACCTTTCTTAAAATGTAAAGCTTAGAAATAATGTTCCATTAACGTTCCGGTAAGAACATTCTCTGCCAGCGTTGTCATATAACGTTCTGGGAATGTTCCCTGTGAGCTGGGGTATTATATAGGGTGCAGTCATCTAATGATAAACTGGAGCTAAAATGACAATTGTAATCAACTAATGCCACTGGTAATCAACGGGTACCAGTGAGTGATGCTGAAAGCCTTTAGTGGGATTAAACCAGCTAAGTTAAAAAAAAACAGAGGGGAGGTTCACTGTTTGTGTTCACTGCTATGTCTGGCACTGTACAACATCCTTGGCAGTCCCAGTTAGCGGTGTAGCAGTTTCTACCAGGTGTCCGAACATATTGTCTTTGACACTGATTCTGCCAAACGTGCGCCTGTGTTTGTGCAGCGGGAGGGTGGGGGGGGCTGGCTAGCAGTAAGAGGAAAGCTTCTCATGGTCTCTCAGTAGAGCTACAGCAAAAGAAAGCAATGCTAAGTCAACAATTGACCCCCCCCCCCCTTCCCTCACATGGACACACTATTAAATAGCCTCGCATACTCCCAATCCCCGTCCTTCGAGGAGATCACATGGGCTCTGTGCCGAGTCGGGATTGAGGGCTGTTAGCTTTAGCGATAAGCCAGGCTATAACGGCGCTAAGCACTGTGGGGATTAATCCACAGACAGATGGTCGGCGGGGGGGGGGGGGGGTGTGACATCCTGACCCGGAGGCGAGAGCGGTGACCCCCCTCTTCACTGCCGTCCCTATCGTGAATCTCTGCCGTCATCATCATTGCCCTTCTAGTCCCCTTCACCCTCCTCATACTGTCCCCCCCTGTTTTTGGAGTCTTCCTGTGGACAAAACACGTGAACTGGAAATGGACACTGGAGCTAGAATAACCCTGTAATAAAAAAAACTTGGTTTGAGTGTCGATCAATACCAGTATGGTGTTTCCTCACCGACTGAGATATAAAATCACCGTGACCACATAACACTGCTAAATATTTGCCAAATATTTGGTTTCTGTGTATGTGACTCAGTAGCTTAGAATGGTGTGGCCGCAGTCAGAAGTTTGCGGGTTTGGATCCCAGGGTTGGCAAAATAATTTCACCGTTGGGCCCCAGCTTTCACAAAAATCTTTATTTATTTATATAGCACTGTTTTAACTTCAGGGTTTGCAAAGTGTTTTAAGGATATTTAAAAATTACATTAGAATCAAAATAATCATAATAAGAAGCAAGAAAAAACTAGTAAAAATAGGTTAAAAAAAAAAACAACAAAAACCATAATAATACTAATAATAATAATGTAAGGCGTGAGTGTTCTGAAGATACATAGCATATTACAGAACCGAAGAAGGACTCCACGTTCAGATGACCATAGCCCTTTGCATGCCTGAAATCACACCAGAGACAAAAAATAAAGAAAATCCCAACTATTATTATTATTATTATTATTATGCCACCATAAATGAAAGACTTTAACCACCCACATTCCTGATAGGGGACTTTAGACCACACTCTCTGCTCCTCGTGCAAGGGGACACAAACCCCTGCCACACTGGGACCCCAACCCAGTGTCCTCTGGGGGACTCAAACCCCTGCCACAATGGAACCCAAACCTAGTGTCCTCTGGGGGACTCAAACACAGTGTCCTCTGGGGGACTCAAACCCCAGAATATGCACGTCATTTAAGTATGTGCTAAAGAATTGTAACTTCATAAGAAACTTGAGCGAAACAGGATGTTAAACAGAATATTTTGAATAGATACATATTCCTGAGCATGTTCCTGGAGAAAAGTCTTTTTTCTTGTATAACTATATATTATGGGCATTTCATATTTTTCATTAAGGGAATAAGTATTTTTTTTGGTTATTGGAAAGTATGATGGTGCTGTGGATGTTATTTTTAAAGTCAATTGACATGTAAGTAGTCACACACCTTCCTGTAGTTCGTAAGAATACATTTCAGGGTAGAGCGGATAAACAGCTCCAGAACAAAGTGACCTCAGCTTTCATTGTTAAGAAGATACATAAACAAATAAATCTACATCTGGGCACGTATGAATCCCAATCAACAATCTTATTAACAAGATACATCAGTCTGCGGCACTGTTTCTGAAATAGGACTGCAAACAGAAGAATAAAACTGCCAATTAAAAAGACCAAAGAAAATCAAACATGCAAACATTTACTAAGAAATATGTACAGGAGACTGGATCCTGAGACAGCATGTTACCAGAAAAAAAGCAGAATTTATACACATTGTGGAGAACAAGTAACAGGCCACCTAACTCTCCCTCATGGAGTCTATTGCCCGCATAATATTTCATAATAAGGGGAGCAGTCGACATCCTCATAGAGCACAAACTCCATCCAGCCTTTATCTGAAAAATGACGGGTTGTAGATTTAATAATTTAATAGCTCCATTATCCGTAAATTATGGGATTTGGCCGTTCCTTGCACCACCCATAGTTCGCACGCATACCCTGAAAATTAGATGAAGAAATCGCAGGGGAGTCGGTGACACTGGGAGGCTCGAGGAAGGGCAGCTGGGAGTGGCTGAAATGGAGGCTGCCGGATGGAGCAGATTGGCGGTTCTGCTCAGCTGCTCAATATCTGTCTTCTAGAAAAAAAAATGAAGGGGGTGGCCGGCTAGTGAGATAAGGATATAGCAGGTAGCAAAGAAGATAAAAAAGAGAAAAATGAAGCCCGGGTAGGAATAGCGGGGGACAGAGAAGTTGAATATGGCAGGGCTGACACACAATAGACTGCATTAGAGGTGACTGATGCTAGATAAATATCACAGGAGAGTCTCTGAGCGCCGGCGGAGCGAGACAGAGGCAGGGACAGCAGCGAGGAGTGCAGCGCGCGCCGTGCATTTGACGGCAGCTGCCCACCGTGTCTCCGTGTGCCTGCGAAACACAAAGAAGCACATTTCCGACGCTGACAAGCTGGCAGAAAGGCCACGGGCTGCTGCTGCATGCGAAGCACCCCCCCCCCCTGCCCGCTGTGTGCTGCTCTACACAAACACCGCCTGAATGAACTGAATGTGAATTTGAACATGCACCCTAGGGATTTTTTAAGGAAATTGAGGGTCTGCAGAATATTCAAGAGTTGCAGTGAAAAATATTCGAATGAGACCTAACCCCTAGTCTTTATTCATTGGTTGCTTATGACATCATGAATTAGCAGTAGGGGGTCCTTAGCCTTCTGGTCTATTCTCATTTATGGGTTCTGTTGGGTTTATTTCCTGTTTCCTAACTGATGGGAATACATAATATAGTGCTTTCTATATGTATTCAGTATGTGATAACTGCCACCTTATAAAGCATTTACTAGGGATTTTTATTCATTAGCCGACGATTAATTTTAGCGGATGCCTTTGTCGAAAGCAACATATAAGTGACCTTCAGTGTCTCTGGAGCAGTAGGGGTTTAAGGGCCTTGCACAAAGGCCCAGTGGTGATAGGGCTACTTTTCAGGCCCTTGGGATAGAACCCACAACCTTCCAGACACGGGTGCGAATCTATAATCCACAAAGCTACACACCACCCCATTAATCGTTATTAATGAGTTGTTTTGTTGCATTACAATTACAGAGAACCTGTTTTGCCGCTTTTGCATTCTTGTGATCAAAGTTACTGCCTTTGGCACTGGAGAGTGTGACGTGGAAGGAAGCCACAGTTTGCCCCATGGAGCCTTGTGGAATCATGTTAGGTGATGTCTTATATAAGCTGCACTGAATGAGTAATTAATCCATTATGAAGGTGCAGTTAATGTAAAGAGTTCCCTCATGTTTTTAATTACTTTAACCAGGATGTTCACCTCATGCGCAAAGCATCCAGCCAGCTTTGTAATGATAATTGGCAAGCAAAGGTATTCTGCAGCGAGTAGACCTGCCATCATTAACATGTCACAAACAATAAATGCAACCTGACCACCCAAAACAGTTCCTTTTATACGGCTGTCAGCAGAACCTTAGATCAATTCATCCTTCGTTATTATGAAAGCCAGTGCTATCTGAAGGTGCCGCTCCCTTTGGGGGTTCTCGGTCAAAAGTGTGATGAGCCGTTTGCAGTGGGTTCCCTATTCCTTCATACAAGCATCCTTTTTTTTTAAACTCAAGGGTATTTAAAAATCATTAGAAAACCAGAGTTAATTTTACATACACATTACCATGTTTCATTCCTGCAAAATCTAATTAACTTTAATGCTTTTCCATAATAAGTTACATTATGTTACAGTCAAAAAATTATGCATGACAAACTTAGTTAAATATTCGTGAAGTATATTGGCATATAATGTATGTAAATAGATGAGCATCATGGTGTGCGCACTGCTGTTTTCAGGACTGAATTCTGTAGCAACTCAACAAAGAAATTTAACAATGTTACCACAGGTAACTGAATCTTTCCTACCAAGTAAAAGAGGCCAATGGTGTCTGGAGAAAACACGATGTGCTTACATTTTCTTAGAAGTACAAAAAACAATCCACAATGTTACGTCTTACTTTGCCTTGTTGCTAATAGGAGACTCAATGTATTCAGTCACATTGACTCACCAGGAGGGATGTTAATGATCTTTCTATAGAACTATCAGAAGTCACATGACATTCATTGCCGAAACATATCAATCTGAATAAGTCAATCGCCAGCTAACTATATAAATAGCATTGTAATGGATTTGGGGTTTTTAACTGAAATTCCCTGGCAAATGTGCTTTCAAGATTGCCACCCAGCTATTAATAGTAAGTGACTATAAGAACTGGGTATCAAGGCAGAAAATCTGTAGTGGACCTGCAAGGCAGTAATATTACGGTGATTATGTTTGGAGATTCAAAAGTCTTGGACTAGCCTACAAATGATCCGTCCACTTCCTGTCATTTTTGGTGGGGAGGCCTGGTGGTTGTCTTAGCTGCCCTTGGGGTCCATGGCAAGGGAGACCAGCCGCAAAAGGCAGGGCGAGTTCCCCAGAAGTGACAGGAAGTCTAGTGCCCGGCTTCTTCCGAGCTTCAGGACTGGGTGCGGAGGGAGAGGGTTCCGCGTGGTACTGAGGCCAAGGATTTCAAGAAGGAGGGTACCAGAGGTCACGAGAGTGACTTCAGCAGTGTGCCATTCATACTGGCGAAGTCCTCACCCCAGAGAACGGCAATGAAACCAACACTGCCAGTACATAGCATGACAATAATATACGGCAAAATTACTTAACGTACGTGCAGGGAACACACATTGCCATTAAGTTTTCTAAATTAAACATTCAGTTGCGATTTAGGAACCTGAGGGAAAGATTAATCTTTTAATATGCTTTTAAAATGCAGCGTCTGATTATCCATCCGTCCATTCATCCATTTTCTTCCAGTTATCCATCGGTCCATTCATCCATTTTCTTCCCAGGGTTTCAAAAATGTCTTCCTATTAGACATTAATTATCATATAAATCATCTTCTTGTCTAAAAGGAAATAAATTCTTTGGAATGATCAACAATGAAACCAGAAATAGCTGTTATTTATTGTCATTGTATTAGTGTGTGTGTATATATACTGTATATATATATATACACACACACACACACATATATAATATGTAATATACGCACATATCACCCATCCAATCATAAATGCATTCAGAGTTTCATTGCACATGTACAATGACAATTACAGTATTCTATTCTATTCTATTCTATTCTATTCTTTTTCTGAGGCACACAATCACACTCTAAACAATGTATTGTTACCAGTTAGTCTAACTATATGTTTTCAGTCTATGGGCAGAAATGAAAGTTCTCAGAGGAAACAAACACAGAGTGAGCAAAACCCACAAGTGCTAATCATTAAACCACAGAGCCCCTCCCACTCAGAAACATATGTGGATAAATCAACATAGATGATTATAATGTGATTTATATTTGGAACCAGTTGCTGGAGGTATAATAATGGCCAAAATTGAGGAAACGCTTTTAATTTTTAGTGATTGAAGAACTTTACACCATTTACTCTAGGTACTTATTTAATCACCAATGTATGATATTTATAAACATTATTTGATTTTCAAAAAATATTACCACCGATATTTGTGTAGTAATTTATAAAGGATAATCCTAGGTGTTTCCACAATTCTGGTCTCGAGAATAGAGCAGACTTTGGCCAATGACAGCAGTGGTACTCCGGATCCTGCCAACGCATTGGTCCATTCTGAAGATATTATTGCGAGCCAGATGTCTGGGTCTGTTTGATGAAACAGTCAGTTCAGGGCCAGATAACCCAGAATAGGGAGCAGGACAGGGTAAAAATGTACATTGTAGATGAAATTATGCAGGAAGTGAGTTCATGAAATTCAATAAGAAACAGTTCCAGTGACCTGGTATGTTAAATACATTTTAATTCTGGGAAGTGTTCTTGCTTAGTGTGACGAGACAGTAGGTTGGCACACTAATCTAGCCCAGAGCTGCTAAATACCCAGACTGTTTCTGTTCATTCAAACAGTAACAATGAGAGAAAGATACAGTGCATTAGGAATATTCCTATAAAAATAATTTGTTCAATTAAAACAGTTATTTTGTTTGATATATACATTGATACAGAATGAACTGAGAGTGCACGTCAGAAGAGCATAGGGATTGGTGAGATACTTATTGAAGTTCAGCATGTGGACGGCATCATCCAGTCCTCGATCTCCTTAATACAAGCTTTCTCGGGGGGGGGGAAAGATCTTCCTGAGTTTGGCATGGAGATGAAGTTGCGTTCCAACAGCACAGCAGTGATATTGTTATCAAGGACCCAAGGAGCAACATAATTTAATAAACCTTCTAAAAGGAACACGGACCGCCATGCCAAGGCATGCAACTTTTACATGGTATGTTCATTCTTTGCTAAGGGATTCCTGGTTAACTCACCTATTTTAATAAAGAGATGCTGAGGTTTTTTAATTCGTATCAAATATATTGGATTAGCATGTTGACCAAGCCTTGAAGAGCGGGCTATAGTTACAAAGAAAGCTGAAAGATTGCTAATTCAATTCAGCGGCATTGAATTCTAATATTCAACAAGCCTGCTTGTTGCCCAGGTTGTCATTACTACATGGGCTCTATTCATCACGTTCAACAGTGTTTTTTAAGGATGTAACAATTTCCAAGGTTGGGAAAATTCATCAGGTCGTGTCTCAGTCCTCATTTGATGAGATGGAATTCTGGGCAAGGGCTTATGTTCTAAAGAAATGCACCAGAAATCAAAATCACGTTGCATGTAAACATCTTGAGTGGTACAGCCAAGTGTGGCCTAAAATAAAATCAGTATTTCAGTTAGTGATTAAAATTCTGTTCAAAAACTAATTGTGTAGCAGAGCAGCGTTATGCTAATGGACAGAAACACTGCATATCAGGACTATAGGTTATCATAAAATCTACAGTTTTATCATTACAGCTGGTATGTTCCATTTTGAGCAAAGCTGACAGGGTTATAAATATTTACAAATGTGAGGAGCATCATTTGCATTTCTTTTTAGGAAACGTCTTCTGTAGCTCAACAAGTAGTGCCTTTTGGGCATAACACAGAAGGGCATGGGTTCAAACCCTGGGTAGTATGCAGAAACTGTAATCCTTCACTCAGCTGTAAGACTTCCAGGGTAAAAGTGTTTGGTAAATGTGATGAGAAACGTCAAGTGAAATCTCCCGCAGTTCTAATGATATCATTGGTGACCTCCAAATATGCCAGAACAACAAGCAGGTGATTTATGAAGAAAGACAAGGAAGAGGAACCTTATAAACAGTTTTGAGCTGAAAGAGAGCATTTATTACAGTTCGGGGTCTGGATAATGGGCAAGACACGCGTTTCAGCTGTTTCTAGAGCCCAGCAAACACTGGGCACATAAATTACAGAAACAGCATCGGCAACAAGGTTCCACATCAGGTACCTGTGGGAGAAGACTCAGCTAAAGTTCTCATCAGTCCTAAGCTGGGTTTTACTGAATCGAAAAACATCACAGTCAGTAATCACCTCAGCTTTACATCTACATGATCTTATATTTAATAATCTTGTTTCAACTGTGGAAAGTTGATTTTAAAATTTGGCATGGGTTACAATTATATAGGTTACTGGACAAATGTCCAAATAAATGTTAAGTGTCATACCCCCCCCGTACAGTGGACACCATCCAACCACAAAAGACAAGGTTCCACCCCCCTCCAGGTCTTCCAATTATCTCCAAAATATGCACTATTCTGACAAGCAGAGGTGCAAATCCACCACCCTACAGGGCTGAGGTGACAGTGTTACCCGCTGAGCCCCCGGTAGGGTATATGACATGAGTAAATTAAGCTGCATGCTAAATGTAATGAAATATGTCGGCGTGAATACTGTGCCTTTCCGCATGCAGACTGGGAAATGATGGCGGAAGCAGGAGGGTGGAATGTGCAGCTGGTGATGTGGCTTGAGGGGAAGCAGAGGTATTTGGTGAGCAGCGGACAGTCTGGGGTTTGGTATGACGTTTGCGGCAGTGACATTCTGGCCCATGGAGAGTTTACTTTGCTTCAACGCAGGAACTACAAAAACAGGAACTGCAGCAATAAATTATGGGCCCCGTGTGCATATAAACGGGGTTTGTCATTGGCTGGCTGAATGGCCAGTACTACTTATTGCAAATATGCTTCTTTAGACATTTCAGTGTTTAAAAGAAATACATACAAAGAGATATATTTACAAACGATTTATAATACACTTAATAGTGTATTTTTAAATGCATTTAACCGTATTATTTATACAGCTATCAATGACTGCATGACAGACTTGGCCTACTGTGCTGTAATCTGTTTATACCCTGTGGGCACGCAGCAAGCGCCACGTCAAAGGCCTGCCACCTTTTATGAACCCGCTCATGATTAATGACGCTGGATCAGGGTAGCAGGTAACATGGTCCTACTTGGCTCAGAGAGGTTCTCATAAAATGAAATATCCAGCTATATAAATCAGTAGCATTCTAAATGATAAACGTGCAGTGCGGCAAAGCAGTAGAAAATATACTGGACGGAATTCAGGGGTGGGGCCACAGGAGCACCCGCCCTGACTGAAAGCTGATTGGCCCCCTAAGCGCTCCCTCCCCTGTCACTCACCAATTCTAAACGTATCATTGGCAAATGATAAGTTTGGTCCCTCTCTTTGAATAACAGCCCCTTGTATACCCCACACCTTAAAAATATTTAGAATTTCCCGCCTGAAATACACTAATAAATGCATGCATAATATAGAATTTTTTTAGTCGTTGACAGGAACCTAAAGCTATAGAGGTAGGCTGTCAGCAAGAGGAATGTGGCAGAAGATATCTCTATAGTGATAGCCAGATAAGGGGAGAGAGGAAATTAAATGTGAGCAACAGATCAGATAAGGAAATATAATGTGAAGGATGGGTCTGAACACAGAAGGAAAAGTAACAAGCGAAACCCGTGCAAGCATTTCTGTTTATCGGGCATAGGTGGAAAGTTCAGGTCCGTAAAGTATAAATCCAGGTTTTCTTTCAACCAACCAGGTGACTCTTGATACTCAACTGGTTGGGTGGAACAAAACCTCAGTCTGGAGCTGTATTTTCGTGATTTGAAATTTCCAGCCCTGTTATTGGGTGCTGGGTGGTTACATGCCTTGGCATGTTTGAATCTCCACATTAGACAGAGACTTTATGGTCATGTTACCCCCCAGCCTAGAACTAGCTGGATACTTTAGACATTAGAAAATCCTTTTGATTTAGTGGGCAAAATGCATACAATTATTAAACAGCCAGAGTGCAAGAGCCGCCTCTCAGCCCCATGTGTGATAGGCAGTAAGAAGAAAGCTGTACTTAGTAAATACTTTACAGTTATTCATTTAACAAAGACATTTTCCCAGGACATTGTTTTCTCAAATATATACTGATGAATGGGATTTTGACAGTATATGCAGGGTAGATTACATAGACCAAAATATAATAACATAATATATGTAATTTGATCAGATGAAAGTCACACATTAATAATAATAATAATAATAATAAGAAGAAGAAGAAGAAGAAGAAGAAGATGAATTATTTAATTATCATAAGGGGAAAAAGTCTGCTTTCCAACAAGAATATTGATACAATGGCTACATTCCTCTCATCTCTGCATTGAAGGTGCCCTAGTTGTAGTGAGACATGGCTATGAGCTGTAATTTCTCTCTATAGTCAGAGTCCCATATCTTATAAAATGTATGAGTAGAGCCCTTCATTGTGTTTTTCCCAGTTTCATGAAAGAAAGAATGTCTCTCATCAGCAGACCATAGGTGGGGGCCGTGTTTAGCAAAGGCTTTTGTCTAAAACGATGTCCAAGTGAGGAATGCAGCAGGCATGGCTTTAATGTCCCTGGCCGTCTGTCCTTGTTGCTCCTTCTGCCTCGTGTCCTGTGCTTCCTGCAATAAGCTGCAGACAAAATGCAAGCCTTTTCTGAATAAGCCATTCTGCGAAGTGGACGGACAGATGGACAGACCCCGTGCCACTACATAATTGTCCTGAAATGGCACAAATGGCTACCATCAGATAGTCCTCAACCACCCTGCTCTTAAATATCCCTCTGCACCTTTTTTTTTTAACAACCTCTAGAACGTTTATCTTCTTCTTAATGCCTATTAACTGTCGCCCGGCGTCTTATCCTCAACTGTCGTGAGCATCTTTCGGCTGCACAATTAAAACGGCTAAATCGCTTGCCGACCACCCGCTGCACCCATTAAAGGACTGAAGATGAGGTCACTGGAGGGAATATGAGTGCTGAGTTTTTGACTGGGGCCGCAGGGTGTTTCTTGAGCGACCTACAGTCATCACGTCGACTTTGTAGTTACTGCAGTCTGCGGTTAGAAGTATTTTAGAGAAATTACTTTGAAATGAGAGCAGGGAACGGAGGCATGGAAAGACATGGTGATAGTTCAAGTGCAAGGACGGGCTTGCACGAGGACACACTCGTGCAAGATACTAAACCTCGGATGTTCCAGTAACCTCCATCGGAGTAAGAAAAAATGTGTGCCGCTTTAGATTAAACATCAGCTAAACAACTAACTATAGATGCAAGGTGATGGTGCTTTGCAATGCAAGCAATGAGAAAACAGACATAGACCGTTTCAGTACATTAACTTGCTCATTAGGTCATGCTTCACCGTGCTGGGAAATGTTCTTTGCAGCTTAGCATTATTTTATAATGACATCAGCAGGCTGATATTTAGAGATATCCAACTGTAAACACAGAGAAGCATATATATCTCGCACACTCATCTTCTCTGGCATTTGGGGGTGTCTTATTGCCCAGGACATCGGACTAAATCAAACCACTGGCAATCACAGGGTACAGTCTATATATAGAGAAAAGGGCAAAGAGCAACTATGCATATTACAGTTATATGGTATCAGTGTGATTCATTCCCAAATGAAGAGCACAGCATTGCAGTCGCTCTGGGGTTATTCTTGTTGTTTTCTTATAGGACCCGTCGCATGCCAAAGATCAGCCTGGACAGGTATTGAAATAGAAAGTGAGTGTTAACCTTTATATGTTATTCACTCAGCTTATCGCGATGGAGAGTAAGTCCCACCTGCATCTCCCCAGCCGGCCCTCGGGCCCAGAGGACGACGAGGTGGATGCACACCACCGCTGGGGCACGACTCACAGAGGTGTCACTTTAGGCCTGTGATGTCATCTCCACACGCCCCGGGCTCCAAGCAAGTTCGACACACGTTGTTGACGTATAAAATACCAGAAGCCAAAGATAAACCAGCCTAGCACAGAATTGATGAGACTTTGAGGTAACCTCATCTCCCTGGACCATTAACGCGGAAGCACCTGGAATGAGTTCAGTCGTTTTCCCTTCATTCGTTGGTGAGGTCAGCCTGCCTAATACCCTTAATACACCGAATGCACTTAATATAGCATATAAAGTCAAACAGTAAATTTGGAGAACGCACCTTGAGATGAGCATTCAGCATCGGGTGTGAATGTTAAGTTTGTCATCTGATTAAATGTAAATGTAATCCTGCTTCTGCACTTGAGTCCTGAGAATATCGTTAGCTGTCGTAAGTACGTAGCTTTTATTCTTTTATTCCTACCCTTACTGGAGGTTAATGGGTAGAAGAAGCAGCGGGAATGGAAGGCCCCAGGAGCCAGTGTTCATACAAGACGGTGCTGGAGCAGAAGCCCAGGTGTTAGACAAAGATGCGAAGCTACAGCAGTAACATGTCGCACTGCTTTGAGCCCTGATCTCCAGAGCAAATCTCCTAGATTCTGTTGGATGCTACTCCATGGTGTGCCTGCACGATCTCTCCCCATTGATAAACATCTTTACGCTAAGATACGCATATGAAAAATTCATTTTGGAAACAGGAAAAGGTGACCAATAGCAATATCTGGTGAAGAGTCCTTGAATTCAATCGATTTTGATTTGCTTATGGGGCCAAGACCGCTTCGCTGATAATATTAAATAAGGCCAGCTGTCGTGAAGATTAAGCTCATTCGTTCAGCAATGGCTATAAAAGACATCTTACACGGATAGCTGAGGCACTGTCAACACAATATGGATGTGTGAGCGCTTGGTACAGTCTGTTTACACCATGCTTAACACAAAAATTGTTTAATCAGTATAATTAAATTTAATTCATGACTTGATAAATGGATCCATCCGTCTTCCAACCACTTGTCCAGTATATGACTGTAGGAATTCACATATTAGGTGTAACATGTAGGTTTAATACAGTACAAAATACCCTATACTTTTTGAGAAAAGATATATACATGTTATGGGTGTCTATGTTATGATGTAACGGGCTTATAAAATGCATTAGTACGTAATATACCTGTGATATTAACACTGGGCAGTATTTTGCACTGAGTAGTGGTCACATCTGAAATTGTGGAGCTCATTATCTGTAATTGGAAAATGAAATGCTTCAACCATGACTATAAATGCTAGTTATGTTACATAACATAAATCTGGCAAGGCTGATATCGAACTGTCGTCATCCTTGGTTTTTGTGAACGTGCATAGATGGATGGATGGATGGATGGATGGATTTAAAAAGGGAGAAGGGATTGGGGGAAGTTTTCACTGACTATGCTGGCTGAGGCTGCGACGTTGAGCTGTTGGATGCTAATCAGCGGTGTGTCTTCACAACCCAACAAAGACTGACCTTGCTTACACAGGCCAGCTCAGCCCCCCCACTCCCCATTTTCCCAGAAGACTCGGTCCTGCAGCTCAAGCCCATTCACCTTCTGATTATCCCCCCCCCCCCCCATTGTTCTTCATGCTTTGCTGCACTGACTCATTGTATGATGAGAAAAAAAGAAAACATCTCCCAGGCTTTTGCCACACATTTTTATTTCCCGTCAGCAATTCCCGTGACCCCCACCCTCCAGCTAATCAATACTGTGCCCCAATGAACCAGTAAATTAAATGCAAGGCTAATCTATTTTCCTAAATGCCCCTGACATCGAGTTGATGCCATTCTTCAGTACTGTATGTGCGTGGTGTGCGCCAGGACTTACGGCATGATTGAGACAGGACTTCGTGAGCCCTTTTTCCCAAAGGCTGACATGTTGTCCATTAGGCTGGAGTTTTTCCTTCTCACCTATCTAGGAACGTGATTTCTGGCACTGAAGGGAAAACCAGCCAATAGCATTCAATTTCTAAAGATCCTATTTGCTAAGTCCGCCCTTTGGAATCTTATAACCAATCATATTCTTGTATCTCTCTCTGTCACTAATGTGTATCGTTACATTGTACTCTATACTTATTTCCCTATTTGCCTGTTTATTTAGGAGGCCCAGAATGTCAGCTGCAGCCATGAGGCACATGTAGGATCACAGTAAGGACAAAGAGCGGCTGATGAGGGCGTATTCAGCACATTATACCAACCATCTTCACCGCCTTTGTTCTTTCAAAAGGCAATTTGTACCCACATTATAGCCTTTCCTGACTGTGAAACATTCTTATTCATTTCTAGTGGTGCTATTTTGCTCATTTCAAATAAATAAAAAAAAAATCGAGTTATTTTGCAAAATGGCATTTTTTAGAAGACAGAATTAAGAGTAATGCATTATATAATCTGACTCATATCTGATTTTATTATTGTGACTTTTTACTTTTGTATAAGTGATTGTTTATCATATCATACTTGTTCAATCCATTTTTTTATGTATCGGTCTTTGATCATTTATGCATTTCTTTCCATTCCCATATATTCAATTTTATATTCTTTACAATCAAAGGTATGTATCTAGATAATGAATATATTGGTTCTACTGTTTGCTATAGAAGTCTGACTGGTGGCCATTTCTCCAGTGTACAACAAAATACCTTTAATTGCTAGCGTTGTTTTAAAAACGTGCCTACATTCAAACAACAGGTACACAGGAGGTATGTGAATAGAATATTAAAAATACAGTGTAGTCCTGCAACATCTACTGCAGAAGAACCTTGCACTGAAATTCATTGACTGAGACTAATTGACTGAAATTATGTATAAAATACTTTGCATATAATTTGCGTCTGGTCACATTCACCTGGGTAGTGGCCATTAAAATAAAAGGGCATATGTTTCAAACAATTACAGCAAACGCAAAGCGCCGTTAATGACCATATATTTCAGTAACTGACGTGGAAGAAGAAAATGCACGCAGTATTTACAATGGACGGTTTGCACCGCCTAGTGTATGTAAATATTACTACACAGGGCTATGATTTATGCATACTTTTTAACATAGAAACTATTTTTAAATTTAAAAAGTCGTGTTTAAGGCCTTTTGTTCTGAAAATTCCGAATTTTCTCAAATAAATAATTTATAGTTACACTTATAGGAATCGAAATCGCCATTTAGTTAGTAATTGTAAGATTTTTTAAGGCAGAATAAAAATGTAGTTAATAACCTTAAACATGTGTTTGAATAATAGCTTACATATTTTTAAAGAATCAGAAATTCTAATATATCTTCCTACAGTACGCGCATGGGTACCGTAGACCCCTACAAAGAAACTCCATAACCCAGCCTGCCTTGCGACTAGACTTAATAAACTTCCGGAGTGGAGGGTTAGTGTGTTTTTAGCTTGCGGGGTGCTCGGGAATTTCCCAGGACTGTTAAAAACACCTTTGGTCAGTAAACCTGAAAATAGAAGCCATTTTTCTTCAATGGGGAAAATATACGACATACCGAACATGAAGCTTAAATTTAAGTGTGCTATGCTCTAGCCGTGAGAGGGATTATCGGCTAGTTATTCTCATTTTGCTCTGCAAAATTAGGGGGGCTCTGCGCCCTTAAAAGGACATAAACATCGCTAGCTCGGCGCTAGCAGATTCTGGATAGCCGAGATTATTGTTGATATTTTAAAGCTCATTTTTGCGTCCAGATGGAGGGGATACAATCGCAAACCGTTCGCTCACAAACCCAGTCGGATAATGGGAACCAACCTGCGCGGCCCCTTAACAGCTATGGGTTCGGTAAACAACTCGGTTCCGATGGAGTCGGTGCGGAGGACTGGTGCGACAGCGGCTTGGAGTGTTTAAATGGAGCGCTGAGCCTGGAGACCCCATTCTGCACCGAAAGCGAACATCCTCCGACTTTGAAATCTACCCCGTTTGATATTTGCTCAAGGAAGATAGATTCGGAACATGAGACCACCGACAGCTGTACCTCTCTTGGGAACGGGGAAAGACTCGACTCGGCCCTCGGGCACTCGATAACGGACGAGATGCTGGGCTGCATTTCCCAAGGTATCGGGACCATACAGCTAAGCGAGCCCGACAGTGTCTCCGGGGACAGATCTGGGGAGGTTATCGGGGGACAGGTGGAGGCATACCCCCCCGAAGAGGTGTTCAACACCCTGAACTTTGTGTCAGAGGATGGAGACACGTGAGTAAAAAATTATCAGTGCAACCTGGTTCGATTGCAGTTGTGGTGCAAAAACGTGATTTCGAGTTAGATGTTTAATTAAATTATTTGACTTTTTTTGTAGTGCACTCCACCTGGCTTTAATTCACGAACACTTGACCTTTGTGCACTATTTGGTGGGCGTGATAACCCTGGACCAGAACTGGACCCCCTATTTGGACATCCAGAACGACCTGGGCCAGGTGGGTTACATGTGTGATTTTTAGACTCGAGTTTGCCTAATGCACAAAAAATAATCTCAGCTACCTGTTTGGGTTTCCCTTGGTAAATTAAATCGCGGCTATCAGAGCAGCTGTCGTTTGCGTTCGGAATAGCTGTCATCATGCAACTCTGAGCAGGGAGTTTACTTACGCAAAAAAGTAAACCCCCCTCCTCCAATTGTTCTCCATTTAATATCTCTGTTTGCAATCCGTTTTACATTTTTTTACTCCTTCCTGCTTACCGCTTACATCGGGCTGTGACCTCTCCCACCGCTAGACGGCGCTCCACCTGGCCGTGATCGTCGACCAGCCCGACTGCGTGAAGGCTCTGCTGTGGGGTGGCGCGAGCGCTGAGATCCAGGAGCGCGGGGGCAACACGCCGCTGCACCTAGCCGTGCGCGAGAGCCGCATGGCCTGCGTGCGGGAGCTCACCTGCAGCGGCATCCGTCCAGACCACCTGCGCATCATCAACTACTCGGGTCTGTTCCGATCACAGCACCACCAGTCTTTCGACCTGTACTCCTCCTTTCCTGGTTTCTTACTTCTCTAGTCTCTCCGGCATTTAGGGGTGAGTGCCTTGCATCTGGCAGTGCAGAAGGGCAACGAGGAGATCGTTCACATGCTGCTGGAAGGAGGAGCTGATGTCAACCAGAGGGTCAGTTGCATTGTTATTTTTTAATGCAGGGTTTGGAACAATTTCCTCCATACATACATTTATTTATTATATTAGATTTATTTGTTCTAAGAGTTGTTGCTTGGACCCTGGTTGTGCGGCGATGCTCTTGGATTTACTCGTTCCGGTTTCCATCTCCATTCGTCCAATGCTCACCTAGGACCTAAGCTCCGGACGCTCCGCACTGCACTGGGCCGTAGAGTCGCAGAGCCCCACCTTGGTGAGGCTGCTGTTGCGAGCGGGCGCAGCCGTGGACCAGCCGTCATACGCAGGGCACTCGCCACTCTACTGCGCCCTCCACAGGCCCAACGTGGAGGTGCAGGCATTGCTGCGCGATGGAGGAGGCACGGAGATGCACGGCGGGGAGGATGAGGACGAGGAGGACCGGGAAAGTGAAGAGGTGAGAGTACAAGTGGGCGTACGCCAGGGGGGCAGACATGAGACGAAGGATGAATGGAGTCGTCTGAACGTCGGTTTCCTTGGTAGGTCTGTGTCGGAGCTGACGAAGTGCCGTTATGATAATCCCCCTTCTCTTCTTTTGCAGGATGAGTTTGATGACTTGATCATCAACGGCCACCGGGTGCTGTAACCATGCATAACACTTTAGAGCCACGCGTCTCGCTAAAACCCTTGTGCTGTTCAGTGCAGTCTTACATGTCAGGGCTGAGCTACTGTGTGTGTGTGTGTGTGTGTGTGTGTGTTAAGAGTTGGTGGTTAGACCCCTCCATTGCAGCATCACCCCCCTTCAAACATTATAAAAAGTTGTGTTTTGTGGTCTCTGCCATACTGTGTGTGTGTCTGCCTATGTGTGTGTGTGTGTGTTTGCGCGCGCGCGCATATGTCTGTGATGTTGCGTCTGAGTACTTTCAGTGCTTTCTGGCCTTATGGCACGTCTCCGAACCTTCAGAGCAGTGATTTCCTGTGGGCTGCCAGGGGGCAGGAGCAACACTAGTGTTCGGTACCAGTAACCCAGCTATCATCGCTTGAGTACCGTCGTACATTCTAATTAATACTGTACTTCTTGGCTTCGCTTTCTTTGTCTGGAACCTGCTGGGGTTCTCGCTGTATTTCGGAATTACCCTCTGAAAGGGTGAATCCTTCCGCACGGCTTTAGACTTCTTGTCAGGCTTGCTGTCACTTTTTTAACACAGAACTCATCTTTCTGAGTTGCTGTACGCCGTATGTATGCTTTACCTGTTGGCATTAAAATATAGCAAGCAACTTGTTCGGTGTTTTAGTCGGGATTTTTTTTTTTTTTTAATGGAACCTAACACCTTGATCGGTCGAGACGGTGTAAATACAGAGAAGGCTGAAAACTGTGAAGGTTTGTGACTCTACGCCAGGGCTCCTTCATCCTGGTTTCATGAGGCTTGTTGTGGCATTTTTGTTCAAGCTGTCCTGAATAGACATTAGTTCACAGATTCTTTCTGTCCTTGTCTGGATGTTTGTGTGTGTGTCACCTGTAAAAAAACAGCATAAGATTGTAGAAATCTGTTTCCTTGTCAGTTTTTGTTAAAAATCGTTAAATGTTTTAATGGTATGTTTAAGCCCAATACTAATTTGCAGTGGTTTGTTTGAAAGCCAATGTTATTTTTAATCTTAATCGAAGTGGACAGAAAGTTTCTTCTCTAGCACAATTGAACATTGGGGAATTTGGCTTAATATGGGATGTGTAAACTTTTGGTGTTTTGTGTAAATAAAAATACCTCTCACTAAATCGGATCTTGGATGAAACTCAAGCCACTACACCCAGTTGGTCACAATTCGCAAACACCAGGATTAAGGGAAAGACATCATTTAAATTTTGAATCCGCCTATATGTTTTTTAATCTTTAGATTACAACTGCCCCTGAGTTAGTAATGACTTGCAGGATGGACATTGACTAGATAAAAATGAATCGCTTCTGTCATTCTCTGCTTAATCTTTTCCCTGTACATTGATGCTTTTCGTGATCAAAAATTAATAAATCATTTAAATGGATCAGCTCTTTCAGTCATTTCTTCACCTGTTTCAGTAATTGTCTTTTTTTCGATTGAAAATCTGCAAGTCTATTCTTTTCAGCTTACCCTGTTCTATAATGAATTACATATAACTTGTGTTCATTCATCTGGACCCACTCTCTTTTTTGTTTTGCCCTCGGAACATTTTTTTTGTGTGCGAGTAAAACTCCCATGAGCAATGTTAATTAAACCTCAAAGTTTCCCAAATGTCATTAATTTACCTCTTATCTCCTCCTGGGTATTTAGCTACTGCAGCACCTGCTGGCTGTCTGACTACATTACAGTTTGACTGTGCTGATGTAAATATAATGATTAGTTACGACGTTCAGTCATTACTGCTTCCCTGCAGGTTCAGGCATGGAGCTCTGGAGTTTGCAGTTTCTTTTTCATACACTTTCATTTTTTAAATATGTTCTGTCACTGAGATACTTCGACAGTAATACTTTCTCTTCTGTACTCCTGGCGCTGGCTGAAGCTTAGTAAACTTACCGGGTAAAATTACTGCGCAGTGTCTGCAGTACTGGTGTCATTGTTTATTTTTACCTTCTCAGATAGCTAATGGCATCACTGGTGAGTTTACTTCCATCCGTCCATCCTGGAACCACTTGTCCAACTCAGGGTTATGTGGGGTGCAGACCCTATTGCGGAGGCCACAGGCGCAAGGTGGAGAACAACCCAGGGTGGGGTGAATTTGCATTTTCAATGCAACTGGTACAACACATGATACTTGATTTTATTAGCAACCCAACTTGTCGTCATCTGTATCAGAGGCTATATGAGGATTACGTGCAAGATGTTGACTGCATTCACATCTGAAAGAAGTAACATGAATGACTATATGAGGATCATGCATGACTATATGAGGATCATGCATGACTATATGAGGATTGCGTGTAAGATGTTGACTGCGTTCACATCTGAAGGAAGTAACATGAAGCTGATGCCTATTGATTTATGAATATTATTATTTTATTACTGCAATGTTTGATCTTGAGGATTTAAAGTGATATTTTATTATTTAGTACAAGTTAAATTATGTCAGCGACGGCGTCCCCAGTGGCCATTAGTCAAAGCAAAGTGTGACTTACACTGGGGACCTCAGTGCTGGATTAGATGTCTGTGGTGAAAATTCACAAAGGATTAGTGTCTGGTTAGACTGTAAAGGCCCTTTGCCTGCTATCGCCATGCAGCGGCCCTGGCCAGGCTGTGGATGGATTCAAGTGAACAGGGTAATTGTTTCGCTTGGTGTAAGTTGGCGATGGAGGGGGTGAATGGCTACCCACAATAATAACTGGTGTGTGTAGGTGGGGATGGGTAGAGCACATGCTAAAATTACTTAGTGCTTTCAAATTTCTAAAAAAAAATGAGTCGACAAAAAATTCTGTTGGTGCTTTATTCTGTAAGATGGCGTCGTGCCGTGAAAAAAATGGGTTCACTGAAACAATTATCTACTGTTCTCTAGTCAGCATTCTGGTTCTGATTGTATTTGGGTTTGGTTATTCCCGCTCAGCGATGGCCACCAAATGTGTTTCAATCTCAGCTTCCGTCAGTGTTCTGTGGAAGGACAAAGGTAGCGTCAATTTAAAATCAAATATTAAAATGATCTGGTTACAGTACTATATCTGACATCCAGATTACTGATGCTGTAATATCGCGCTGAGATCATATTAAGTTAAAGTTAAAAAGTACGGCTACTGTGGATGTTTGAAATCTGAAATTACAATTTATTGCTAGAATCACACAAAAACGTTTCAGTGTGCAAACAGAAATGAAACTGAAGCTACAGATATAATATTGTTTAACATTTATTAATATATGTTGTGGTGCTTTAGTTCAAACCTTGTGGTCGTTTCAGAGATCAGTAGATTTTAATAGTTAAAATAATAATAAAACAGTAAAAAAAACCAATCTAAATCACTTCCTTACCCAAGCAACTAATTAAGGTAAGGGCAATCAGATCCAGTAAATAGAGGAAAATTAAAAAACAATATAGATCTGGAACTAATTGAGTCGCTTGTCAATTGTACCTGAATTTCGGGTTCTCCTTGGTTACAACACCAACCTCCAGTTCGCTGGCTTTGAAATCCAGAGACAAGATGGAGGACAAGCAGCTGATGGCCAGCTAAAGACAGACAGACCCAACAATGTAGCCAATGTACATGCAAGATATAGAGACCCCTAGGTTAGTCATGGACAGGTAGTATAGCATGACTACAATACATACTTTGTTAAAGACAAGCGAGTATACAATCAGGACAATTGACGTCATTTTTACCACCATCTTAACATGGCAATGATACAATATTGGGAGAATATCATTAAGGTGATACAAAGTAACATCCATTTATTGTTTGTGTAGAACAATTAGCTCATTCACAAACAGATCTATTTGTAGTCGGTGATAAACCGTGTTACCTCCACACTCCGTTCGTAGGATAAGTCCGGTTTCTTTTTCAGCTTCTTTTCCAAGTAGCTATTCGCCTCATGTTGCTTGGCGCCCACACCGGTGGCTCGGAACCCACAAAAGTAGCCGGCTGGATCGCATTTGTAGAGCATTGGGCCCTGCTGTGGATCCATGGCAATCAGGATCATACCTGGTGAAGGAGAAGGGCAGCCAGGTAGTTGGCGTGGTTTCAACAACTTCATGCTTCATCAGTGTTGGAGAAGTTACTCACAAAAGTAATCCATTACACAGAGGTGGAAAGTTCAGGTCCAGAAAGTACAAATCCAGACCAAGGTTTTGTTTCAACCAACAAGTTGAGTATAAAGAGTCACAGTCACAGAGTACTGTACAGGCTGGTTGAAACAAGGCCTGGATTTGTAATTTCTGGATCTGAACTTTCCACCTCTCTCTGTAATGGATTACTTTTGTGAGTAACTTTCCCAACACTGTCCTTCATGTTCCGGTGGTGTATAGGACAGAAGCTAAGAGACAGCAGCTGAGATGAGAAGTAAAGTGGAGGTAGAAGGAGACACAAGGTTGGAGATCAGAATAAAGGGGGAGTGAAGGAGATAGGTGGGACACGTTTGGGACAGGCCTGTCACTCACAGCAGCCCAGAGGCCTCATCTCGGCATTTTGCGTGTACACCTGAGAGATGTCAGCCAAGCGACGGCACAGCATATCAGCCGTGATGTCATAACCAAACTTGTACTTCCACTCCGCGGCTTCTATCCTCGCTCGGTGTACCTGGGACCGGCTGTCCGCTGGGGGGGAAAGAAGCATGTCACCAGGCTTGGTAATGTCGATGTTTCTATCTGTGTCACCCGAAGATTGTATCTGAGCATTGGCAAAACATATTAACCATTTCTATTTTCTTTAAAATCAAATAAACAATTTTGAAAATGAGAACATTTAACTACATCAAACATACACAACACTGATTCACAGCGATTTCTATAATAAAATGTAAGGGAGTTCAACCTGCTAGAATGGTCTGATTCAAAATCTATTCTAAAACTATCAAATCGTTGTTTTGATGTCCTGATCATTTAAGCCTGTAATATTTACTTTTGTTGTGAATCATTAATGGCAGTGGCTACAAAATAATGGTCTATTACTGTGTTTCCCAGTCCGGTTCTTGGGGACCCATAGCCAGTCCATGTTTTTGCTCCCTCCCAGCCCCCTTCCAGACAGTCCTACCGGGAGCTTGGAGGGATCAAAAATGTGGACTGGCTGTGGATCCCCCTGGACTGGACTGGGAAACACTGGTCTATTAGCCCCTTTTTACAATGTGCCGTAGTTTACAGTCTCCACAAAATGAAAGTGCAGGCGGCGATTCTCACCACTGTGACCGGTCATCACACACCCGATCCGAGGCGTCAGCCGGTACATGTTGGATACCGTGGAAGCATCCAGCAGCTTATCCTACATTTCAAAGCAAACAGAAAAAAAAAAATAGCCCATTTAATCAACTACAGTCAGCCATGACCTGCAGTGACCAAAGGACTAAACAGAGATGCTTCTAACTCCGCTTTGCTACGTGACTTAAGAATTACACGTGATTCGCAGACTTGTGACTGCACGACTCTGTACTTGCGTCTGGGCACTGACAAACACAGCACTTAATTGCTTCAGTCCAGAGAATCAGAAACAGAACCTCCCCTACACTGCTGTGCTTAGTTAAATAAATGTGGCACATGGCTAGCTTAATGTGCAACAGAAGAAGCCAATGAAATCTGCATGTCAGACAGAAAACAGACACGTATCGCGTTTAAGCTTTCTGGATGGATGCCTGCCAAGCCGCAGCCTTGCAGACCACCTTGTACTGAAAGCGCTGATACACATCTCCATACCAAAGGCTTTGGGTTTTGAGTTAGACGCCACTCTATTTTGCCTCATTGAGTAAATTTCAGGATCACTTTCTCCCTTCCAGGACCACGTCATTACATACTCTGCATGTTCATCCATGGCAACATGCATTCTTGCAGGCATTTAAGCTTTGGGGACTTAAAGCAAAGTTAAATATTTTGCTAAGAGCAACTTTCACAGACTTTACCTTGCAACCAAGGCGACAACATAGCTACCCTTCCATCTGCCTCATCGTAATTATATTCAGATAATCGACTTTTTCTTGTCGTGTAGTATGCTCTCTACATGTCAGAAAGATGCTAAATTAATTCAAAAGGGATGAGATGAGAACATGATTTTCTGAAACATAACTGCAGCAAATTCTATCTGAAGCATCTAATCCTAAATTGCCTTTGGGATCAATGCAGTATACATCCATCCACCCATCCACCCATCTATCTATCTATCTATCTATCTATCTATCTATCTATCTATCAATATTCTCACCCCCAGAAAATGGTAATTGCAGATAATGTGTAAAATATCCCAAGTTCCGTGTCCTCCATACGGGCTCTGTCTAAAGCACTGATACAGTTTCATGTTTATTTTGTTTAGCATGTTATTGCCAATTAATAAATTTGGACACGTTATGTCACTGTCAAATTAAATCACTATTTTGTCCCTGCAGTCCATCCTGTAACATTTTTGCCCAAAAAATTTGACTAAAAATTTAGTCAAAAGTGACTACAAGGGATACCGTGACAGATTTTGATTGAAAAGGTGGCCTATTCCAGTTATAAAACACATCTTCCAAACTACAGAACAGTAAGGTACACGATATCATTCTTTGAGTGATCTGCTGTTTTAAGCAAGCCAAATGTATTTACCGGTATTTTCTTCTGTGTGACAACCACAGCGCAGTCTGTTCCCCGGACCCCAATTGATGTCAATCCACTCTGGGCGATGGCTTTAAAGGCATATTCTACAAAAACACATCCACACCCAACAAACAACTTTACAATTCCAAAGTAAACTATTGCTTTATCAATAGCTAACCTACGTTTCCGTAGTAATTTCCCTGGACAGAAAGTATAAATAATATTCGTAGTATGAAGTCGGGTTATTACTTATACATACATAATTCGGCCAAAATTGCGTTTACATTTTAATATTTTTCGACGAAGCTACAATTAAATAACGTGATCCTTACCGACTTGATAGAGCCGGCCTTCTGGTGAGAAAATGGTAATGTGCCGATCAAAACCTGCGTTAGAGCCACGGGACATGTCTATATACAAATAACCATACAAGCAATATAACTATTGATAGAGATTCCGGTGTTATATTCAGCCTAGCCACTCCAAAATTTGATTTCTTGATGAGTGGCAAACGACTGCACAAGTAACAAGGTTACGAGGATTTCTAAACTTCCCTGATCAAAACTGTTTCACTTTCTTTTTCTCTTATATGCGAACCATTGCAATGATGCGCGAATGTGCGACGCAAAGTCACCGGGCGGAAGACGCAGCGAAGCATATTTAATAAGCCACAGAAGTTTAAAATGCATTGACATACAGAAATTTTAACTCGTTAAGACGTGAGAATGAGCACTAATTTTCTGCTATAAATATATGATCACCTGGGCTCATCGTCCAGCGGTGTACCCGCCCCACCCCCTATATCTGCCCCGTCATTCCGCCCCTGGCTCGCTTATCACTTGACCTGCCAGCGGGGTCCGGACCGGGAGCCCGGAGCACCGACTCTAAATGGCAAACCGTAGGGTTGGCTTTATCCTTAGCGTTAAGAAAAGGAAGAAGATTAACCTCGAAGCTTTCGCGGACCTCTGTAGGTAAGCCATTAATACAATTACTGAATATTGAGGTGAACAACAGAGTCCAAATATTTAATAAATGCTTGCCTTACTGTTTATTGAAAGGGTAGAAAGTTGCCCATCATAACCATACATGATAGCAGTAGATTAAGTCATGTCTTGTGAAAAACGTTCTGTTCGCTTTTTTCTCTAACCAGGCACCGGCGTATTGAAGTAGTCGAGGTGAGTTTTTGACAAATGATGCTTTTACTGTTGTGCTATTGTTAAATACTGTTGCAATTTAGGCTACCGGTAACATAGTATGCTAGACCTACTGTGACACGCTTAAACTTCTAAACTGGTTTATTGTTAGTAGCTAAGTGCTTAAATATAGGCCTATAGTTTTAGACACAGACATATCGACATGCGAAATCTGTTAGTCGGTATAATTATTGACAGCGTCGTTTTGCCAGTCGCTGCCGCGTTCTGCTTTACTCTCTGTCAGTCTTAAGTATCGCGAGTCTCTGTCCAGTGCAGGTGACTGACACTGCAATAATGTTGTCATTTCCACCTGAGGTCACCTGTCCTTAGTTACACATAAAGAAAGCAGCCGTGCAATGTTTCATGTCCAAGTCAGACATGAAGAGTACATTCCATGTTACTCTAGTAAAATGTCGGCATTAAACAAACAATGTCACCAAATGACCTTTTTGTCGATATCAGGTGCGGAAAAACGAAAGAATGAACAGGTTGTACAATCTAATGTTTTGGCTAACTGGTTTCCAGATTGATCTGAATCAGCCAATGGCTTCCCAGGGACCGTTTGATGTCATCGTACACAAGCTGTCAGATGTAATAGTCGAAGCAGAACATGGCAGTCAATCACAGAGGCTCCTTGCCAACATTCAGGTAACATTCATGAATGCAAAACATGAAGATTAGACCTACAAAAATGTATCAGTAATGTTTCTTCAACTTTTGCATTTGTTTTTAAAACATTTGACCCATCCTACAGAATCCTTTGTGTTCATGTGACCAAATTACACACCGGTCCTCTTGTCTGAAGATTTGTAACGTAGTCATATTTCACTGACTCTTGCAAAACTCTTAAAAATCAAAAATAAGAACTTTAACATTCAGTAAAGTAGTTAAACATCTGAAGAACATAATATTGAAATCTGATACATCGAGGCATCAGTTTTAATTTTCGTGAGGATTAAATGTTTCTTTGTGAATGAATCCCAGGAGTATGTGTTCCTGCACCCACAAACAGTTCTTCTGGACCCATTACCAGCCATGACAAAATTACTAGATCGCTTTGCCTCCTACTACATCATGAACACGCTACAGAACTCAATGAGAGGTGTGTCGAGATTCATTTTCACACATTTTTGGCCCCGTTTGCTTCCTTCTCCCTAACACCCTCCTTCCACCTTCCCAGAAAAATGCATCCGCACCCCACCTTACCTCGAGTTCAGCACTTGTGACCAATCAGCGATCCGAGAGACAGCAGACAGGAAGCAACTCACATACCCATTAAGTCAGTGTAAGCTCCTGTTTCCCACAAAAAGGATTTCTCTGGACATTCACTGTGATCAATCAGATAATCAGTCAGAAATTGTTTCTGCACTGTCATAGACAATGATCTTGCTTTGTTGTCCATTTATACTACATAATATCCCTTATTCAAGAATCACTTCATTGAAATTCAATGCTTGTCAATCTAAAGAGAACAGTAGTCAGCTGACTTACTGTTGCTAAAACATTCCACAATACAGCATGCAATGTTTCCACCTCACTTTCTCTTCATAAAAATATATATTTTTATGTATTTGTCACGGTACAGCTTAATAGACTGCTCCACAGAGAGACCTTGAATGTCATGGAGCTGTTTTAATGTTGATGCTGTTGTTTTGCTGAGCATATTCCTGCTGCCCACTTGTGTGTGCTACCTATGCTCTTTACTAATAGTAGATCCTATTTACCTCCCACTCGCTCCTCTCCTCTCTTCTCTAGTCTGCAAACCTCGAGTGGCTCACGGCGTCTGCTCCCATGAAGTAAGTGCATCCCTGTTGCCCCTGTGTGCCTCTTAATTAGCAGGAACCGGCACCGATCGCTTTGGTATTAAGGAGCTGCTTTCACCACACGTTTATTATCTGTACGGCTTAGACTGTCAGTTCTATTAAATGTCAGCGTGTCCTGCTGACTGTGGGGGAAAACAAACTCAAAATAAACCCGTTACGCGAAAACACACGTTCTTAACAATATACAGTATAAGAATAAGGGAATTATTCACGGATGACGTAATAATTGTATTATTTATTATAATTTTATTATAATTACAGTGATGAGAATGTTTGTATATAGATATTATACAAAGGAATAACAATTTAAAATTCTTTTTCATTTGAAATCATTTACACTTAAATAAAAATGACTGAGTCATTTAATGAAATTAATGAAAACTGATTTTTTTTTTATTATCTTCATTGTCCACCGTTAGCACATATGGTTTCTGTAAATTATAACTATATCTGGGTAGTTTGCCTTCTTGGGTGCCTTCATATTTGCTGGTCAGTGCCCCTTATCCTTGGACCAGGGGTCTCCAACCCTGGTCCTAGAGAGTTGCTGTCTAGTAGGTCTCCCATCCTACCTGGCTTCTGAGGAGCCGCACCTGTTCTCAGGTAAATACCAGGAGACCAGTTGGAGACCGCTACCATAGATGCATTTACGTCTATCTGATGCATTTACCTAAAACAACTTACAGAAAGCAGAGGGAATGGCTACAATGTATGTCTGCTTCCTGGGATTCAAATACAACCCTTTGCATTATTAGCACAATGTGCTACTTACAGAGCTACAGGATTCCCCTTACTGATTAGTGTTTCTCCCCTTCGCCTTCTACCTACACAGATGTCTCTGATATTCAGCGCTGATGGGCTGAAGGATGCTCATCCCCCTTGTGTGCTGCAGAGCTTCGTTAATCACGGCGCTGTGCTCCACAAGGTCTTTGTCGTGGGAGAGGAGCACTTTGTCGTCGAGAGGCCCTCGCTCAAGAATTTTCCCCCTGGGCCGTGCGGTCAGTGGCACAATCCGATTCCTCAGCCTCCAGGACCGATGCAGCAGTCATGCTAATCTCAACATATTGCATTTATATAACAGCAGAAGAATAGAGGCGTCACTCTGATAACATTCTGAGTGATAGTAGTTTAATATCATTGCTAAATTCCATTGGCTTCAGTTTATAATGAGTGTAGAATAAAGTCGTAACATTTTACATGAGGGAGCAAAAATAATGTGCTATTATTCTGTTACTTATATATTAATTAACCACAACTAACTTAGTTACATACTGATCTCATATTTGTTCATCATTAATGAATCGCAATCCATCTTTTATCTCAAGTAATTACTATACTAGTTTCGCCATCTGTTAATTCTATAAACCTTTGTGAACTACTGAAGGAACACGTAAAGAATAACACAATACGGATCTCATGTTTGTTAATCTTTAATGAATTGTGACATCTTTTATGTCAAGTAGCTACTATATTCGTTCATGATTTGTACTTCAGTAGTAACTATATTACTGCTAAGTATTTGTGTTCCCTCAAGTAAAATGTTACTGAATAAATCAGTCCATGTGCGAAATAAACTCTGCTTTCAGTGCTAATGGCCCATTTAGAGTGATTATAATACTGCTGAAAATGAGCACTGTTTCAATCTAAGTCTTGTTGTCAGGTTAACGTCTTCCAGTTAACTAAGTTTATTCTGTTCATTAAATAAGTCTGCAGACATTTTAATGCTGATGCGGACAGTGCAGATGGACACAGTAAGTACAGACTAACACATGGAAAATATACTTCTAAACAGCTTACCATGTCCTGTGTGTGTCTGTTTGTCTGTGGGTGCAGACAGGAAGACAATCTTCTTCAACAGTCATGAGGTGTCCAAGCCTGAGTCATGCTCCCACCTCACTGCAGTGAGTCTAATGCACCTTTAAGCCTGATCTCTTATTTTTAAATATTGCAGTCCATTTTCATGGAATTGCACAAACTGAGGAGTTTTAGCATTATTAATTGTGGTATAGAATTCCAATAGTAGACTTGCTTGCTCTCCGGAATTCTCTGCAATTGGTGGTACAGAGAATGCAATATCACGGCACATTTCTTATTACAAAAGGACGGAGCTGATTTTAGCCATGGAAGACAACCGATGGTTTTCACCATGAGCCACTGTTATGCAATTTGTCCCTTTAACCTTCCCCTAGCGAGACGAATACACCCCTCGGATGGTACCCCCGAGCCGTGACATCATGGCGGCCTTAGTCCGCCAGCTCCGAGCCGAGCTGGGCATGGCGCTGTTCGGTGTGGATGTCATCGTTGACAGCCAAACTCGTAACCTCACTGTCATTGACATCAACATCTTCCCAGGTTGTCAGAACTCTTCTAGCTCATGTTACATATCTATGGTTTAGTTCCCAATTCTTAGATGCTTTTACTGTAAAGAACTAAAACGCAAAACTATGCTGATATAGTGAACCAAAGGCACTTTTCTACTGGCATACCAGAGAACCAGACAGCCCCCAACCTGTACTGTGAAGAGACACTAGTTACAGCTCAGTTTATTAAAAGTGTTCCTGGGTTTGGAGAGCAACAGTGACATAAAGTTTACCGTTCACACAGTGTACATCATGATTTCCCATGTGCTAATTTCCTAATTTTCTAGCACATCTGCGCGAATCGCCATGTTATGGTAACAGCAAATGCTAGTGGAATTGGCATTCACTTTCTTAAATTTGCACTATTCCATCCAGCTGTTCTCTAGTATTTTTTTAAGTAGAAGGTTGGAAATTGTCATGTTCCGAGTTATCAGGAATGCATCAATACACCGCAATGTGTAATTCTACTAATAATGAATACTATATGGAATTTTCCCCTTTTTCCTTCAGATACGGTATCTGTGTGAATTTTGATCAGCTAAGTCACACTTTTGGCCTGCTAGTAAACATGTCAGTGTGGGTACAGATCAGTACAGCTTGCATATTTCACAATGAAAAATTGTCCATTCGTGATACGGCTTGGATATGGCTTAGTTCTTGGTGGCAGTGGAAAAGCGCTATAAAAGAGTTCTTGTGAATGCAAAACATTCTCCTGGGATCTGGTGCTTTAGATGTGCTATACTCACTATACTCACTTTGGTCCGAATCATCTAAAAATCCTGATGTATCAAGTGTTGGTATAAAACAGTGCGAAGCAGTGGCTCTTAATTTTTTCGTGCACTGCTAGCCAATTTGTACCACACCAGCTCAGTCGTGACCCAATATCAAGTATAGGGTTAAATTAACGCTATGATCAATCATGCAGTGCAATCATGCAATGCCTATTGCACAAACTTGATTGAATGTGCCAGTGAATTTCAAATTAATCATCTGTGGTCAGGCTTTTTGGATTGGTTGAGTGTTCACTAGTTTCACACTAATCATTTGCAGACCCAAGACCCATTTAAGTTAATTGTACGACTGGGCTGGGAAATCTGTCCGTGGATCAGCATAGGAGCTTGCTTACATTTGCAACCCTTTCAGAACTTGCTCCAACCCAAATTGTTCCATGGGATGAGAATCACTGGCATAAAGAACATTCGATATTTATGATTCCACAGTTGAATATAATTGAATATATTGTCATCTCAGAGAATGGGCCAGTCGTGAATAGTTTCTGCAGTAATTAGCACATACTTTACAACTGTAGCTAAGTAAATATCTTTAATTCTGCATATTCCTCATAGGCTATGAAGGAGTCCCCCAGTTCTTCTCATCTCTACTTCGTCACATTGAGTCAGTGCTGGAGAAATGAGGGAGTCCAAAGTGAGGCCAGTCCCCGATCCCTTACTCAGCATTTTGATGCCTGGAGCGTTTTCTGATGCACCACCAGCAACCTGATCGCCAACCACTTGGGCCGAAGATGCTGGCATTGTGATGTAACCTGCATTGGTGTCTAGAGCTGGATGACAATAGGTACTTTTTTCAAATCTCAGACCTGGCTTAGGTTCACTGTGTCTTGATCCAAGTGCTTCAATGGGCATTCCAACTAAGAAGTGGCTTGCTCTCTATGGATGGATCTCATCAAATCATAATCAAATCACTCCTTGAGGATATTGTGAGGCATCTTATGACTACTATATATATTATTTATAAAACAAGAAGCCGTTTTCAAACCATAACTTTTGTGCTTTTATTTATTGGTAACTCAGACAGCATTAAAGACACAGCAGGCAGTAAAGCAGCACCTCATATTCAAGCTAACATCTTTCATCCTTACATGTCAAACTCTCCCGGCCCCAAGCTGTCAGACCCCACAATTTGCTTAAAATGGACTGAAACTTTAACCATGAGATTGGTTTACATTATTATTTATTTATTTATTTATTTATCTATTTATTTATTTATTTATTAAGTGCTCAGACAATGGAAGGTGGTTTTAATTTCAAAGGCAACCTTTGTTAAAAGAACAGCACAAACCGGGGGGGGATTTAGGATGATTTTAAGGGCCCCTGAGTGACATAATTGGATTGGTCAGGGTTGGGGCCCCATTATGATGTGACCATATGAGGCAAAGAGTCTCTAGTGCCCCTAAGCACATACAAAACACTTTGTAAATTGAGAAAATGATAAATACTACGCATTGTTTATACTGTTGTTTGACCATCTGCTACCTCAACGCTTGTGCTATTATCAGAGGCAGTTGGCGGCTAAAGAAAAAGACAATGAGGTAAGATAATACAATTTACAATATTACAATAGTGGACTTTCTCCAAAGAGGAGAGAGAAAATGTTTAAAACGACTATAAAATTTTTGTAATGAGTTCTCTCAAAGTTACGTGTTTCATAATTTAATCTCAAAACAGCGGCAGCAGTGGCTCTACGGACCAGCCGCCATTGACTATTCAACTCCGGACATAATTTAATTTACCCGAAACCAAAATATAGCAAAGTATTTTGCTGTTTTCAGTCAGGTATATATGTTTAACATAAAAACATGCCTGATAATATTCATCTTTATAAATGTTATGTGCATCATATATTAAAATATAAATGTATTTGATACACTTAGGATTTATGCTCAATATGGATATATATTTACTTGCTAAGGACATCTCGATATATATAACCCTGCTTGGCAAAACCCTGTAGACTTACACTAAAAATGATAAAATCCTTACTTTGCTATCCCATATATCTCCACAGAGGGGAACTTTGACCCAGTATCTCACTCAGCAATAGCTGGCCAGAACTCTGTACATTCATTGTGCCTTAATAAAAGCTTACAAGTGGACTGATTATCTGGAATTACAAAAATGTAGCCACCTTCGTTTGCAGAGATTTGTACAGAAACGGTAGAAACCAATCGTACAGTCAGGCCTTATTGTATTCTTGCTGGTAGGTGAAATCAAACAGTGCAAAAGCTGAGAATCGGATGGAGTATTTCCCAGGGAATACACAAATAATCCCAGCAAAGCACACTGCCACGCAAACTGTACTTTTTGGTAGTGTGAATGCTACCTGATCTTCCCCATATACATCCCCTTTTCTCATAACAGTCTCAATAACAGTACTTGAGCCAAAGACATCATGCAGACTATCATATTCTGTTCCTGTACATCAGCGTTTCCCAACTCGGTCTTCAGGGACCCCCAAGACATTCCACATTTTTGCTCCCTGCCAGGAGCTGGGAGGGACCAAAAACGTGGACTCCTAGGGTCTCCAACGACCGGGTTGGGAAACACTACTGTACACTATATGGTAACAGTCATTATAGTAACAGTCACATATATAACCAGTCACAAAGATATTGCAAAGAGAAAGGTTATTCTATGTTAACTTCCATTACACTTAAAAAATAAGCTCATATATAGATATTTATGTACAAACATAGCGTAACGGATTTAGCATTTACTTGATTACCATTCTGTATGTAAGCATTTGAATCAGATTAAAGTGTGCTTAAAAAACTATTAATCAAAAATGGTGATGCAATAAGCTTTTGTGTCACCAGTGTTTTTAACTAATAATTGCCTTAAGGGTGGGATTAAAACTGGTTAGACATCTAATCTTTGTTGACATGGACAATCACCAGAACCACATGCATTACACCTGTGACCTGATATGACGGTGACATTGTCAGAGACAGGTTATGAAAGACGACACGTGTGTTTATGTGAGAGCGTGCAATGGGGGAACACCAGTACACATTCACAGTGCTCACACACTGGAGAGCTCCCACAACTATAGGAACATATGAACTTTTGGTGTGGCTGTGTGTGTGTGAGTCCAGCAGTTTATTTATGGAGTGTAAGTCTACCAGCTTCAGTCTTCCAGGGTAGCAGGGTAGGCAAAAGAGGAAAAAAGGTATAAAGACCAAACAGCAATCGAGGGTCGTGGTTACAGGTCAGGAGGAATGAAAACTATACGACATCTACAGGAACATCCCCTGCAGCGCCTTACTTTGCAGCGAGGATCACTCTCAGTCGTGAAGCAGGCTCTCCACCTCCCCAGACATTTCTTTCAGCTTTTCCTTGATCTTGATCAGCTTCTGTCGCCCACAGCACCAGTCAGGCATAGAGGGTCAGCACTCAATGCAGAGACGCACACACGGCTCATGGAGCCATTTTCATAACTCAAAGCCTCAGCTCAATTACAGCAGGCCAGACAACAACTGGTTCATACTGTTATAAGTTAATAAAAGAGACACCCACCTCTCTCTGCCCTTCTACACGTTCTTCCTCTTCCTCCTCTTCCTCGTTTCTCTTCTCTTCCTCCGCGCTGTGCCCCCTGTGCCCCCTGTGCCCCTTCTTCCGAAACTGCCCGCTGGCCTCATGACTGGCTTTCTCCATCACTCGCTTCTGCAGAGGTTCCCTCTCCTCCAGTCCATTCTCTCTCCTCTTTTCCTTGTCCCCTCTCTTCTTTTCCACATCCCCAATTTCACCCACCTCCTCGCTTATCTCGTCTTTCTTCCTCTTCTCTGACTCCCTTCCTTCGACATGCTTTATCTCTCTCTCCAGTTCTTCCAGCTCCTCTTCTGTCTCTCTCTCCGTGGGCCTCCTCTTGCTCCCCCGCTTCCTCTCTAACCCCTCCTCCCACTCCTCAAATGCCTCATTTCTCTTTTTCTCTTCACCTCTCTTCTCTTCTTCTTCTCCAGATTTCTGCTCGTGTTTTCTCCTCTCCTCCTCTTCTTCTTCCAGCAACTTTCTCAGTCCTTCCTCCCTTTCATACTCATGTCTTTTCTTTCTGCCATCCTCCATAATTTCATCCTCCTCTTCCTCACTCATCTCCTCTCCTCCCCTCTTGATCTTCTTCATGCCTGGCTCCTCCATCCCTTCCATATCCTTCTCTGTTGTTTCCCCCTCTTTTTCCTTCTCCAGACCAGTGCCCTGTGCCTCTTTCTCTTTTTCCATCACCTCGCTCTTAATGTACACAGTTTTGTCACCCTCTTTCTCTTCTCTTTCACCATTTCTCTCCTCCCCTACCTCCCTCCCTTCATACTCGTGGTTCTCTTTTTTCTTTTCTGAAAATGGCAATAATAACATATCAGAGTCTGTGACCCACAGCAGGCTTCTCAGCAGAATGTCAACCCAGCCTCAACAAAGACCCAAGCAATTACCTTTAAAAACTCATCTGACTCATCAACCGGGCTGAGAGTTTGATCTGTAAACAAACCTGGATATTGCTGCAGAGAACAGATAATGCTGAATTCATTGCCAAACCCCTTTGGTGATGTGTACACTGTGATGTGGAGGATAACACAGGGCTAGCAGCTTGGCTGTTTGAGACAGGATAAGACCAGTACGTGCAACTGTAATGGTCATGTGTAGGTCACTATGGGAAGATAATATGGACATGACACTAGGAAAACAGTTGAGTGCTGCAGATTGTGGCTACAGCGATGTTAATCATACTGTGTCAAACAGAAATGTGGTGTGAGAATCAAGGCTATTATTGTAGCAAAAACTTGAAATGAACAAAATCAGTGAAAGAAAAAAAACTAAAACTATCTTCAATAACAGCGATGCACATAACTGGTATGCAAGTACGCATTCACCTTTTAAAGCCATAGGTGCCGCAATTTATTGTTATAACACAAGGAGAGTTTCCAACTTTGGTCAGCTGGCTGGCGTGAGATTTTCAATTCGGGTCGAGTCTGCACACACATGCAATTACATGTATGTTTTATTGCCTTGTGAACATACCCCAAATTACCCCAACGCTTTTCATACGGCTAATTTTAGGTTTATGATGTAATAGAACAGATTTCCTGTCAGATGAGCTTGAGTCTGAAATCGCGAGTGTCGGCGCATGCGTGAGAGTTTGCAGCCCTGGAGATGCGTACTTATTACATGTGCATTTGCGCAACTCTGACATGACATTATTCCGAGTTTTAACCTTTATTTGTCAACTCGTACTTCATCCGCGGTACAAAGGTTAAAACGCACGGTAACTTCTTGTCATGGCAGGGCAAATGCATACTTAGTTTATGTGCATTTGCACTGTTATGAAAAGAAACTGCCATACGTATCGCTTGGCGAATGCGTACTTGCATACCATTTAGGTGCGCCCCAATCCATAACCACTTATCCAGTAACTACATGGAAACCCTGGAGCCTATCCCGGGAAGTACTGGGCACAAGGCAGGAGACACCATGGGAAGGATTCCAGTACAGAGGATACACTAAACAAAACTTATAAAAACTGATCTAAAAGGGAAAAAAACTGAAATGTGAAACATGAATAGAATAAAAAAGAACTCTGAATAACCTAACTAGTTAAAACTTTGCTGAGCATGATGTGATCGAGAGACTAAAAATCAGTCAATAGGGATCCAGTACCGCACAGACACTCACAGACAAGTTCACGCACAGTAAACACAGCAGTAATGACGAACACGACGCACCAGATACACTGCAGGACCAAAAATACTACTGACCGTTATCCGCCAGCTCCTGCAGCTCTCTCAGCAGCGCATGGTGCCTCTTCGCAACTGTCAGTGGATCGTCTGCCGCAGCGAAGCCCAGCGGAACACGAGACAGCATTACCTCCGTTTCCGGCAACAGCGAGCGCACAGCGGAGCATTTAATCGGGATGAGCATCCTTACCTTGTTGTGGTTTACAGCCGACAGGCAGAGCGTTCCCATCAGCATTTAGAGTGGCCAGGTGGATGTGCATGATGCAGTCGGTCACCTGCAAGCGCAAAGTTAAAAGGGACGAAGGCACGAGACAACAAGGGAAATGTATAAAGAAAGCAGCGGCGCCCCAGCGTCGCCGAGTAACTCACCTTTGCGTCCTGCAGAGGCAGGCAGACCACTGGGGGGAACAGTGAAAGAAAAGCCCGTTATTGGAAATACGAGAACACAGTGATGTCCTAAATTTCCTATTTGATCGACTGTAAGTCTGTCTGTCTGTCTGTCTGTCTGTCTGTCTGTCTGTCTCTCTCTCTATATATATATATATATATACATACATACATACACATATACACACACACACACACATCACGTGGATACATCGGGAATATCAAATATGTCATTGCGCAAATTATATATGATGTACATTTCATTAGATACATTTAATTAGATTTTTCTAATATAGTTGTTTGTTTTTCATTAAAATTGTGTGTTTATATTATAATATAAAACATTAAAAGATACAACGTTTTTCTTCTTTGGTTATATTTATATTTTGTCAATCAAAGAAATAGATTTTCTATGTTAAAATAAATATGATATTTTGCCAATGTATTATCCTTTCACTTGGCGTAGATTTGTGACGCCGACTAAATGTAAACATAAACTGCTCTTCAATACAGTATCGTGTCTCCTTATTAAACAAGATGTACAAAACAGTGCACGATTACTTCTACAGCAACACCAGCAATTTTAACTATTAGAAAAGGTTGGATCATCGTATAATCTGAGGCTTTTAAGATACAACAGTCCATTACACATCTATTGAATTATCCGTCCTAAGATGTGCTACTTTGATCACCTGGCCATGAAAAGCGACTCCAGTTGACGTGATCCTGTCTCACTATGAATGTATTTATATGCATTTTTTTTTTCAAATTTAATCAGAAAAGGAAACGCTTTTGGAAAGACTGGTAGCCCTTTTGACTAAAAAACAGCGACACTATTTTTGACATTTATGTAACAGTCGTACATCACCCACGGCTGAGAGCGCATCGCATCAGAGCCGGTTACATAAGCCTCAGGTCTGAATCCCCAAGGTACCATCTTTCTTACTTTCTAACGTCCTTTACCGGTGTTGTTTTCAACCAATAAATCATCCGTGCTACAGGACAATCGATTGGACAGAAATTTGGCCACCATCCAACGTCCTTCAAACGAAAAAGGCTGCAATCCCTCGCGTGGTGAAACATGCATATTCCCGTGAATGTAACATCTTTTACATAATATTATAATCATATTATATATTATGATAAAATATTTTGCAATATCAAGTCATGAAAAACAATCCACTTAGCAAAAGCTTTATGTGAATATGTACAAATAGAATCATGCCTTTAGAATGTAGCCTAATTTGGCAGTACATACAGTAATTATAACAAACCTAATCGAAAACAAATTTTAAAAGCGGTTAAAAACGTAATCGACATCTTTTCCACCTTACCTCCACTGAAAACACACAGCAATATTGCTAGTGAAAACATGTTTAACGTCCAGTTCTTCTTTCCAAGCCTTCTGTACGTTACACGGGATCCAGCGAGAGTTGAACTGATCAGCGATCAGGTGACGCCTTTTAATTAAGCAAGCAGGTGCTACGCAGCGTCAGGGGAGCGATGGGGTTTTGATTCTTCAGAAATGTAAAGGAAACAGATCGCTTCCCGGAGCGGACTTCCCAAGGACGCACTGCCTTTGCCAAGGAGCGACGCGTCCCCCTCCTCCGATCAGTCCGATTCACTGCAGAGCGCGGAGCGAGCCCAGGTTTATTAGTTCGCACCACCCTGCCTAGTGATGTCAGGAAGGCGGCGTCGTTTAAAGCCCGCTCACTCCGAGCCCCTTTCACGTGTTACACTGCGCTCCCTTTGTAAGGCCGATCGTACATTTCGGAGAGTATTATGAGACAAACGCAAAGAACTCTTGTTTCCATGGCAGCAAGACCGCCAAATTTCTAGTGAGCAAGTTGCACAGAACACTGAATACCCAGAACTTTAAAACATCATAAACGATGCATTCTGATCGCATATTGATGGTTATACTAGTATTAATAATAAGGTATCATTACGACATTTCAGGGACACCAACCTGGTTAGCAGGCTGGAGTGAGATTTTGTCTGCACACATTTACGTTTGTAGGAGTTTTATTACCTTGCAAATATTATGTAGGGTTTGCAAACTACCCCAACGCTTTTGTTGTAGCTAATTTTAGGTTTATAATGGAATAATACAGATTTGCCGTGAGATTTCTTGCGTGGGCGAGTGTGTCTGAAAGCAGAGTGTAACGCCAGATGCGTGACAGTTGGCAACCCTACTTTTTTTGTTCGTTTACCAGAGGCTTCTGTCAAAACCTGACAGGAGTACAATTAAGAAAGCAGGGAAATTTTAAAATGTAGCCCCTCTGCCAACCACAGGATTTAAACCAGTCACTTTCCAAACATAACACAGGGTCCTAGTCCACTTTACCACCCTATAAATAAAAATAATTCTGGAGTAATTCAGATGTAACTAGATCACATGTGGACAATTAACATCTCCTGTGTTTATCTACTAGCTGTCACAATCATAAAAGCAGACCCAACAGCCGATTGTTAGGTCAAGGAAAAACGCCTCGAGCTGCAGCCGTTGTGGATTTTGCTCAGTATAAAGAGACTGAATGGCAGTCTCCCGCGTCCATTTAGAGACCACTGTAGAAACAAAGTCGCCTATGGGCTTACCTTAGGTTGGACCAGCAGTATATCTAAGCATGCATTAACCAAACAATCAAGAACACTGAATACCCGGAACAAGTGTGATTGGAGCTGGGACGGAGCAAAAACAGGTTTCCAGCTCACAGAAATGAAGATGGTGACAATTTTAAAGGCGTGAGTTTAAATATATTTACATGATTAGACTGGTCACACACACAGCTTAGGCAACTGTAGTGGAAAAGGTTTCAGGTGAGCCAGGTAACCGCAGTACTGCTCCGCTCGCACTTCGTCATCATCCCAACTCAGGGCCAAGATGGCGAACTCGGCTTGGCTGATTTGGTCCGATATACTTCAGTGGAGCATAATTGGGCTTCTGGATGACTTCTGATCTCATGTAGGGCTGCAGGGCACGAGGTATTCTAACAGTACCATCCTGGGG